>VZSV01000059.1:175974-225429 GCA_013398735.1 Nothocercus julius
CGCCCGCCTCACGCCGTGGCCCGCTCCCGTAGGTGCGCTGAGCTCGGCGCGCCGGGCCTCGCCGTCCCGCCATGGCCTTCGTGTCGGCGCAGGGGCCCACCGTGGTGGACCAGACCACGCTCATGAAGAAGTACCTGCAGTTCGTGGCCGCGCTCACTGACGTCAACACGCGTAAGATGCTTTTCTGTCTCTGCTCTCACCTGCGTCGCAGCTTTTCTGTCACTGTGTTGCTTTTTCTGTCACTGTTTTCTGTGTTGCGAGGAGCAAGGTGCAGGCACTGGTTTCGAAAGGGGGGTTTGTTTGAGTCCTGTGCTTTGAAGAAGTAAAGTGATGAGTAAATATTCGCATGAGCCGAAGTGGAGAGCTGTGTGCGGGTGCCCTGTGTGACCGAGGGGTGTTTGTGGGTCTCGTGCCTTGCACCTGGGCCGTGATGGCTCCACTGATAAGATCTGATTGCTTCTTTGGTCCCTGGCCCTGTGACTTTTTCGTGATGGAGTTTTTACATTTAATTTCTCTTGCTTCAATTTCTGTTTTCAGCCGATGAAACTAAGTTGAAAATGATGCAAGAAGTCAGTGAGAACTTTGAGGTAATCCAAAAAAAATTGCTTCCTGAATGATGGTCTTTCTTATTGTTCTTGTATAGGAGTTTATCTCTTATATTTCAAAACCTTAATATTAGCCTCATACGGTTTATTTGGCTGTAAGTCATCTGTGCTAGGTGAAGCATTTATGTATCTTTATGCTTCTCTCTTGTTTGAAATTAGCAATGTTATTGAAGAATTCCATCTCTTAAGCTTAGAGAAATATTTCATTCTCCGTTCTTTTCTTGGCAAATGTTTAAATAAAGATGATGCTCTAGATCATTAGAGGTTTTTTTTTTTTTCATTTTGCTTAGCGATTTGCAACCTACGTATTTGGAACTTTCTTCTATCTAACTCAAACGTATGTTTCCTCTCATGAAGTAGAGGATATGGTAGGCTGCCTATGATTTTTCTGAATAGTTTTGTAGTGCAGAAGTGAGGGGGGGATTGTCCCATGCAGAATTTGACGTTAGAAGGCGGCAGCTCCAGTGACCTTCTCTTCTTCAAAACAGACCATCAAGTTTACATGAGCAGCAATGAAAATAGACGCACGCATTAAACCAACTGTGCATTAATAGAAACTATACGCGTCTTGAATACTGAACTACTATGTGTCTATTTTGAATTTATGGAGAACTTGTTATTTTGTAGTGCAAGTTTAAGTTCTCTGAATCACTGTTATTCCCTGTGTCTAGTTAGCTACCTTGCTTTGAAAATGTGCTTGGGGTGAGAACGCTGTAATGTGCTCTGCCCTTATAAGCTTCATTTGCAGTGATCTCTATTAGTTAGAGATACTGAGATGAAAGTACCCATTCCAGTGATGTTTACTGTCTTCAGATGTTTTTTCATGGGCTTTGTGTAGTTACGTCCAACAAGTTGTTGCAGCTCCAGTGCTGTCTGTGTAAGTTTACACCAATTTTGGTTATTCCTGTGCAGGAATAACCTGGAATTTCCAGTCTAGTAAATTTTTTGGTTTAGTTCACGTTAACTCGGAGGACTACAATTTGAGCTAGTGTAACTATAATAAAGAAAACTGAAAGGCTGAATCCTTGTTTAGCTTGTATGAGCAAATAAGTAGATATCTGTGAGGAAGGTGGGAGAGTTTAACGTTGCCAGCAGTGACTGTCTGAAACATCCTTTGGAGTTTCAGTATATGTTTGTTTCAAAGATGGTAGGCCAGCCTAATCTGATATCTGAGTAAATGAATGGTTGTAACCACTTAACCTACTAATCTGAAAGCTGAGCTGGTTCTGTTTGCTTTTGTTGTTGGTGGAGAGGAACTTTTTCAGTATTTGTTTTGGTGATGTTCAAGATAGACCATTTTTCTTCTCTTGATGCTTGCTTGGTTCTGTAATATGGCCTTATGTATAAGGATGATGAATTGACTTATGCTTGCATCCAGTTTTGTTTATATGAAACTGCAAAAAAGCAAGAGAAGCCATGTGGTTTTTTTTTTTTTTTTTTTTTTTTTTTTTTGGTGGTGGTGTGTGGAAGTCATTATTGCAGTTTGTGCTGCTAGCTGGTACTGTTTTTTTTGAAAGTTACAGTGTTTCAAGTCTCTTGGCTGCATAACAGATCTTGCTGCCTCCCTAGATAAGAGTCAAACTGAATGTGAATTGATGAGTAGGGAGGTTTAGGACTCAAGTGCTTCCCATAACATGGTCCACCTTGCGCTGCCGGTTCCTGTGCTGTGTAAGGGTGTTCTGGGACTAGCTGAGGAGATAGCTCTTTCATTCTAGGTTCTGGATATTAACGTTTGACAATCTTGAATCTTTTGAAGTATCTTACTATACCAAGCTGTGAGTGTGTACTTTAAGCCTTTATTATCTAAGAAAATATTTTCTTTCATTTTTTATTTGAAATAGCTGTTTATTATTCTTTTTTTTTCCTGTGTGAGCTAATGGCATTAAAACAGAAAAAAAATTATATTGCAACCTGTTGGAGTAAAGAGATAACTGCTGTTCACTTTTGTTTGTTTCAGAAGCTCGCTAATTCTGTAATATGTCAGCAGATGCTTAATCACTAAATCTGTTAAAAAGCAACTGATCCCTTTTAATGCTAGTTTGAATGTGACTTGAGATAATTTGGGCAACGCATATTACATTGGTCTCCCTGATTGATTGACTGATTTATTTATTTTTACTATTAGAATGTGACATCATCTCCACAGTATTCTACCTTCCTGGAACACATCATCCCTAGATTTCTCACATTTTTGCAGGATGGAGAAGTTCAGTTCCTGCAGGAAAAGCCAGCACAGGTAAACTGCATAAAGCCCCTGCTACATTTTTTGCAGTGTGTGTAATAAGCTACTCATTTGGCGAAGGTCTTGATAAGCCTAGTGAACTGATTTGGGCATAGACTTTGTAGTTAAAAATAGATTTGCCGTTTGGAGTAAAATTGAAAAAGACCTATTTTAAAATTATGTATAAACTTTGTAAATTTGAGCTTCTAGGAAGAATGAGGAAAAAAGATATGGCAGCATTGGCTGTTTCACTGTAAAGCTAGAGGTTGTTTTGAAATACTGATTTTGGGGAATGAAAGGCAAAAGTTGAATCTGCGTCATTAGATACTGAAAATTGAGTTCTTACAGTGTGGTAACTTTTCATCTGTAGGTTTAAGTTTGCATTATTTTCTATATTCCTGTAGTAGGAAGGATTATGTTTGCATGTAAATGTGTGTTTGAGAAAAGTAAACGGCTCATCTTTTTAAAGCATGTGAACTGAAAAAACATTATAGCCAATTCTTGTATTTTATGTACTTTTGAAAAAGTTCTAACAATTTTCATATATTCTTCTTTGCAGCAACTCCGAAAATTAGTGCTTGAAATAATTCACAGAATACCAACAAATGAACATCTTCGTCTTCATACCAAAAACATTCTGTCTGTGATGTTTAGATTTCTGGAGGTATTATATAGTTTTTTTTGTTTCTTTTTCTGTCCCTTAAAGCTGCTTCATTTTTTCAGAAATATTTTTCTTTATCTCCAAAAATTGCTAGGGGTACTAGCTGTGTTGTCTGTGCTTTTGGAGCAGGAGAGGAAGGGCGTTCTGTTTGTTATTCACCAGTGTGAGTCATAGGACCATTATGGTTGGAAAAGACCTTTAAGATAATCAAGTCCAGCCGTAAACCCATCACCTCTTTGCCTACTAAACCATGTCCTTAAGATAGCATCTTAATATCTACAGGATTTTTGCAGGCTTTTTGCTCTTTAGAAACTTGGATTTAAGAGATGTAGGGTTTATACTGCATTCTGGACAAGTTTTCATTCATGAGTGCCTTTCTAGCTTATGTTATGTGAGTTCAGATACCTTACTTTAAAAGCTTGCGTTATGTTTCTTACATGGAATAGAAAGCGTTGCCATTTGAAGCTCAGAGAAAATCTGATCCTTGTGGAGGCATCTCCACAAGGTGTGAGACTTTCACTTGCTGTATGCAAGTAGTCCCATTAATGTGTGTAAGATATTGCGAGCAGGTCTGATGAGCAATTTAAGCTTTTGGGATTGTTCCACTAGGGATGAGTTTAATTTTAGCCATATTCTGTGGTTGCAAGGTAAAATTATGTCAAGTGAAAGATGTCTTTCTTGTGTACGTTTGTTTTAGTAGAGCACTGATAAGTTGCTGAGGTAAATATATCTTTAAAGAGTTTTAAATTGTTTTTGGAGTGGTCCAAAAAATACACTAGGCTCACTAAATATTCTTTTTTTTTTTTTTTTTCTTCTCCTCTCAGACGGAGAATGAAGAAAATGTTCTGATTTGCTTAAGAATAATTATTGAATTGCACAAACAATTTCGACCAGCAATCACTCAGGAAGTAAGTCATTCATTTTATTACATGGCATAGAACTTATATTGGCTGATGTGTTGTGGTGATCAGATATTAAAAAAATCTGAAAGTACCTCTTGTCTAAGGAGGACTGTGCAGTGCTAGCACCTCTGGGGCTAAGCTGTTAAAGCCTGGTTAGGTTTGCTTTAAGTGTCTGTGGGTAATACGATTAGAATTGGCGTCTGCAAAAAGAACAAAATTTCTCAAGAGAATTGTTTTTTTTTTTTTTTTTTTTTTTAAGCTTGAAAAGGTAAAAACCTGGAAAAGGAAATGTTAGGTTTGTTATGGTTACTCCTACTGCTCTGTTGCTCTTGTACAAAAGAGTATTTGAAAGTCTGTGGTTTTGTTTTTGCTTTGTTTTTTTTCTTCTTTCTTTCCTTGATATGTATATATAATTGTATTATATTGGAACAATATCAAGATGATAGTTAAACTGATATCTTTCCAAGTGCAGTTGAAGATGGTGTTAGCAGAACAGAAGGAAAATATTTTTGAATTCCTATTAACTATCATGGAAGTTATATTCTAGTGATGATTTAAAAATTTCCTTCAATTGAAGTGTTAATACAGAGATAATAAAATAACGTGGTTTTTTTTTCTTCTTTATGGTAAATTGATGCTTTTTGTTTTCTAGATTCATCATTTTTTGGATTTTGTGAAACAGATCTACAAGGAACTTCCTAAAGTAGTGGTGAGCTTATTTCCTTAGGTGCCCTTGATATGATCAGAAAACTCATCTTTATTTTTTAATTAGAAAAAAAAAAAGATGCTGGCTTAATTACTTAAGATACATGGTATGGTGTAAATACAATTACAAGGAAAATGTTTAAATGGCACTCTTCAAAAAAATCAACTCAGACTTTGAATTAGAAAATCTTCTGTTTGCAGCTGTGACAATGTTTATATTATCACTAATATCAACAGAGTGACGTATATTTTAATAGTAAAACAAGAGTTTGTTGGCCATAGTGCTATTAGTGCAAGCACTTTTTTTTCCTTTTCCATGAAGGAAGGATTACATGACCTATTTTCCAGTAAACAGAGTTCTTCAGCATGCTGGGTTATGTAGAGGCCATTGCCTGCTTTTCTTCCTCATCACTACAGACTATCTGCTTGGTGCTTTGCTTTAGCAAAAGAATCCCCTTGTTTGGAGATGCTTTCTGCTTCTTGCTGAGCAGGAGTGAAAGATTACAGGATACGTATGCAGTCACAGTCCTCTAAATACGAGATGCAGAGAAGTAAAATATCTGCAGTAAGATATCAGACAAAACATATTTAGGAATTCCACTGATAAATGACCTTGAGACTATTAGTAGCATTTTTATGTTCTTTCTTCTGCTTTGTTTGCTTGCAGAATCGGTATTTTGAGAATCCTCAGATGATTCCAGAAAACACCGTTCCTTCTCCTGAAATGGTTGGCATGATTACAACAATTGTGGTGAAAGTAAACCCTGAACGAGAAGATAGCGAAACAAGAACAGTGAGTGTACTAGCTGCTCTTTAAGAACAGGGTTGTCTGTATCAAATGATCGCGAATTAGGAAGGCAATTGAATACAATAATCTTGCTTTGCTTATCAAGATTTATTTGTAGAAGCTGATTCAGGCTTCACAGATATTTGCTATGCAACTTAAATACGGAATTTTTACTTAATATAGTGTTAGATGTTTTTGTGCTCCTCAAATATTATTAACTGTTAATAATCTTACATGTTTTTTGAATTAATAATTAAAATATTTATAAAATGTGTATTCTCTCTTTTCAGCATTCTATAATTCCCAGAGGATCTTTATCCCTAAAGGTCTTGGCTGAGCTACCTATTATTGTTGTTCTTATGTATCAGGTTAGTGTAATACATAGAGTATTTTACATGCAAATGCATTAATGCATTATCTGCTGGCCTAGTATGTTGATAAAAATGAATATAACTTTGTGGGTTTTTTTTTTTGAAATATAATGTGGTCTAAAAATAATCCAGAGATGTATTTTTTTCTTTTCTGATAAGTTTTCAAATAAGTTTCATTGCTAGTGTGAGTTGCACATTTCTTTACCAATACTTTTTTTTCTTTAAGCTCTACAAGCTGAACATTCACAATGTAGTAGCTGAATTTGTGCCCCTGATTATGAACACTATTATAATACAAGTTTCTGCTCAAGCAAGGTAACAGTATTTTAAGAATATTTTGACAATATTTGGAATAAACTACCTTAACATCTCATTCAAGATTCTCCCAAATAGTTCTGTCTTGCATTCAGTGTTTTGGCTTCTAATGCTGTTGCTTTTTAATCTCAAAAGTAGCAGTGATTGTTCAACTTAAAAACGTCCTTCATTAACATTTTGTAATTGAAGTGATAGCAAATTTGAGTATTTCTGCTATGTGTCATGGAGAAAATTCATACTTGTCCAGTTGATCACAAGTTACTACTTGATGATGGATTTTGTTATTTTTAATTGAGTTTCTGACAGGAATCCCTGTTACTGCAGAGAGTATGTGATGGAAGCCATGTCAGCAAGGACATTATCTCTTTGATTTTATTGGGCCACAATTGATACATTTTTTCACTTCCAAGTTCTAGCTTAGGAGGAACATTATATTGCAGAGCTGCGCTGTGCTTTGTCCTCTTCCAAGTGGGATGTTTCTAGCAAGCGGCTGGTGGTACTGAGAAGGGTGGCAGGGGTAAGACCTGCCAGATGAATTTATTCCTTTCAAAGAACCTCTGCCCAAGAGAGAATTTGAATTGATACTTATGTGAACTTTCTGAATGCAAATATTAACGAGGAGGGAAAATATAGTAACCACTGTTCAATTTAATTTCAGGCAACATAAACTTTATAACAAGGAACTGTATGCTGATTTTATTGCTGCTCAAATTAAAACACTGTCCTTCTTGGCTTACATCATAAGAATTTACCAGGTATGTTACAGTTTTTGTTATTTTATTACTCTTTGTGCAATAGATCTCCAGTTACTATGTGGTGGGCTAGCAAAGTGACTGGGGCGGGTTGGGGGCTGGAGAGAAAAACAATTTGTGTGCAAATCTGGAGATACAGCTGTGCATGGTTGCGGTTTCAAGAGTGCCCTGATATGGACTCAAATAAGCCCTTTGCCTGTCTGTTTTTGCCTCAAACATTTATCAAATAACTGCAATTTTTTTACAGCTAGACTTTTTTAAAGAGAGTTCAGTAAACTTTAATGTTATTTTACAAATGTACAGAAGAGATTTAAGGTAGCATGCTGTACTAATTGAATTCCTGTAACTTTTCTTTTATAGGAGTTAGTGGCTAAATATTCTCAGCAGATGGTGAAAGGGATGTTGCAGCTCCTGTCCAACTGTCCTGCAGAAACTGCGCACCTCCGCAAAGAACTGCTCATTGCGGCGAAGCACATCCTGACCACAGACCTGCGGAGCCGTATGTATCACCCCTTTAAAAATGTATCTGTAAGATGAAAAGCTTCCAACTTCGTGTGTAAGAGGTACAACACATGCTATTTGTTTTGTCTGTATATACTTCTAATTGTTTTTCTTTGTTTTGAGGAAAAAGTGATCAGAACTCTGCCTTCCTTGACTGCTTGCTGTTGTCCCAGACTAGGAATCTTGTCCTGTGTTATAGAATAAGAGAACAAATTGAAAAAACATTTTTTTCAGTTTTCTAGATCTTAATTATTCTAAGTAATTACTAGCGAAGATACACCATTTGTGTTGGTTGGTAATTGTGCCTACAGTTGTGTGGGTACTTAAAAACGTTAATCTGATAATCTAAGTGGAAATAACTCTGTGAAAACTGGTGTTATATGTTTGATTTAGCTCCTAAAACTTGTTTGTAGCAGAGGAAGGCTGTTTTTGGTCTGCCTGATTTAGCTTAGATTTGATTGGTATGTTCTGCTTTGGCAAAATTGCGAATTTTGTGAGGAGTGTACTTCGCAAAATGCAAACTTCTGTCTTTTCATCTTTATTGTGAGGTCATTACACTCCCCTTATTGGAGATTTGATGTCTTAACAGGTTTTACTAGCTCACCAAAAAAAAAAAACCCAAAAGACATAAGTTTACTAGTTCTTGATATTGGTCACATGGAAAACTTTTTTTTTTTTGCCTTACATACTATGGACATTAGCGTTATTTGTTCTACAGTTCTCAGCCTCTGCGTGATAACTGTTAAACTTGAGCGGTTTCAACAAGCCTCCTGCCAAAGGTTATGTATAGCTTTTTTTTTTTCCCCCTTTAAATTATAGAATTTATTCCATGCATGGACAAGCTCTTTGATGAATCTATACTAATTGGCTCTGGATACACCGCCCGAGAGACCCTGAGGTATGAGAAAAGGATTGGGTTATATACATAGGGTCTGAGGTCTACTACTGTTTACAGTAATGTCTGTATAGGTTCATTGCCATATTCCCAATATTTCATGAAACTGCCAGACTCCTAAATCCTGTGTCCAGTGTAAAAGCTGAATCAGATTTAAATCATTTTGTCAATAGCAGTTTAAAAGTTATTTACTTGAAATTGGAAAATTAGAGTATTAACTTGCTGGATTTGACTTTGATAACCTATTAGGTTTTAGGTGCTTTTGCTAACTTTAAGTTTAAAAGTTTAAAAACATGAATTGGAGGAATTATTTCTTCTTTCTTACACAGCAAATCTTTTTTTATTTGAAGACAAGTACTAGATACAAAATCGTTTCCTCTACTAGATGCTTAAACTTGGTATTCAAAATAAATTAATTTTAAAGTTTATCCATTTTCCTAAGGACTTTAGAAATCATGAATCAAGGGTTAATATTGAAAGAGCTTACCAGCACCTTAAGAACATGTTTTAAACCTGCTGACTTGCTCCTGAGTACATGTAGATGGAACCATGTGGGGATGTTCAACAGTGGCTGAAGAAAATCAGAGGAAAAACAGTAGTTTTGTTGGCATGGTTAATGTATTTTTGGTAAAGTTATGTGGATTGTAATTCTCTTGCATAATTGAAAAAGTACAGTGAACTCTGTCTGCATTCTGCATATGAAACTAGAAAAATCTGCACTTAGTATTTTGAAAATATCTCCAGTCAGTAATTGGTTAAGTAGAATTAACGACGATTCTGCTTGTCCTCAGTATGCTTTCTTTATTTCTTGTTTCTACTGACAGACCACTTGCATACAGCACACTGGCAGACTTGGTGCACCATGTCCGTCAGCATTTGCCGCTCAACGATCTCTCCCTTGCTGTCCAGTTATTTGCCAAGAACATTGATGATGAGTCCTTGCCTAGCAGTATCCAGACCATGTCTTGCAAGCTGCTGCTAAATCTGGTAGACTGTATCCGGTCTAAAAGTGAACAGGAAAATGGAAATGGTAGAGATATTCTTATGAGAATGCTGGAGGTACTAATTAGTTAAAACATTTGATAAGTTGAATGTTCTCTTCTTTCATACTGTATTGGTAATCATATTTTGCTTTCTATTCTCCTTGTAAATGGGAATATACAGAAATAGTGTGCTTACTGTTGTTCATTTCGGTACTTCAGAGAAGGAATTTTTAAAATGCTCTGGGATGGTATCTTGAGTGTAGTGGAGATACTTTGCCTACTTGGCTTATTCACACAGTGCTTTTCTCCAAAGCGAGCAACTGAATGTCTATGCTTCTAGGGGTAGCTTTAATTATAGTTGCAATCTACTAATGTAGTCTCCACTGGAGTAAAAAAGAATGAAACCTGCTATCTTCTTTTCCGGATGGTGAAATTTCCAAAGAGAATCATTTTGTAGGTTCTTGGCGTAATCAGTGCAATCTGTAAGATGTGAACTATCCATGCTTTTGAAAATTAGAGATCCTTTCTAAGGACCCACTTTATATAGAGGGTCTTTTCTATTTTTAAGAACCAAATGTGCCTACTAAAAGCTCTCTGCCTGTGTGTAATGCCAATTGTAGTGGATCCTCTATTCCAGTTTTCTCAACCTGCAGTTGGTTTCTAATAGCTTGAAGATAGGGTTGATCTTAAAAATAAACTTTTGCTATGTACTCCTGTTTGTTTTACACATCTGAAACATTATATAGCAAAAGTGTGTAGTCAACTTCTTTTGCTTATTAAATAAAAATTTGTAATAATATGTGAATTCAAAGGAGATATATCTGGGAAGAGGTACATACAGAACTGTTGAGCGGGGAAAAATTTCTGTACCTCCCAGATTTTCTAGTCTAGATCTGCTTGGCTTGATTGAATGATTTTAAACTAAGACCATGTATGACGTGAGTCTTGTTTAGTATTAACTACTAAATGGAGATCACCATTCTACAGAATCGATTATTCATTTCTAAATCTGATTAGTTTATATGTTATGGGTTTAAATTCTAGCTTTATGCATCTCCTTAAATGACAAATTTTAGCCTTTTATTACTAATAGTACATATTTATAGCCTGAAATGCTTTTCTTAATGATTTCAAATGGCAAGCAGTGCTTTTCATTTTAAATGAAATGTAATCATAGAGAGATTTGTTCTTAGGTGGTGTTTTTACTAGTTTTCAGCAAGTATTTTTATTTTGGAATGTGTTTAAAATAAACAATTTGGTTGATATTGGGGAAGAAAAATGTTTATAGTTATTGGAATGGTTCTGGAAATACTTAACTGCAATTTTTATTGATCTAGATATGTTGGCTTGAAGTATTAGCATTTTTAAATTTGGAATCGTTTTTGAAAAAAGAAATTTTTCTTCCTCCCTGCCCCTTTTTCCTTGCTCTTCCATTTGCCTTTTCTCTTTTTATTTTAGGTTTTTGTTCTGAAATTCCACACTATCGCACGATACCAGCTTTCTGTCATTTTTAAAAAATGCAAGCTGCAGTCTGAACTCGGGGCTGTCGAAGCAGCCTTGCCTGGAGTCCCGGCAGCAGCAAACACAGCGGCGCCAGTGCCAGTTCCATCTCCTGCCCCAGCCACTCCTCTGGCCCCTGCACCGGTGCCCGTATTTGAGAAACAAGGGGAGAAGGAAAAGGAAGATAAACAGACTTTCCAGGTCACAGATTGTCGAAGCCTCGTAAAGACTTTGGTCTGTGGTGTCAAGACCATCACGTGGGGCATAACATCGTGCAAAGCTCCTGGTGGTAAAACTGCCTAATATTTAATTATGCTGCTCTTTTCTAAGTCTGCAATTAAAATTATAGCATTAAGAGCAAAAGATATTTTCAGTAACTACTGTCTTGTTCTTTGTCATATTTCAGAAGCACAGTTCATTCCTAATAAGCAGTTGCAACCTAAAGAGACTCAAATCTATATAAAACTAGTAAAATATGCAATGCAAGCCTTGGATATTTATCAGGTATGTAACTTGACCACATAACACTTCTACTGTCAGCTCAGATACCAATTTCATCTACTAATTTCACATCTAATGTGAAGCTTTATCAGTTCAAGGTATTTGAGGACTTGGAGGAAACTTTGTTTTCTTAAAACTGTTATTAAAAAGCTGTTATTGTTTGTGTTAATCTAGGCAGGTCAGGCCTTACAATTCTATCTTTACCTCCTGTGTAGTGGCTTATATATTTTCTTCATGGAATTTTTTAGCTTAGTAATTAATTGAAGCATTCACTTGGCATATGTTTATCTTCTTTAGTTACAAAGTTGTAGTGAAATGTGAATGTACAAAATTTGAATTTAAGTTTACAAATGCACTATGATATCTCCTTTTGTTGTCTTTTCTAATGCCTGATTTCTTGGATTTAAAGTCTGCATTGAATATTCTCTATTTTAATACTTTTTGTTGACTCTTCTAATTGTGCAGGACTTGCATCTGAAACCTGCACGGTATCCCTTTTTTTTTTTGTATAAGATACTATAAGAATAGTATTATTCTGTGAAGTTACTGAAGTTGTATAACAAATATGTGCATTTTCTAAACTGCTCTAGGTCCAAATAGCAGGAAATGGACAAACGTATGTTCGAGTAGCAAATTGTCAGACGGTCAGAATGAAGGAGGAAAAGGAAGTTCTGGAACATTTTGCTGGTGTATTCACTATGATGAACCCTTTAACATTTAAAGAAATCTTTCAGACTACTGTTCCGTATATGGTGGAGAGGATCTCAAAAAACTATGCTCTTCAGGTATTATGATTTTCCTCTCTCTCCTCAATTTATAATAATGAGCCTGTAGAAAGTGAGGTATGTCTTGAAGTATGTCATACTAAAAAGGACTTGTAAATAATAATGTTGCAACTAGCCGCAGGTTTGTAACCATTTAAAAAATACTTAGTAAAGATTTAGGAAAAAAAAAAAACAAAAAACAAAAAACACAATGAGGATAACCAGAATCAGTGAATCAGTTATCCAGCAGTGGGGATGGAGAAAGAAATTGATTCTTGTTTTTGTTTTAAATGGCTAGTGCATTTATCCCTCTGTTCCTTTTGTTGCAGCAAGAGTAATTCCCTTGCGGTTTCTTTTTATAGATTGTTGCCAATTCCTTCTTGGCAAACCCTACTACCTCTGCCCTCTTTGCAACGATTTTGGTGGAATACCTTCTAGATCGGCTGCCAGAAATGGGCTCTAATGTGGAGCTCTCCAATCTGTATCTCAAACTGTTCAAGTTAGTCTTTGGCTCAGTTTCACTATTTGCAGCTGAAAATGAACAGATGCTGAAGGTAAAGATCATCTCTTTTAATTCATTTTTATATCTGACTTTCAAGGTATTTTTCAGGAGTCTGAGAAAACTTACCATTTTACACTAATATGTGATAATCTTTCCATGTTTGAACTGCTACTAATGATGAATCTCCATTATACCAAATATATTGCCTTTCTTACACACTGTTGTACAAACTGCTTGTATTCTACTATTTTTTATGTTGTCAAGAGACCATTTCATTCATTGTTCATTCATTGTGTGACTGCAGAAATACTGTGTTCTGGGCTTGAAGAAGAATAGTACTTTTTTTAAATCAAACTAACAGCTGACTATATACAGAAAAACTTAAGATATTAATGCAGTACTGATGCTTGTCTCATAATTTTTCTCCATTCCTCCTGACCCTACCTAAATATATAATACAGGTAACTGTGTGTTAATGGTTTCTGTGCTTAAGTATTCTTTATAGCAGGGTTAGATCAGTACTTGTTTCTGGGTACAACAAAGTTGGGACTACTAATTTTCCTGATTTGTTTGAAAGATCAAAGTAATGTAAAATAATGGATAAATTCTTCTCTTTTTTATCATCTATTCAAGGTCATATGTATTTTATAGACTGGAGATCCATTGTAAAGAGTGATTTACTACCTTAGCAATTTCATGCCTCTGTTAAGTTTTTGTTTCGACAGGATTGATGATGTGGGCCTTGGTTAGACAATTTAATTGAATGGTGAAGGCCACTTGCAGCATTTGCATAGCAACACAGAGCTCTCAGATGTTAATAAAATCCAGAGTTGTCTTGCTGTTTGTACCTGATCTTGGAGTATTCTTGTATTTATCAGCTTTTTTTTTTTAATGATTCCTGCAAAGTATTAATTCCTGCTCTGCTATAAGGCCACTGACTGAATCTTAAAACTTTTAGTTCCATAACTGGTTTTTACTTGTAGAAGCAGGCTTTTAATTTCTGAGTGCGAAGTATTTGAATTGAATTATAAAGTTAGCTCTAGAACAAATGAATGTTGTGAAGTGTCTTCTCTTCTTATTTACTTCTGATGTTTCTGCTTCTCATCCTTAGGCATTTTGGAGCAAATGCTTTTCACTATGTCAAATTTGCAGGGTGTTTTTTCTTCTTTAATACAGTGCTTGGCATAGTGAGCTGACTCATTTGTCTAAGATGAAAGCTGTGTTTAATTAATGAATGAATGCTCTGGGCTATTAGTACTCTTTGGATAAATATTTACTTTTTAACTATTCCTTGACAGCAGTATTAAATTAGTATGGTGTCAGCTTAGAGTGATTTGAATAAGGTTGAACGTACTTGCAAGTTTTGACATGAAAACTTGTCTTGTGCTGAGCTCTTGTACAATGATGGTTATATTGATGTGTTATTAGTTGTAAAGCTTTACTTTTTTTTTATAGCCACATTTACACAAGATTGTGAACAGCTCTATGGAACTTGCACAGACTGCCAAAGAGCCCTATAACTATTTCCTACTGCTCAGAGCGCTGTTCAGGTCTATTGGAGGAGGCAGTCACGACCTGTTGTATCAAGAATTCTTGCCGCTGTTACCAAACTTATTGCAAGGTATAATAATACCTTCTTTCACCCACTTTTATTTAAATAAAAGTAATAATAAAGTTATGCTATGTACTTAAAGTTTACCAGTTGATTTAATAACATGAATGTAACTTGTTTTCATTTACTGTCAGGCTCCATAGCTTTGGTTGCTTCACAATTTCTGCTCTTTGTATCCTTCTTTCCAGTGTCTTTTATTTTTCTCCTGCAAGTGAGGGCATGTGTCCCCTGCCTGGTGGAAAAAAAAAAAAAAAAGGAAGGAAATAAAATCGGTTTAATTGAGCATATATGTTGGCAGGAACAATCTCTCAGAGATGCTGAGGATGAGCAAGCAAATGTGCAGAACTATTTAAACATAAGAAAAAGATAAACAGAAAAAAAAATGCAGCAAAGTGAAATCCAGTGGTGCCCATTTTCAGCTCTGTGCATAATTTTTAACTAGCAAATTTGCTAACTAATAGTACATATTATATATATAAAATTGCTATCCATAAATTGCTATGTAAAGTACATGTCGATGTAGAGCTGTTAGCTAGGTTTATGGAATATATGGAATCTTGCTGGTGAGGAAAATACATTCTCCATCCCATACAGACTAAATATAATCCTGAATTTATTTGAACATGATTATTTTTTACAGGAGTTCAGCTGGCTTCAAACTTTTTCTGTATATATTCGCTCTTTTGATATAAGATTGAGGCTTGGTTCAAACTGCCTTTTTCCGGTTTTTATGCACTGAACTAAAGAGCTGTTTTATTGTGTCTACTATTAAATTTGAATGTATGCGTATTCTTTTCATAAATACGTACACATAAAATCACTGCATAAAATGCTTAGATGCACAACTTTAAAATATAAAAAAGACTTAATGTATATTAGTTACAAATTTTACTTGTGCTATTAATAGAGATACAAATTTTACAGAATTTTAAAATCTGGTGCTATTCTGGATTTAGGAAATATCTCTTAAAAATTATTGTCTCTCTTCTTCCTTCAAATGTCCAATAATTTTCAGGACTTAACATGTTGCAAAGTGGCCTTCACAAGCAGCACATGAAAGATCTGTTTGTGGAGCTGTGTCTCACTGTGCCGGTTCGTCTGAGCTCGTTGCTCCCTTATCTGCCCATGTTGATGGATCCGTTGGTGTCGGCGCTCAATGGATCCCAGACCCTGGTCAGCCAAGGCTTAAGAACTCTGGAATTATGCGTGGATAACCTGCAACCAGACTTTCTCTATGATCATATTCAGCCAGTTCGAGCTGAGCTTATGCAGGTAGTATGTTGTTTCCTCCTAAACCACTAGAGGTCATTCATTCTCTAAATATTATTGGAGGTTAATGTGAAATTTGGGATGTAAAAATGTGCTAAATCCGTCGTAAGAACCATTGCTGTCTAATTTGTATGCAGAAGGTTAGTGGAGTCCTGCTAGTAAATTGAAACTCCAAAAAATTAAAAATTAATTAATCTTTTCTTCATTCACTTGAAAAGTGAAGACTTTGAGACTCCGTAGTAGTAGGCTATATTTAAGATGAGTTGATACAGAAAATAATTAAAACTTGGTAGCTGGCTGAAAACAAAGGAAGGACAACTAATTACTTTCAGCATATCATGACTGGGAGCTATGTACACTATTGTATATACAATGAAGATGATTTGAATGAAATTCTGAGCAACACTTGATAAATGCAACTGTTCCTTCTAACACAGTGTTTACATATACTTTGCTCTTTACATTTAACACTTTTTTTTTTTTTTCTATGTAGAAACTAACTTTTTGAGGTGAATTTATTTCTAATCTAAACAGTGCTTAGAAAAACCTTGTTACAAATCATTTCAACTGCTGGGAAAAGAGACTGCTTTTATTCCAGGCAGGAATGTATTTTCTGGAGGTTAAGCTGGGTCATATACCCAAATAGAAGAATTAAGTGCTTGAATATATATTTATATTTTTTTCCAGTAATAACTATAACAGTTTAGAAATGAGACAACTCTCACTATCTCACACTTAAAATACCTTTAGGCTTTGTGGCGGACGTTGCGCAACCCTGCAGACAGCATTTCTCACGTGGCTTATCGTGTACTTGGCAAATTTGGTGGAAGTAACAGGAAAATGTTAAAGGAATCACAGAAACTACAATATATAGTCACCGAAATTCAAGGACCCAGTATTACAATAGAGTTTTCAGACTGTAAAGCATCTATTCAGCTCCCAATGGAAAAGGTAAAGGCCTAAGTTTTCTACTTTTCTTCTACTATATAAGTGTGTTAAGAGTCTTCATATAAGAAAAGTTGATCTAATGGACTCCTTGCTTGCTTCTGTTCTGCATGCTCACCAAACTGTTCTCTCTTGAGATACAGTTTATGGAAAAATTAAGTCACATATTTTGCAGGGGATGTATATGATGTTCTGTTTGTATAAAGTCATAAGGTAGGAAGCTAGGGTGGCAGAAATAAATATTCTCTGTTGCACAGAGTATTTTTCCCTTTCCTAACTTCTACTGTGCTGTTTAAGTTAGGAGCAGGAATCTGCTCCACAACCCACTTTAAAATTTCCCTGTTTTCTTTGAAGTGTGCCAGAAATGTGTGCTTTAATAAGAGAAGTTCTCCAGTGATTATTGTAATTGCTCCACTGGTTTGGCTTTGTTTGTTATCTTTAGGTTGGGTGTTCTTAATATTTTTAATACTTGTAAAAGCACTTTATACTTGTAGTGGCTTTCATACAACAGTCTCTGTGTATCACAAGTGTTTAGTTCATGGTGATTGCAGCACCCTAATCTGTTTTTGTGTCTTGAGATCTGAGTATCAAGTTGGATTCTGAATTAATTTGCCCTGTAGAGTTTTAATACTTATCTTTTCTATTACACTTTCTTGAGTAAATATGATGTGACTATGGTAAATAATTTTCTTTACAGGCAGCTGTTACTCTTTGCCTCCGTTGAGCCAACAGGATTAAAAATAGCTTGAAAAAATGTTTCTTAAAATGTTGATAGCTTTCCCCCTCTATACTGAAACTGCTGTGAGTTGAATATGTATGAATACTGTAATTGCTAACATTTTTCTCTCCCACTAGGTTTAATTTGAACCAAGTTTTCTGAAATATTTATGTATCTAACATGTTTGTTTAATGACATGGAAGAATTTTTCAGCTTCTCGGGTGCTGACCAGGAAACAATATTGTTTGCTGTATACTTTATATTTGTAAAAAAGAAATGTCAATTTAGAAAGGAAAACAAAGGGGCAAAAATAGAAAAAGAGAAATTCATCTTTCCTTTTTAGTGCTTTAGTGATCATCTGTGGAAAAGTCATTGCTCTTTTCATTGAGATGTTAATAAGGTTATTCAAAAGATGATGGGAGGGCAGCTGGTTAAGTCTGTAAGTGGATAGATGATTCCCCTTTCGGAAAAGACAAATGCCCACTTCTCTGTAACAGAGGCCTTGAAAGGTCGCTCTTTCTACCCAATCTTGTGTTTGCTGTTAAGCATGGGTGATTAGGTTTCATTTAACAGTTGATTAGGCATTAGAATTGTTATTTCATGCACCCAAAGTTAATTTTTATATGGGTTTTTATTTGATGTGTCTCTGTCATTTGATTATCATTTGCCCTATTCTTCTGGGGTGAGGATAGAGGATAACTTTGTATGTGCTATGTATGTGTGAAAGTGAAAATTTTCAGAGAAGGTCACCCTTTTTCATCAATCTCAAGTCCTACTGGAATGATTGACTGGAATGATCCTTAAGTATATTAAAGCCATTCTTCTTTTTCTTTGCGAGAAGACTTCTTTCCATTAAGCAGTCGACTTTTAGATGTTGTTTAGAGACATTAATTTGTACGATGTAACTCCTGATTTGTGTTGAAAATGCGAAAAACAATTTTGTAAGGTAGAGCGTTTTTTGTACCAGTTACTCATGCATACATGGGTGTAAGTGCATTTTTTATATTTACAGTATGTATGAACTGTGAACAGCAATTAGTGCTGGAAAGAACATGGAGGAAAATTTTCACAGAGAGAGGGAAAGAAGGAATACATCATTCATGACATAGAATGCGCTATGGCTTTGAAAATAAATGTCCTTCTATAAAAATTTTTGCTTCTATTAAAGCACAGCAAATGTTTTAAGAGTTCCAGGTCCACTCATGTCAGACATTCTCTGTATTTTTTAATTTGATCAGTCCAAATTAAATATTGTTTAAGGGTCTTTAGAATGAGTTAAAGATACATTGTTCACTTGATTGATTCACCTAATTAAAATAATGATAATAAAAACATATTCTGTTACTGTTTGTTATCTTTTTTTTCGTTGTAGGCAATTGAGACTGCTCTGGACTGTTTGAAGAGTGCTAACACTGAACCATATTATCGAAGGCAGGCTTGGGAAGTAATCAAGTGTTTCTTAGTAGCTATGATGAGCCTGGATGATAATAAACATGCCTTATACCAACTTCTAGCACATCCCAAGTATGACAATTCTTTAAACATAAATGTGTATATAAAATTTATAGTGCCTTTAGAGTAGCTTAATTTAGGGGCAATGGTTAGTCTGGCCAATATATGCAATTTTTACCTAGCATTTTATCTTCCTCCACTTAATTAAATTAATGCTGGACTGTCCTGTTATTGAAAGAAAATCTGGGAATTTTCTCAGCACATTATTTAGTGCAAGTTATGTGTTTTAACATTTCATACCTTAATTGTCATCTTCTACTTATACTGCAGCGTATAATCTGCTATATGTGAAGAGACCAAATTTTAAACTATAATTATGTTTAAATAGTTGCCATGTTCTGGTACTCAACTATGTTTGAAAAGCTATACTGGCATATTCTTTATGTTGTAACAACATAACTTTTACCCTAGTGAGAGACATGAAATTCCCTTTTATCTGATGACCAAACTGGAGCATAGTCAAGCATGTTGCCTATGTTTATAGAGTGATCAGTTTAATATGAGTTGATGTTTATTTTTTGGGTGTGTTTTTTAAATTATTTTTTTATAGATATCTTAAAACTTTACCACCGATACACAATGTGTTTATTGCTTTTAGGTAACTTTTGAAATCTTTACCCACAAAGTGTGTGCTGACTTCTTGAGTCTTGCAGTGTAATGTATAATAAGGGTAGCTTAGTACCCTTGCTAGTGGTGGAAGAGCATAGTAGCTTTTATAATTTGGCCTTCTAGACTTGACATAAATATAGCTCTGGAATGATTATGTTTTGTGATAAATAATGATTTGATAAATAATGTTTCAATCTTGAAAGATTAAAATAAAATGTCATTTTAAATTCAAAAATGTCATTTAAAATAGGGAAAAATGTCAAAATAATGAAAATGACATTCTGTAATTGATTTACAGTGTGATGACCATATACCTGTTATTTGTATTATATGTGGCTTCTTCTGAACTACTGGCTTTAAATGTTTGTGATGAAATAAAGCTATCCATCATGCTTGTGACCAATGGTTGCCAAAATTAATATAGACTAAGTGAACTGGTCCAGCTCTATCAAAATGAGGGGAAAAGTAGGAGTTAGGGAGAGCAAACTGTAAATTAAGTCCTTGATGATGTTCATGGTTGAGCTGCCAGTACTGCAGTTTAGGATTATAATGAATTTAATTTTGTTTTTCAGCTTCACTGAGAAGTCCATACCCAGTGTAATTATTTCCCATCGGTACAAAGCGCAAGATACTCCTGCTCGTAAGACATTTGAGCAGGCGCTGACAGGGGCCTTCATGTCGGCAGTCATCAAAGACCTGCGGCCGAGCGCGCTGCCTTTCGTGGCCAGCTTGATCCGCCACTACACCATGGTGGCAGTAGCTCAGCAGTGCGGTGAGCAGTGTGGGGCGAAGAGCACGGGGGCCTTTGTGAACAGGGTGGAGAAGTTCATGTTTTCTGTAGTAGTAATTTGTCTTAAGATTAAGTCACAATGCAATGGCAGATATGTCTGTTGTTGTACGGCTGAATTATGTTTCACTTCTTTTAAGCAGAGAATTATGAAGCCCACTTTGAAAAACACCAACTATTGATAGTTCCAAAATACCAAATGCAGATGAAATAATGTTTGGAACAGTCTCTACTTTCAGACCATTTGTATAATTTGAAAGATTTATTTTTTATGTGTGTTTTTTAATTGGTTGTTTCCATTTACACTTCTGAAGGACCATGAGAGGACCTAAGTAAACATCACAGAGCACAGTGGTGTTTTGTATCTATGAAGTAAATTGTTTGGAGCTGGACTGCATGACAAGTAATTTGAGAAAAGATATGCTATAACCATTTGCTTCCTCACTGTTGCTTTAATGTAACTTGACTTTCATAAAATTCTTAGTTTAATTAAATCTCCTTAGCAGACCTCTGCAGTGCATAGTCACTGAATGAGACAGAAAAAAAATATTCAAGTAGATGAAATCGTTTTTCTTCCAAGACTGAAAAATGCCTTACAACCCATTTATATGCAAATAGGCAGAGTGCTTACTGGTTTTGCCATCAGCTCATCAGAGGAGTTGTAAAACCTAATTGAAAGACTATTCATACTGAAATATCCATTGTTTTGTCTTTTTTTTTCTCCTTCCTCCCTCCATATAAATTGCAGGTCCTTTCTTGCTGCAGTGCTATCAGGTTGGAAGCCAGCCTAGCACAGCCATGTTTCATAGTGAAGAAAATGGATCGAAAGGCATGGACCCCTTGGTGCTTATTGATGCCATCGCGATCTGCATGGCTTATGAGGAGAAGGAACTCTGCAAAATAGGAGAGGTGGCTCTCGCAGTGATATTCGATGTCGCAAGCATTATCTTGGGTTCAAAGGAAAGGGTAATAGAGCCTTTTTTTGCTCATCTTGTTTCAGCCTCTTAATTCTGCTTCTGAACTTTTAAAGCCTGTCAATGAGTTGGAAAACACTGCAGTGCTGATACACTTGTTTGTTTCCAGGCTTGTCAGCTACCTTTGTTCTCCTACATTGTGGAGCGCTTATGTGCTTGCTGTTACGAGCAAGCTTGGTATGCTAAACTGGGAGGTGTGGTGTCCATTAAATTCCTCATGGAACGGCTGCCCCTGATTTGGGTCCTCCAGAATCAGCAGACTTTCCTGAAGGCACTTCTCTTTGTTATGATGGACCTGACTGGAGAGGTATTTAATTAGTGGGTTATATTGACTAGTGCGGAGGAACTGTAACTTTAGTTCTTAAATTCACATGAATTGAGCTCTAATTCTGATGAAATCCAGAACACTTGTGAGTGAAATTTAGTCATTTTATCTTAAACCAAGTCCCAAGGTAAGGATAGTGTGTGTGTGTGTGTGTGTGTGTGTGTTTGTGTGTGTGTGTGTGTGTGTGTCAAAGTTGTGAAATTGTGTTTGCTTATTTCAGATCAGTGAAAGAACATGACGATCACTGTAACTTGCATAAAGAACACTATTTTTCTTCCATGTTTGCATAAAATATGTTCTTCATATCAGAAAGCTGCATATGGCTTTACTTATAGGTACCAACCAGATTGCTGCTTCACCTTTTCTCAGTTGAGTCGTATGGTGACAGTGTTGTTTAGATGTTCCAACTCTTGGAGTTGATTTGTAAAATTTGTAAAAAAAGCACATAGTTTTTGAATGGTAGTTGAATAAGTTAAGCTTGAAATAGTCTTAGTCTTTGCAGAAGATTCATCAAAACTGAATGTAAAGGTTTTTACTGAATAGTATGTAGATTTGTGATCTTAGTGTTCTATATTTAAAAATAAAAAATCCGTATTATCTTAGGTTTCCAATGGAGCAGTTGCTATGGCAAAGACAACATTAGAACAGCTTTTGATTAGATGTGCAACTCCCTTAAAAGATGAAGAAAAAACAGAAGAAATCTTAGCAGCACAGGAAAAGTCCTTCCATCATGTGACCCATGACCTGGTTCGAGAAGTAACATCTCCAAACTCTACTGTGAGGAAACAGGCCATGCATTCGCTGCAAGTGCTTGCACAGGTCACTGGAAAAAGTGTCACTGTGATTATGGAGCCGCATAAAGAGGTGAGAAGAAATATTACTGAGAATACAAGTGAATTTAAGGTTGTTTACCAGGTGTGTTTTCTGCAAAATGCTTTTCTGACTGCATTTTCCCATATTAGTGGAGTAAGTTCTTAGTGCTTTGATAGCATCTCTTTGTGATTTGCTAGGTTTCACTGTTCTAAATACGCTCTAGCTGAAATACTGTACAGATTTGTACAAATTGCGTGAGTTCTATTTGTTTTTAAGACTGCATTTGTAATGTCTTCTGTTCAAATTTATTTACTTTCTGAAATCATAGACTGCACATCCTCCCACCAATCAGACATAGACTAGACCAGGCAGCTAATGTATTTTGCACCATAATTTTGTGTCTCAAACTAAGAGACCCTGCTGAGCTTCTGCCTATCAGTATTTCCTAATCAGGTTTTGCTGCCTACTCCTGAAAACTAATATAGCATTTATTCTCTTGAATCTCCAGTGAAAATACATAAGCCCTTGGGCCACCACAGCATATAAAACTGTAGATGTTATTATTGTAATTTGTGCATTTGTGCATTTACAGAGATGGCCTCTAGTTAAGATCTGCTTTTTATAAAGGTGCTTATGGAGGAGAGTGAAAAAATTGTTATAATGGAAAAGTCTTGCATGAATGTTTTAGTTTTCCTGATATTTTAGGAGCTTAGAATTTACTTGTTTTTTGACTTCAGTGTTTGTGAAGCTGAAGTCTATGATTTTCTTAATGTTGTTTTTATAAATGTTGCTTATACCATTATGTTAAGTTTATTAAATAGCATATATCTGTTCACAGAAAATCTGTAATAATTACAGATGTTGAGCTCATTCAGTAGGTAACTGTGCATTAAATTAGTTCAGAGAAGTACTTGCTTAGTGATTTCTGAAGAGATAAGTTTGTAGTCAGAGTTGCAAATGGATAAATACACAAGGTTGTGGATGCTGATGTCTTTAGTGCTGGATCTACGGGGTCACTTGAATAGGCTGTTAATTCAGTAATTGGAATTATGCTGTGTAGGTCCTCCAAGACATGGTTCCTCCTAAAAAGCACTTACTGAGGCATCAACCTGCAAATGCCCAGATTGGGCTAATGGAAGGGAATACGTTTTGCACAACTTTGCAACCTCGACTCTTTACCATGGATCTGAATGTTGTGGAACACAAAGTTTTCTACACAGAGGTATGTTCCTTCTCTAGTCTCCCATTTGAATGCAGGTACTTAGGTAGTGCTCCTGTCGTCAGTGTTAAAAATACACATTTTTCTGTGGATTTGAACTTTTGCTGCAATGTAAGAATTTACCTTTTGAAACATGAAAGGATAAAGCTGTCAGCCTTTACCTGCAACTGCATACTCCTGGGCTAAGCAGAGCGTTCTAATGCCTGTGAAACATTTTAAATGAACCTTGATGAGGTAGTCTAATAGCTAGAGCTTTCTTATTTAGGTCTTATGCTATGCACAGTATAAGTTGGAATCTTGTACTTTTATTTCTAGTAAGGTATTTACCCCTTCGTCAAATTTAGGGATCAACAAGCTGGGTAAATGAACCTAGCTCCGTTGGGAAACCAAACTAACAAGGTAGCTGGTAAGACTGCTTCAAACATCATTTGTAATGCTAGGCTTAAATGTTCATTTTTTTTTGTTCTTTCTCCTCTGCCAACCCACAGTTGTTGAATTTGTGTGAGGCTGAAGATGCTGCCTTAATGAAGCTCCCGTGTTACAAAAGTCTGCCATCACTTGTACCTCTTCGGATTGCGGCCTTAAGTAAGTTTGTAAGCAAAATTAGATGTAGATAAGTGTTCTTGTGAGAAATGATTAGTCTTCTGTCCCAGAACAGCTGAAAACTTGAACATGAAAGCTGGTCACTCTTCTGTAGAGGTCACAGTTCAGTGGGGAAGTGTCCCTTATGTTTAAAGAATAAGATTGGGTTCCTGAAGTTAGCCTAAAATGTTTTTAAGAGTACTTATATAATGTAGAACAATGACAACTTTAAAACACTATTAATAGATTTTTTTTTTTATTCTTTTATAATGTCTTTTTTCTTATTTTTTATAATGTCTTTTTTATTATTTTATAATGTCTTTTGCTTTTTGCAAGGCATGGTGAACTTTAGCTGTCAGTAATTTAAGATGAAATAAATTTAAGTATGAAGAGAATAAATATAGAATTAGGGTCTTTTTCCCTCTCTTTTGAAAATGAGTTAACAAAGCGAACCTATTTACGTTGATTTTTGCAGATGCTCTAGCTGCTTGCAATTACTTGCCTCAGTCGAGAGAGAAGATCATTGCTGCACTCTTCAAGGCCCTCAACTCCACAAATAACGAGCTGCAGGAGGCAGGAGAGGCGTGCATGAGAAAGGTTAGTGTGTTTAAAACAGTGCTGCTCTGTGGCTGCCGTGCTTTCTGCTTTGCTTCCTTGTTACCAAGGCTTCTTGGGAAATGTCTCTATAGGGATTGATGGCTGCTCTGCTAGGTCTCATTAGTGGCAGCACTGTAATTAAGTTTCTGTCAGTTGTGCTTTTTGAGGGGTTTGAATTTGGCTATAATAATTTTCTTCTGTTTGAAATTAACGTTGTGAGCTCTAGTGCAAGTACCCTGGTGCTCTGTCTCTTTTTTTTTAATAGTAAATATATTTTTCTCATTAAAAGTGACAGTGTTTCCAAGAAGTCTCAAAAATGTGCATCTCTGCTTTTATTGTAAAAGCTTTTCTTGTGCTTCTGTTTTTAAAAGAACTGTGGTGTGGAGGCGCTGTGGCAGCAGTGCAGCAGAGAGGCTCTGCCTTAAAGTAGAACTGATGCCTTAGGGTCCAGGGCTGCAGCTCTGCTGTTCGGGGTCTAAGCTGTCTGTCCTGTGGATTAAAAATACCAAAAGAATGTCTTTTTGCAAAATGAAATTAAAAATGCTAACACCTTTTTGTGAGGAGGAGTAGGTGGGGTGGCATGTCCCAGCGAATGTGAGTATAGCGAGTGATTAGAAGTCAGGTATCTCCTTTTGGTTTCCCCCTGACCATGAGAGGGAAAGTGCTCTCTGCTTGTGGTTTGCTGGCAGTACGATCTGGGAGCGATCCAGGAGAGCAGCTAAGGGCTGCTCTGACCTATGCCTGTCATGTAAGAATTCTTGATTGTTTCCACCACCTTCTCCTGTGAAAAATCTGTGCTCCTGCAGCGTTTGATGGCAAGAGCAAAATACCCTGTCTGGGTGCTTGAAGCCAGATTACAAGCCAGACCTTTTGTGTTACTCAGGATGGATGCAGGATGGATTTGTTGTGTTGTCTTCAGCCAGCTTCACAGACAAATCTCAATAAAGCAGTTTCTAGGTCCGTAGTTTTATTTATGGTGGTTTTTAAAAACCTTGTCTGTAATTAAGTTCTACTTAATTATTTCACAGAATATGAGCCAGGAAATACCCTCGTACATTCTGCATCCATTTTGTATTTCCAGTAGTAAAGACATTGGAACTATTGCAATCTGAAAGTGCCAAATAAATAAGCCATTGGAATTAGTTTTGAGTAATGTATTTGTACAAGAATAGCTAAAGTTTTCCCCCTTCCTGCCATTCTAAGTTTTACTCTCTTGCAGTTCTTGGAAGGAGCTACAATAGAAGTAGATCAAATTCATACCCACATGAGACCATTGCTTATGATGCTGGGAGACTATCGAAGCCTGACACTGAATGTCGTGAATCGTCTGACATCTGTCACCAGGCTTTTTCCAAACTCTTTCAATGATAAATTCTGTGATCAGATGATGGTAAGCCTATTCATGTGTAAGAGTTGTAGTCTACCTAACATTTGCACTATTTAAAATTGGTTATTCAGTAATTATTTAATGTGTATATTAAAAGAAGTTTTAGGTTTCCTAATTAAATAGAAATAAATATCCTTAAAAATAAAATATCCTTAAATGTTTACAGGGTTAACATTTGAGGTAATTTCTAAAGACCTACAAAAGCAAGAAGTTATAAGATGTTTGCTTCAAATTAAGTCATACCTATTATGCTAGGGTCTGCTTGGACCAAATGGCTCATTTAACAAGGTGTCAGCAGATTGTATACTAAGGAAACCCTTAAAAACATGTCTTATTTTTCTAGTAAGCTAAGTCTGTTTTGGTCTTTTTTTTTTTTTTTTGATTTACAAAATTGCCTTTTTTATATGATTTTATATATATATTTTAGTACTATTTTTAAATATGAAAAGGAATATGTATTATGGAAAAATATGTATTATGCAAAATGTTAAACAAACAAACTGTTTATCTCTGTTGCATTTTAAACTCATTTTTTTATGCCTCTTGATCTGTGTATGTAGTCTCATATCCCTTCCTTTCTTGTATAGGGAAAGAACCATTAGCAAACTGTAAAAGTCAATAGATGAGTCAGCTTAAGTTGCATGAGGATGGTAGCTCAGGAAATCAGGGCTATTTAAATCATTAAATATCATAGCTGCTTGTTCTGTATAAAAATCAAATTGGTGGCAACTTCAGCCTTTGTTCTTCCTGTGCGATGCTTTACAGTTTTTATATATACGTGCTTTTTAGCAACAATCCCTTTCAGTCTCCTGTTACAGTGCCACGTAGGAGTATGATAATGTCCTGATGCTGAAATGATATAGGTAATTTTCAAATCCAAAATAAAAGTTGTGGTCTTCTAAGAGACTAATTAGAGCTTTCTTAGATGATATCGCTGCCTCTTCAGTTTGGAAAATTCACATTATGAACCATATTTTTTCAAATACTAAATTAACTTTTTCATGCTGAGGGAATAAAAATAATTCCAAATTTTCTCCTTGTTTCCCTCAAATAGCAATTACTGCTTCTGCTTTTTCTTGTCTTGAAGTATTTGCTGTCACTTGCTAAAATGGAACAGTAGAAGAATAATGCTATTTATTTATTTTAATAGCAACACCTGCGTAAATGGATGGAAGTAGTAGTTATTACACACAAAGGAGGGCAGCGGAGTGATGGAAATGTAAGTTAATGAATGCTTTTGTGGGGGAAGGCAACATAGAAATCAACTGTATAAATGTTTAGGAAATACAGAACTCAATTATAAATGTTATCCTAATTCGTTACATGCTGATGTTTTGTTACAATTAAATGAAATAATTTATTGAGTATTTGTAACAGATCTTAGTAAAGGAGACTTCTTACATTCTAGGTACATTTACTTAAGAGCCTGCCCTATACAGGTTTGTGTAGGAAAAACTTACTGACTTTGCAGGCTTTCTGCTTAGAAATCTGTTCTTCTGAATGGATGACTGCAGCAGCATAATCTCTCTTTTTCCTTAGTGTGTTTGTTCATACCATATTATTTTGAAAATTATAGAAGATAACAGCATTCACTCCAGTTCATTTCAAATCTGATCTTTGAAAGATAATTTTGTATTTAATAGTTGAGATTGCATCAAAATCTCCCCCTGTCAAACCATGGGAACCTGATAAATGTTTTGGTAAAGGGGAAAGTGCTTTGCTTAACGAGAGCAGTGTGTGTTCCTCAGTGATACGGCGCTTAAGGGAATTCCTGCTTCAATGCTGTTCATGTAGATTGCCAGAAGTTCTGTAATGCTATTAGGATGTCATTAATAATTTATATTAAGTGTTCAGATTTATTATTGCGTGAACTAGGAAAAAATTGGAGGGGAGTTGTTTTCAATTCCTTTGTTTTTCAAATTAGAATGAAATTGGCTTTTTATTTCCCTCAAAACAGAAATTGTTTAATGGCTTTTCATTACTCTTCCTGTCGTTGCAAAGAGCTTTTACATCTAAATTTAGTCATTGCTTTCTATTTGACCTAGATAATCTCTAATGAAGTAGAATTTGTTTCTTTTGTTTTAACTTGGAAATGGTTACTCTCTGCGCATTTTTGAGTTAAACACTAATTTCTATTTGAGTCAATGTAGTTCTAAGTCCTTCATATTCTTCTGGGATTCACTTTTTCTCAAACATGAAAATTGCAGTTATTGTACAGATCTTTATATAGCAGTCATTTTTCAAACCACAGTGGGGCACCACTCTAGCAGTTTTTTAGTTGTCCTTGAACCATAGGCTTGAATCACATTTGATTGTAATTCTTTTGCTTTTAATGTCTTCTGTTATAGTTAATGTTTTCTATGTAGTTCTGTGTTGAGTCTTCCAAACATGTGCTTTTTTATTGTTGGTTTAAAGTCTATGTTGGGGGAGGTACACATCAGAATCATGTGAATAAATCTACTGACAATCCTCAAGGGAGGACAGAAGTCTGTAGAAAGGCTTTCAAACAGAAAAAGAGACTTTGTGAGACTACAAAGCTCATTGAAATATTACTCCTTTTTTTCCTGTTGTTCCTTTAAAGTTTTCTTAAAAATAAAGACTATAAGAAACTGGAGGAGGGTACAGACAGTTACGGCAGTCTCTTGCTACTGACAATGTGCTGTAAGTGTAATCACATCCCCTAACCATGGGGAAGGCCAGGGTGGTGAAGCTGCTGGTTAGAGTTAGTTGTAGCTGGCCTTTCACTTCTGGGTCCTTCTCGACCACGCGAAGATCCCAGAAATCTCATCATGTTCCCCTATGAGCTGTGCTGGGGAGTGCTCCTCAAACGGGTGGTATCATTCAGGCCGAGTGGCTTGATCTAGGAGCTGGTAAACTCAGTGCAGGATGAAAGTGACCAGGAAACCCTTATATTTGCTAGATAAACTGATAGAGAGTAGTATTACTGTAGGATTTTTGACCTGAGCAATTTCCATCTGTTTTTTCAGCTGCACATTTTGAAGGTGCCTGTTTTGAACTCTCTTGCTTTGGTGAGAGTGTTGGTGTACAGCTCTGACATCCTGCACAGAGTGGATGGTCATCAGGGCCTCTTCCTGGAGCACGCTGTGCTTCAAACATCTAGAGAATGAGCTTTCTAATGCAAAGAAATGACAATTTTACACAAAGTAAATATTTCAGACATGTGCATTAAAACTAGTGCATAATAATTTACTTTTGATCTCCACTGATGTCAAAACATCTTAAGCGATTGATTCACCTAAACCATTTTACAGTAGTCCTAACGTGTTCTTGAGTTGACCTACCTGATTAAGTAAATGAGCAAATAAGTAATATCTTATTGTCGAAATGAAGATTTGTTGAAATGAAGATTTAATTCATTGGCAGAATAATTTAATCTTTGTTTTAAATACCTTCTTCTCTTCCCTACCTCTGCAAAGAAAGGCATGTTTTTAGGTCAGTAGTAGAAAAATAAGTTTTGAGCACATGTGTGCCACAAGCACTCACTGTAATGAGCAGCGGTGGCCCAGCAGAAAGTCTCCACTAGATTTATAAGAAGGACTTCTGTAGCTTGGTAGTCCAAATACTTATTTCAGAATTGGTGTTGGACAGCTTTGTCTTTAAAGATAATATACTACTGTTCTCTTGTTTTAATAATCTGTAATATCTCTCTGTACAAATACTTGGGAAGCTGTGCATAAGCAGTGTACAGGGAGGAAAAAATGTGTTTTGTGTCCCCATTCTTAGCAGAGTAATTTTAAGAGTGGGAGATGGTTGTGTCCCCATGTGCTCAGCTCAAGCTGAACATCCCACCCTCCTGAAGTCGGGCCTGGCTGCAGTCTGCAGAGCGGCGTATGCTGATGTGGTCATTTATTTCATGTTTTTGTGGGGTTTCTCTTTTCATGCTGAGACTTCTGCTTTGGTTCAGCCTGCCACGGAAGGGGTAGAGGTGAGAAACTCAGTGGAGGCACCAGGCAGTTCGTTGTTGTTGTGTTTTAGTTTCTTTTCCTGTGACTTGTTAGATCTCTCGTGGTGTTCTGGGTAGAGTGCGTTGTGCCTCCGCGTGCAGTGCTGTGCGTTGTCCCATGTGCGTCTGTGGCAGAGGTATTTGGTAACCTTGCTGTTGAGGATGTTAAGCATGTTTGTACTAGGAAGAGCAGGATTATTTATTTATTTATTTATTTAAGCACTTATGTCTTGATGGATTTTTGTGTGTGTTGTTCTCTGTCCTGCACTTCAATCTGGCAGAATAGTCCTTTGGGTCCCTCTTGGCAGATGGCATTGAAGGAGTGGGGCCCAACAAATAATTGTCTAAACTCAGCAAAGGAAGCTTAATCCATTTGAAAATACCCTATTGTATCCTGTGCATTAGAAATGGGCTTGAGAGAGATGTTGAGGGTGTTGTGGCTTGTTTGTTTGTTTATTTATTTATTTGTTTCCCTTTTGCTACTAAAGGAAAACCACAGTCTGGTTAACTGAAATACAGTTCATATTTAAAATTACACAATGATAGAAAAAAAAAAAATTGTTTGGAGGAGTTCAAATTTAATTCTGGGGGAGGAACGGAGCTGACTTTCCTTTAGAGCAGCTGTCTGTTTGCAATGTCTGTAGAGGAGAGCTGGGCTCCTTGTGAGCCCCTGCTCGTGGCCTAGAAAGGGAGCTCAGAGCTGCCCGTGCACCAACCAGCCCTTCGCCCTGGGGCGACAGGAGCACCCCAGGACGCCCCTTGGCACCCTCAGCAGGCCGCAGAAGCCACGTCCCACTGCAAAGCACAGCTCTCCTGGCACAAGAAACAAAATTAAAGATGACTTTACAGGATGTGTTTTGTGGGGGGGCTGGGAGGGCAACAAATTCCACAAGACAAATTTATTCTGTGCATCAGGGTAAGTAGATGTTAACTCCTTGCTCTTGGTTGCTGGCTATGCCAATATAGGGAGGGATAAAGAATGCTAGGAGAGGTGATACCATGTTCATACGTTTCTCTGGCAATGTTAAATTGCTTTTGTTTATTCTTGCCTGTAGGAAATGAAGATTTGCTCAGCAATCATAAATTTATTTCATCTGATCCCAGCCGCTCCACAGACTTTGGTTAAACCTTTGCTGGAAGTTGTGATGAAAACGGAGCGAGCAATGTTGATCGAGGTAAAATTGGAAGTTAATGTTGTGCGTTTTTTTTTGCCTTTTTTTTTTTTTTTTTGCCTTTTTTTGAAATATATTTTGAATTTTTGACATACTGATACAAGAACTTTTTTCTTTTCTTTCTTTTTTTTAAGTACAGCCCTCTCCAAATCTCTTATTTGGAACTAATGCTTTATTAGGCTTCTAAAAGCAAATGTTAAAATTCTCAATAAACTCAGCATGGAGGTTCTAAACATTTAGTATCTGCGTAAATGTCAAATTAAGTGCTTTTCTGAATGCTAGTAAATTAATAGACAAATAAAACCACTCCATGTTCTGCATTTTTCATTTAAGCATTATTATTTTTTCAGGCTGGCAGTCCGTTCAGAGAACCACTGATAAAATTTCTGACACGTCATCCATCCCAGACTGTTGAGCTGTTCATGATGGAAGCCACTTTAAATGATCCACAGTGGAGCAGAATGTTTATGGTAAGCTGTATGGGAAAGTGAAGAAGTAAATATCTTCACAAATCTGATGAATCAGAAATTTTTGACTTAGCTTTTATCTATCTGTTTTTAGTTTTTCCTCCCATATGATCTTATAGTCCTTAACCATAGTCTTATTTTGAATGTAGGATGCCTGATCCTTTTTTTTTTTTTTCCTCCCCCCTTAACAGATTTTATACCTTTACGAATTATGTAGGATATCACTATAGTTAGGGTATTTTTATATATAAATAAATAAAATATTATCTATGCAGTACAATTGCATATTATAAAACTACAGGATGAAATAAGCCTATGGTTTGACTTTTTTAAATGTTGTTATTAAAATTATTTTTTCCCCTTCTGCAGAGTTTCTTAAAACATAAAGATGCCAAACCTTTACGAGATGTACTGGCGGCTAATCCAAACAGATTTATCACTCTACTGTTACCTGTTGGTACCCAAGCAGCTGTTAGACCTGGTTCTCCAAGCACTACCACAATGCGTCTTGATCTTCAGTTTCAGGCTATCAAGGTATTCAATTTTTCTTTTTTTGTCTTTGCACTGGATAGTTATATTTTAATTTCTTTAAAATTTTTATATGCCTTCAGTTGTGGGGTTTTTTTTGGTTTTGTTTGTTCTTTGTATTATAGCTCATATAAAAATACTTCTTAAAAAATCAGCTGAGGTTCAACAAGTAGACTGACAGCAAGGGAAATTTCCTTTAAAAAAGCTCCCTTTAAAATCATTCTAAGCTAGTTTATGTTTTACTTTTCTTTGAATGATTTTAGAACCCTAAATCGTCTTGGAACAGATGCTTTTTTTTATCCTTGTTGCTACTGACAGAACTGTTGCATGGTGACAGTGCATTTGTCTTGTTTTGCTTTTGACAGATCATAAGTATTATTGTTAAGAATGATGAATGTTGGCTGGCAAACCAGCATTCCTTGGTGAATCAATTGAAACGTGTATGGGTGAGCGAAGCTTTTCAGGAGAGACATCGTAAGGAGAATATGGCTGCAACAAACTGGAAAGAACCTAAGCTTTTGGCATATTGTTTATTGAATTACTGCAAGTATGTAGAACCATTTATTGTCTATAACTCATGTACCTTTTTTAAAAAAAAAAAAAAAAAGTTATTTTGAAAGTATTGTAAAGACATGTAGATGTACTAAAAGGGGACTGCAATTATTGAAGGTAAGGTTTAACTAAGGTATTTCATAATATAGCCATTGGCTCTAAAACCTGCCTTGTGTTGGCTCCCTGTTGTTTAAGTCTGTTTCTTCATCAAATTACAAGCATAGTAGGTTGATAGATGATTTTTCACAGAAGCTTTTTATGTGTTTTTACAGAAGGAATTATGGAGATATAGAGTTGCTTTTCCAGTTGCTTCGGGCTTTTACGGGTCGTTTTCTCTGCAATATGACTTTTCTGAAGGAATACATGGAAGAAGAGATTCCCAAAAACTACAGTATATCTCAAAAACGGGCTTTGTTCTTCCGGTTTGTGGACTTCAATGACCCAAACTTTGGAGATGAGCTCAAAGCCAAGGTAACTGAAGCAATTATGTCAAAGTAGTGTGGTATTTAGGTTTAATTTTCTTCTTGGGAACTAGGGTAACAAAACTTGCTTACTTAAATGTCAATGAGTTTGGTAATTGGCAGAGCCATTTAAATGAAAATATCATACCTGAGGAAGAGCAATAATAAACAGAGACAGCAATTCATCTTGCTTTCAACACTGACTCTTTTAGTTTACACTTTCTAAGAATCTTTGCCCTTGGAAGAGGGAAAGAGGAGGAAAAAAAAATCCATGTAAATCTGTTCCTTAAAGTTTTCCTTGTAGCTTCTTTTGAGAATCAAATGAACATCTTTAACATGCAGGTTTGCATGCAAGTTAAGTTGAATACTGACTGTCATTTAGAGAATGAAGTAGTCTGGTATAACAGCCTTGCATTTCTGTTCTGCAGGTGCTGCAGCATGTCCTCAATCCTGCTTTCTTGCACAGTTTTGAAAAGGGAGAAGGTGAACAGCTTTTGGGACCCCCAAACCCGGAAGGAGATAATCCAGAAAGCATCACTAGTGTCTTTATAACGAAGGTAACAATCTTTGCTTGTGTTAAAGCACTTGAAAATTAAGTTGAAATTGGAAGTTGTTCCTCTCATTTGGCTTTTCAGTTCTGATTTGAGTAACTTTTGCAGTTTAAATGTATTATGATCAATAATATGAAATCATATCATAAAACTTTGAACTCTTGTGATCTACCAGTTTTCAGTAGGACACTTTATTTATGATATACCTTTGTAACTTAACTTGGGTTTCCTTAAACCAGTCAGCAATTATAAAATGGATGTTGTTCCAGATGGGTTCTTTTTATAGGTTGGATCTTTTGAAGTTTCTAGGTGTGTTGATTATTAAAATTTTCTCACCTCAGGAGGTGATCTGATGGATCTTGACATGACTTTAAAAAGTGATTTTAAGTATTAGTCTTCTTCAAACTAAAAAACAACAAAGCAATGCCCAAAATAAAACAAAAAATCAGAAGGGGAAAAAAAAACAAGAAAAATGACTGTTCCTACAGGTCATGATTTTTATTTTTCTCTCCCCTTCTCCCCTTTCATCATGCTTGCAACTAGGTGCTTGATCCAGAAAAGCAGGCAGACATGCTGGATTCCCTCAGGATTTATCTCCTGCAGTTTGCCACGCTCCTGGTTGAGCATGCCCCACATCACATCCATGACAACAACAAGAACCGCAACAGCAAACTGCGCCGCCTCATGACTTTCGCGTGGCCCTGCCTCCTGTCAAAGGCGTGTGTGGACCCAGCCTGCAAATACAGTGGCCATTTGCTCCTAGCACACATCATTGCCAAATTTGCCATACATAAGAAGATAGTTTTGCAGGTATTGATTGTATGCTTGTATTCATGCACCTAAGGAATGTTACTAAGTTTTGTAGCTTCTTTTTCTTTATAATGTGGAGTAGGGGATGTAGAGTAGTTTTGGATGTTTGGTATGTAAATAGTAAGCAAGCTTGTTCTCAGCGAGCAAGTGCAGAAGCAATAAGCCTAAAACTAGTACATATTCTTTGGGGTAGGAGAATATAGAACGACATTTGGAGCTATGTGAATAAAGAGAGAGGAAGGAAGAGATTGTCGTAAGAAGTAGTATTTGTTGAATAAATAGAGTTGGCAATGTTTCTTCATTGGAGACCAATATTTCACCTGATACAGGGAGTGGGGACCAAAGAAAAATTTCGGTTCTGTCAATGGAGAACAACAAATGAAAATGGAGGTAAAGGAGATAGAAGCAGTATGTTCAACAAAGTGTTGCTGTATACATACCAAATTATTGTCCTCTAGAAAAAAAGTCCTTGTTGTTTAGAAGAAATATGGGGTATTTGCTTCTTTTATAAATGCTTTATTTTTATAAAAATACATAAGGTTGATCAGAAACCTTCCCTTTTAGGTTTTTCACAGTCTTCTAAAAGCTCATGCCATGGAGGCTCGTGCCATTGTCAGGCAAGCAATGGCTATTCTGACTCCAGCTGTGCCTGCTCGAATGGAGGATGGACATCAGATGCTGACTCACTGGACACGAAAAATCATTGTAGAAGAGGGTCACACAGTTCCACAATTAGTGCACATTTTGCACTTGATAGTACAACATTTCAAGGTACCTGTACCATTTGTTCTGGTAGTCACTGTATCATAAAAATGAAGGAGGTGAACTTCAGTTTAATTAAAAAATAATGTAATCCTGATTATGTGGCTTAGTTTCAAAAGGCAGCAGCTCTCTTCAAATGTGTTTGATTAAAATTGAAAAAACCTCTTACGATTAATGTTATATGACAAATTCTGAAGTATTCTTTTTTTCCCAGTTATGATTACATTGTTTGTTGGTTGTCTTTTTGCTCAAACATCTTTTGTATCACTTTGGTATTTGCACAAGCTTCCTTGATATGGCTTTGTAAACTGCTAAACAAGCTCCCCAAAGAGCACATATTTTTGAAATGTCAATTCAATTTAAGTGAAAGATCAACCTGGCCTTACCCCAGATAAGCCTAAAAATGAGCTTGCATGTGGAGCACTATTGTGTGATTGGGAGCTGCCTGAGTGCTAGTGGAACAGTTTGAAGTTAAGGACTGAAGCAGGGGTGGCTTATTCCAATACAGAAGAGTTGATAAGTATGGTTCTTTGGACTGGTACTGGGTCAAGCAAGTAATATATATGTTGTTTCTTGAAAATTGGAATGCTTAATTTAGTTTAAAAAGAACTTATTTTACTTGTTTAAACTTAGACACAGCATAGTGGAAGAATGAGCTTTATTGTTATTCTGATTGCCAGAAGTCTCGAGTAGAGTTCTGTCTTGCTGCAATATAACTTCCCTGAGCGTGCGCTGTTCCTTTGTCTTATAGACGTATTTGTGACTTTGAGTTTGCCATTCCACTACTTTTCTGCTTGTTTAGTTTTATACTCACTCAGCTTGGAACTCAAGGGGGACAAATGAAACTGCAAGACTAATTCAGTGTATGCTCATTAACAGAGCTGTGAAGTTTCTTTAAAATTAAGTTACTGAAACAATACGCTCTGCTTGTCCTTAGCCTCCAACGGTATCTCCCAGTAGTTCCTGAGTCGCTTGTTTGACCTCATGCATTCTATGAAATTTGTTATCTCCAGCTGATATATGTTGGGAAACATTAAACAGATTGGGGAATACTGAAAAATTTCAAAACAAGAACTTTTTTGAAAACACAAATTCAAAGCATTAGCAAAATGTGACCCAAAGTCGTAGTTAGCTTGCTTTAATATGAATTTTATTTAACTCTTGACTTTTTAAAAATAAAAATATTAACATACTTTAAAGTCACCTTTTAAGAAAAAAATATTGAAAAAGTATCAAAGTGTTTTCAAATATGAGTTGTAGCATTCTAAAAGGATTAGGTCCTTGAAAAAATCCCATTCTGCAGAAAATCCTTGTTTGGGTACATGAAACCAGTAGTTACTGCTGAAAATTGTAGCCAAAAGCCAGTAACACTCTCCGGAAGAGAGAAAAAAAAAACAAAAGTTTTGAAATAAAGTTAAAACAAAGTAATAAAACAGTCTTTAATTCTAAAGTGTGCTAAATCTCTTCTATGTTCACTGTTTGCAACAAGGAAAAGAAGGGAGTGATTTGAAAATATAATTTTGGCTAACATGGTTGTGAAACCTTCTTTTCAGGTTTATTATCCAGTGAGACATCACTTGGTTCAGCATATGGTTAGTGCCATGCAGAGACTGGGCTTCACTCCCAGTGTTACGATTGAGCAAAGAAAATTAGCTGTGGATCTTGCCGAAGTAGTCATTAAATGGGAATTGCAACGAATTAAAGACCAGCAGGTAGGAATTCTGAATAAACTGGTTAAGGATGGACTGTTATGCTATTTAAATGCTTTTTAACATGCACAGTTATGATATTTTAGCCAGATTCAGATATGGATCCAAGTGCAAGTGGAGAAGGGGCAAGTTCTACCTCATCAGCTGTTAAAAGAGGATTGTCTGTTGATTCTGGTCAAGAAGTGAAGCGATTCAGGACAGCTACTGGAGCAATAAGTGCTGTAAGAGAAGCTCAAGTTTCATTCAGATACTCTAAAGTTATAACCTGCATTGACTAAGCAATTAGTTTGCTTGTTTTTTAGCATTGCTTATAACTCCCTGAATTCATATTTGCTTAGAAAATAGTTCAGGTGTTTTCTGCTTGTTGCCCTTCTTGCAATATTGGTTATGCATTTTGCGACTTGTATTCGTGCAGGTATTTGGACGTAGCCAGTCACTGCCGGGAGCTGACGCGCTGCTTTCCAAGCCCATTGACAAACAGCACACGGATACAGTGGTCAACTTCCTGATTCGGATTGCTTGCCAGGTAGTGTGCTTATTCTGATGTGCAAAGAGAGGAAAGATGAATCAGATTGAGAATGTCCACAGTTGTTGAAATGATGTTTCAGATTAAATTTTCTTGTATATCTCTGGGTCATTTCAAGTATTTAACTAACAGTTTATGCCCAAGTTTTGATGTTTACTATTAATTGTCAGCTTTTTATGCAGCAAAATTCTGTAAGACTGTAGTGATAAAATTATTTAAGCTCATCCATGTCAGAAATAGAAATTATACGCTTGCCTGGAATGCATAAAAATTAATGAGTTGGTTACAAAAAGATGTCATTTTGTTACTCTGATTAATTGCTAGGTAAATGACAACTCAAACACGGCTGGATCTCCTGGGGAGTTGTTGTCTCGACGTTGTGTCAACCTCCTGAAAACAGCTTTACGACCAGACATGTGGCCAAAATCAGAACTCAAACTGCAGTGGTTTGATAAGCTGCTAATGACTGTGGTAGGTAATTTTCTAGTCTTGTAGGGCTTCAGGGTTCTTTAGCACAAATGTTGGTTGAATACTTGTGAAATAAAGTTTGATGGGTTTTTCAAGTTAAATATTTAATACTTCTTGACTAGTGTGTCTTGTAAACATTCGTTTTTGTTATTACTGTGTGGCTTTCGACTTTATTTTATAAATTCAATTTGCAGCATAGCATAGTTCTGAATTTGGAATAAAATGTCAAGTCATGTAAATACTAATTTAATTCACTGCTGTTTTTTGGAAAACCTGGCACTGGCTGGGAGGCTACAGGCCTCCTGCTGGTGCCAGAACCTGGCTGATGCTTCCTCAGGACAAAACCAATTGGTCAAAATTTTAATCTGGGTATTAATTTTTACAGTTTTAATCTTTTCTGCTGTATATTGAAATACAGTGAACGTGTGAATTGCACCAATTTTGTAATTTGCATCACTGCAGTACCTATCAATATTAAAGTGGGGTTAGAAGGGGGAAAAAAATCGATTTTTTTTTTTTTTTTTAATAAGATTGTTTGGATGGATGGCCTGTTTTTGAAGGTATTATAAAACTGGTTGCTAGTTTTGTGGTTATATTATGGTAATCTTGAAGATCAAGTCTGGCTTCCTGCATTTGATCATACAGCCTATTTTGTTTTAGCTGTATAGTACATGTGCTGAGTTATCTGTATGCTTTTTGGTGTTATAATATGGTGTTTTATGAATGAAGACTTTGTGGAGCCATGTACTTGATTGTTTAATATTTGTATTTTTTTCTGCCAACTTACTGTCTTACTGTTTATATTCTCTTTAGGAACAGCCCAACCAGGCCAACTTTGCCAACATTTGCACTGGCTTAGAGGTCCTGAGTTTCCTGTTAACCATCCTGCAGCCCCCTGCAATCCTCAGCAGCTTCAAACCCCTGCAACGAGGCGTAGCAGCTTGCATGACTTGTGGAAACACCAAGGTTTTGAGAGCAGTGCATAGTTTGCTTTCTCGCTTAATGGGTATTTTTCCTACAGAGCCAAGTATGTGGTATTTTCTTCCTCCTTTTATCCTTTATTGCTGCATACCTTAAGTGATTAAGAGTGGGGTGAAGAAAACGTGGAATGTGCTAATATTCTGTTTTATGATTTCTGCATTTAATGATCCATTTTAGCTTGTACTTTCAACCTCTGTTCAAGAAAAGAAAAGCTGAAATGAGTAATCATTTGGAATACATCATTATCCACATAAAAAGTTGTAATAATCTGTAGCTGTCATAACTTTGGTTCAAGAAATGCAGGCCATAAATTTAATGTATTTTGCAATTATAATTTTTCTGCTTCAGAAATACAGATTTTTAGTTGTTAAGCCATGCTGTTTTGCTAGAACATGCGAGGGAGATTGGATGTTAGAAAGAAAAAAATAATGACAGGATGAACAGCTGACAATTATTTTCAGCTATGTTATGATTTAAGCTAATTTATATATATATGTATGTGTGTATATATAGGTATGTATATACATACACTTTTTTTGTTGTTTTTTGTTTGTTTGTTTTAAGAAAAACCTCAGTGGCCAATGGGAGTTGGGTTAGGGTTAGATTTAGGTCAGTACCACTGACAGTATGAGTGACTGGATGCACACAGTGGAATTTTCTTGTCTGTTCTTTGGCTAATATTTCCAAACATAAATATAACTGTCAACTCTGCAGGTACCTCAAGTGTTGCTTCCAAGTATGAAGAGCTGGAGTGTCTTTATGCTGCTGTTGGAAAGGTTATTTATGAAGGACTTACTAATTATGAAAAAGCTACTAATGCTAACCCTTCCCAGCTCTTTGGTAAGTTTCCCATGTTTCTAGTAGTTCATTAGTATGATTGTGACCATTACCTTTATTTGCTATAAGGAAGTAGAAATCCAATAACCATACAGAAGAAGCCGTGGGAAGTGGTTGGATCCTAGCTTGAGATGTGAACTTTTTTTCAGTTGTTTTTAAACCCTCATTTATCAGCTGATTTATTCATTCATTTATAGATTTAGAATTCTCACTAAATGAGGAATCATAGGAATACTGCATTTTTGTATTGAAAGACCAAATCTGAATTTTTAGCATGTATCATTCTGAAGAGCTGAAATGTTTTTCTTAAAGTATACCTATTTAACTGGTAGGGAGCTTGAGCTACACATGACGATGACAGAGATAGATTGGAATAATAGAAATTTGGTCCAGAACTAGTTGTGTTGGTAAAGCAGACCTGAAATTGCAGAATTCTGGAAAGCTTGCTGGTTTAAATGGCAAATGTCCTTCACTGTTCCATCCTGTGATCTGTGCAGGTAGCTGCAATTTCACTTTGGGAATTGCCTATTTGTCAGGTGTCAGGATGTGCTGTGCAGCAAACTAACCAAGAAAGATACTTCTTGCCTTTACTCCAGAGTTCACTTGAAGGCTAGACTGTGTTGTTTTATTTTAGGTTGGGCAAATCTTATTAATTTTGTGTTTAACTTTGCCAAATTTCATGCTTGTGTGAGTAGGAAATGGAATCAAAACCTTCAAAGTAATTATTCAATGAATGAAGCATAATTCTATAAATAATTTTGTGGGCTCTTTTTGCAGTAAGGAAAAGAATAGTTGTAGGATTTTTAAAGGGTAAATTTTGGCAGAATGTACTTCTAAAGAGCAACTGTTTTAAAGGGAGGTACTGGTAAAACTGATTGGCTTGCACAGCTGTGAATAAGTTCATACTGGATAGGCATTGGTAACAGCTCTATAATTTGAACTGGGATCTTGTAGACTTTGCACATGTGTAAGCTGGCAATTTCCATAGTGTTGCTATTTTTCAATCTGTAGTAACTGTATAATGAATCTATCTGGAAAGTTTCTAGATTAGAAAACCAATATTGTGCAATGTTTTTATTTTTCTACTGTTTGTACTAAAAACAAGCCTATTCATGTAAAAGTTCACTTTTTCCTACTAAAATATCTATGCAAAATTGGTTTAATTTTGGCTGTTCAAATAGATTTGTACTTTTCTTAATGTCTTGGAGAAGTATCTGCTCTCAATCCATCTCTGTTTTTTTGCCTCCATACTCTTCAAATCATACAATTATATGCAGAATTTTGAAACATTTTAACTAATGTATAAGGAAAAATACTACACAATATTAGCTTTTTAGTCTTTTCTTCAAATCTATCCAGATTTCAAGTCTTTAAGTTGGGTAGTCCTGTTTTTCTTTCATGGCAGGACAAAATCCTCTGTATGGCTAGAAGTTTCCTGTGTTCTCTCACAGAACCAGAACATCTGCATGGAAAGGCTTTATCTTATTATACTCAAAAGTTTTGTTTTGTTAAATATTGTTTTTATCTGCAGGTACTTTAATGATTCTCAAGTCTGCGTGCAGTAATAACCCCAGCTACATTGACAGATTGATTTCAGTTTTTATGCGATCCCTGCAGAAGATGGTCAGGGAACACTTAAATCCCCAGGCTACAGCAGGAACAGCCGAAGCAAATACAGGTATTACATTACATAGCGTAATCATGGTAATGATTAAAAGTCTTGTAATTGTGTATTAAATCCCCTTCTTTCCAAAGGGATTAAAATGATTTTTGTAGAGGTCTGTGGACATTGCTAAATATTGAAAATTAGCTCAGTATTAGTGAGAATTATTCTGAAGTATTGAAGGATAAAAATGCACTTTGAGTTCCTAGTACCTGCTTAGTACATTAATTTTAGTATTAACCGGAGCATTTTAAGGGATAGTTAGTGAATACTTGCTGAGCTACAGCACATATAGAAATATAGTGCAGGGAGAAGGAGGTTGACTTTTTTTTAATTTCGTCATATACTGTCACTTTTTTTTACTCCTTTCTGTATGATAGTAGAAGAGCAACTGCTTGTGAAATTAACTTTTTGGACCCGAAATCTTTGTTTTCATCTTAAAATAGACTCTTTGTCGGTAAAAATCTGCCATCGAATAAATTAGATCATGAGTCACTGAAAAAATCAGATATTTTCCTACTGCTGTTCTTAAAATTTCACTGGTCTGTCTTGAAAATTATTCTATCCCTCCTGTTATAGGTGTTTATAAAGCCATTTGTTTGTTTATTTGTTACTCTCTGTAGCAGGTACAAGTGAACTTGTAATGCTAAGTTTGGACCTTGTGAAAACTCGCCTGGCTGTGATGAGCATGGAAATGAGGAAAAATTTTATACAAGCTATTCTAACGTCTCTCATTGAGAAATCTACTGATGCCAAAATTCTTCGCGCAGTAGTAAAAATAGTGGAGGAGTGGGTGAAAAACAATTCCCCAATGGCAGCTAATCAGGTAAATTGAGAAGATAAATTAAAATCATTGTTGCATTCAAATACTAAATAAATACAAGCCATATCAGCATTATATTTTGTCAGAGGTTTGCAAGGATCTGATATATAACTTTAGATGTCTTTTGAATGGTTTTGAATATTCTGCATCGCCTGTAAAACTAACTGGAGTTGAAAATGTTTAGCAATTTATAGGTTGATAGTATTTGTTTTATCTAAGGGTGTTTGTTTCATCTGTTTTGCCTGGTTACTTGCTTTAAAATAACAATTATGTATTTCACACTGTATATATTAACTTGCGTTGAGACTTTCTTAACATGGAGATTGACTAATACTAGTTTAAATCATTTCATTCCTGTAGCATTGTGCAGTCCTTTAATTTACAGTATTTTCAATGACAGTTGAGTACTTGACAGTGTATTGCTATATAAAAAGATCTACTTTTTTAGATTAGATTTTTTGTAATCATTAAGCAGTATAAACTTCTTATTAGTCATGAATTTAAATTTCTGTAGCTGTATATTAGAATTATAAATGCTTGAGTTATTTTTCTTAAGAACTATGACCTTCCACCAAGCTATTTTTCAATACTTCAGGAGTGAAAAAGTGATAGAAGGGATGGCTGAGACATACTATGAATGTGCCAGTTTTCTGTGTGCTTTAAGAGGAATTGACAAAATTAATCATGTCGTCTTTTAACACAGACACCTACTCTACGAGAGAAGTCCATTTTACTAGTGAAAATGATGACTTACATTGAAAAGCGTTTTCCAGAAGACCTTGAATTAAATGCCCAGTTCTTAGACCTTGTTAACTATGTCTATAGGTAATTATAGCAATTAATCATTATTGCAGTTTATTGGTTCATAATTTGTACTATATATGACCTTTATAATGTGCCATCAATCTTTTTAAGTTCTGAATTAAATTTTTTTTTCCTCTCAAACCCAGAATTTCATGAAATCACAGTATTCGGTTACTATATCTGAACATATAATGTATAAATAAGCATCCCTTAAAAAGGATTATCTTCCTGGCTCTGCAAAAATATCCCTCCACTCTCATGTCCCACTCTCCCACACTACCAGGACATCTTAATAGTTGATCATATTATAAATACACTGACGATACCTAAAATCTCTCTCTCCTTTCATCCATAGGGTATGAAGATTTTTTTTCTTGAAAATCAGTTGTACAGTATAATTTGAGGAGAGTTATTTTGTTAGCTCAACAGGCAGGTTTTGTAACATAATGAAAATAGTTCCCCTGATAAAAAACATCAGGTGTTTTCTTTCATGCTAATAATCCACATTATTTTCAGCGACTGCTGCCATTCTCTTTCCTACTTGACTGTGCGAGGTCCTGGAGTGGACACTGAACTCAGCAGTTTTCATCAGTGAAGGTTACCATGACATTTCAAACAGGGATGCAGTTGTGGCTGAATTTTTTTTTTTTTTTTTTTTTTTTTTTCCTGCCACATTGCGATGAAATTTTGTCCTAATTTAACGAATTTGTGATAGCTCTAAGACAATTTTCTACCAAGCAGTAACATTTTATTCGGTGTTTCTCTCAAAATGATGGACTGGGTTGTGCTAGAGCTCCATCAAAATATCACCTTCCTTGATTTCAATGTTGTATAAACTAATATAAATTTACATAATTTATAAAAAATGGATAAATTGAAATATCTATGGCATTATTTCTCTGTTTATTTTAGGGATGAAAATCTTTCTGGTAGTGAACTTACTGCAAAACTTGAGCCTGCGTTTCTTTCGGGCCTGCGTTGTGCTCAGCCACTCATACGAGCCAAATTCTTTGAGGTCTTTGACAATTCTATGAAACGTCGTGTTTATGAGCGCCTACTTTATGTGACCTGTTCTCAAAACTGGGAAGCAATGGGAAATCACTTTTGGATCAAACAGTGCATCGAGGTAGGGAAATTGCTCTTATCAGAAATGCAATTATACTTCTAGAAATGTGATTTATTCCCCATTCTACTTGGCTGTGTGCAAGTGTTATGCAGTGCGTGTCTTGGAGTGTATATTTTCTGTACCATAACTAAAAATAGTCTGCTGTCTCAGACGCTTCCTGTGGCATTTAAAAATAAATACAGAGTTAAACCATGAGAAGCTGATGCTTGGAAAATAAATCTTTGTGAATTTGATACAGATCTTTACAATCTATTTCCTTCAGGAAAAGCTTAATGAACATCTTAACACATCTTTGGAAAACGCGTGTCTTGTACAAGATGGTGAAAAAAAAAATCAAGAATTATTAAAGCAAATGAATTAAGAAACTTAAGGACTGTGTGTTTGCACTGGTGGTATGATAAGTGTTAATGGGACTGCTTTGAAATGATATCTCACTTTTGTTTGGCTTATTTAAGAAAAGATAGGTCTAACTTTTTTTGTTTTCAAACAATTTACATGTTAAAAAATATTTGTCTGAAGTAACTAGAGCATAGCTTTGTGCTCTTGAAAGTATTCGAGCTCCTGGCAGAGAGATAAGGACGAACATTAATTCTTCCCATCCTTTCTGGCTGGACTTTGATTTTAATGGGGAGGTTTTTCTATGTATTCAACTGACTGAAGATACTAAATGTATATATTAAATAGCATGAAATACATATTTAAGCATAGAAGATTACTATCCCTTGTGCATTTTCAGGCAATATTGCTTGAAAGGCAATCTTGAAAATTCTCAGTGATGAAAAGATATACTTCTCTGTGATGAAAAAACATGATCTAGTAAAGATGAAATGAAAATTTATTAACATTTATTGAATAAAATTGACAAGTTTACCTTACCCATGTTAGTATGATCATTTTTCTTTTGTTACTAAACTGTGGCGTTGTTTTTTCTTTTTTCTCAATAACTACAAAAATACAAAACCCATATATTTAAAAACTCTTCTTGTTTTGTTTTTTAATACCTAGCTCCTGTTGGCAGTGTGTGAGAGAAATACCACCATTGGGACGAGTTGTCAGGGTGCTATGCTGCCTTCTATCACTAATGTTATCAACCTTGCTGACAGTCATGATAGAGCAGCGTTTGCTATGGTCACCCATGTCAAGCAGGAGCCTCGAGAAAGGGAAAACAGTGAATCCAAAGAAGAGGTAACTTCTAGAAAATATTGTAGAATAAGAAATCTTTTAGATTAAAATGACTTTCCTGTTTTCTTATCAAATGAGTTTGGAGGATATGTCTTGATGTGCATAGATGGTTCAGCATCCTTTTTGTTAGTTTATTAAAAGAGTTTGTATCACTGTTAATAACATGACATTTTAGCCACGTGTTTGGACTCTCAGCATTTGTTTGCATTCACTCTGTGTTTAGCCTTTTCTGTAGCTCTAGAGCTCTAGGAATTTCATTTCTAAACCTGAAGAAATATCAGAAAGAAATACTGAGACCGGAAGTGAACACATTTAATTTTTTAAAATTATTTACTTGTAAGGAAATAAAAAAGAAAAAACTCAAAAAATACCTGCCTATTTGAGATTGTTTGCTGTTTTTAGGATGTTGAAATTGACATTGAGCTGGCTCCAGGAGACCAAACAAGCACCCCGAAAACCAAGGAGCTCTCCGAGAAGGACATTGGCAATCAGCTGCACATGCTGACCAACCGACATGACAAATTTCTTGATTCCCTTCGAGAAGTGAAGGTTGGTGCAGATCGTTGGTTTCCTGGAAATTCATTTTAACAGTGAAATCTTCGAAATGATGCTTTCTTTTTTGCCATTTTTTTCTTTTTAGTTTTCTATTTTTACTGGAGCTCTCTTAAATTTTCATCTTCCACCTCTCCATTGCTTATTGGGGAAAATATTCTGCCAGACTTTCCAAAGTGTTTGTCAACAGTGGAGCTTAAGAATTGATGACATTACTGTTTGGTCAATAATTTTTTCCTTTAAGTTTTGACAGATATTTTCTATTGCATTTAAGTGCATTTTAACTTTACAGAAATGTTAAGAAAACCATGATGACAAAGACAGGGCACAGAATCTATATCGTTCAGCATTTTGTTTTTAAATAATTTCTAAGAAGATAATATTAGCTGAAAACTTTTTTGAAAATAATTTTAAAAATAACAGCTCTATCAAATTAACTTTGATCAATCTTACTACCAAGTGATCATCAGCTTCTGTACTTTCCCTCTCTCTCTTTCTATCTCTGTCTCTTTCTTTTTTTTTTTAATAGAATAGTAAATCAATCTTGATCAACATGGAAATAGATTTAAATTCATTTCACAGTAGTTTTCATTGCTAAAAGAAATGCATTTTCTTCCATAGTATACATTATTCTTTTCCTGTTTATATGTGTGTCTTTCTTTCTGTTTCCAGACTGGAGCATTGCTGAGTGCCTTCGTTCAATTATGTCATATTTCTACACCGTTAGCAGAGAAGACTTGGATCCAGCTTTTTTCACGATTATGGAAAATCTTGTCTGACAGACAGCAACATGTGAGAATCTCTGTCTCATAGTAAATTTTATCTTTGTTAATGACTTCTTTTTTGTAAATTGTAACTATGTGACAAAGAATTTGTTCACGTTGAGAAGTTTGCCATTTTTTGTGATCGCTGAATGCTGTGTATGTCCATGCATGCATCTTTTGAAAGAAGTTGTGCCCTTCAATTTATTGAGAGAATTACTCTTATTGAATGATTGTGCTGCGACATATACTGTATTAGCAAGATTTTTGAATTCAAAATCAGTAATAGAAGAATCTGAGTGAACAGATAACTCTCCTCATGCTTCTCTTCCAGGCTCTAGCAGGTGAAATAAGTCCTTTCCTGTGCAGTGGCAGCCATCAAGTGCAGCGGGACTGCCAGCCGAGCGCCCTGAACTGCTTCGTGGAAGCGATGTCGCAGTGTGTTCCTCCCATTCCCATCAGACCCTGCGTCCTCAAGTACTTGGGCAAAACTCACAATCTCTGGTTCCGTTCGACACTGATGCTGGAACATCAAGCCTTTGAAAAAGGACTGAGCCTACAAATCAAGCCTAAACAGACAACAGAATTTTATGAGCAGGAAAGCATTACTCCTCCTCAGCAGGTATGATGCTGTATTTGAAATGGGGAGAGAAAAACACTGTAGCAATGTAGTACAACAGTACTGCTTCCTCAGCCTTTTTTGTTAGGCCCTTGTTAAAGTTGAGCCTGCTATGAATTCACTAAAGAAGTTTCTGTCCTTGCATATTTGTGAATACAGACACCTAAAACATTGCTTTCTATCTTACTTTCTTCTCATGCCTTTCCTTCAGCTGTCACTAATTCTTTCATATATTTCTCTCTTTTCAGTCTGTTTATGACACCAGTTCTCTGCAGCACTGTAAAACTAAATCAAATCATTTCTGCTTCTAATTTTAAACCACAATGGAAGTCTGTATGGTCTCAATTTGTCTCAGAGGGAGTGTGCTTTTCCTAACAAATCCAGTTTGTTGGTATATGATCTTGAAGAATTGTTGGCTAAGCAAAACTGAGTTAAACAGGTGCTGTTGTGTTTGGTAGCCTAGCAGATAGTTATGATCAACCTTGGTGTATTTATGTGATCAGTTGAGGAAGTCAAACATTACAGATTCTTTCTGCATTGGAATTTGAGTTGTCTTGTTAAGTAATTCAATCTTCTATAACTTAATCTGATATAATAGGGAGGACAAGCCAGAATCAACATAAAAAAAATGGATTTCTTTTTCTAATATAGTGCAGTGATGAAACTTCTAAATGAACTTAGAGAATACATGTTTATTTTCCTGTCTTTCTGAACTTGCCTCAGTGCAGAAGAGGTAGTTTTGCTCTCCACTATGCTTTTCAATGACAGTTTGACAGCAGAGGCATATGTGTGGTTACTGTTCTAGGAAATACTGGATTCACTTGCTGAGCTATACTCCTTGTTACAAGAGGAGGACATGTGGGCTGGACTATGGCAGAAACGCTGCAAATTCCCAGAGACAGCAACAGCTATTGCCTATGAACAGCATGGCTTCTTTGAACAGGTACAGGCTTGATATTAGAAGCAGTCTGAGTAGTTCTGCTGTCACGTTGAATATTCAGGTCAATATGAAAATATTATACGTATTGGTAATTGACTTCAGTCTTGTAAAGTAGAAAACATCACAGTTTCTCTTCTGACAGAAGTAATAGTTTAAGGCTGTGTAAAAACTAGATAAAGAAAGATTTTTTTTAAGCACTACTACTGTCATTCAGGAGTCGCTCAGTTCTTTACCACATTTGTAAAGTTGCCAGGTAATGTCTCTTAACAGAATTTCTTTCTAGCTTACAACTATAATCACTTTTTTTTCTAAAGAATAGAATGTTAAGTTTGCAAATATGTAGCAGATGCAAAAATAACACTTTAAATATTTTTTAGGCACAAGAAAGTTATGAAAAAGCAATGGAAAAGGCTAAAAAAGAACATGAACGGAACAATGCTTCCCCTTCCATTTTTCCTGAGTATCAGCTCTGGGAAGACCATTGGATTCGGTAAGGCTTTAAAAGCTGTTGCAGAGCAAGACTTCGATACATTGCAATAGAAGAAAAATACCCTGCTGGCTTATAATAATAGTTACTAGAATAAACCTAGTTCAGGACATTTAATATACAGGGGAAACTTTAAGGAATAAAGAAGAAAAGCTAGCTATATTGCCACTCCCTGTAGCAGATCCTCAGAAACTGGAGCATGGTGAAAACATAATTTTGATCAAGACACAGTGGGTTAGAATTTTTTTTTTCTATTCGTAATGGATGTTCCAGGAGACACCAAATGCAGCTCTTTATTTACTTAGATTTCTGTGTTATGCTGTAGGTGACTCTGAATGTGCAGGGGGGTTGGACTAGATGATCTCCAAAGGTCCCTTTCAACCTTAATGATTCTAT
>VZSV01000059.1:225704-280317 GCA_013398735.1 Nothocercus julius
ACCAACATGACACCATTTTTTTGGATGATTGTTAGTTGCTCAAAAGAACTGAACCAGTGGGAACCTTTGACAGAATATGGCCAATCAAAAGGACATATAAATCCCTATCTAGTACTGGAATGTGCGTGGAGAGTCTCAAACTGGACTGCCATGAAGGAAGCACTGGTGCAGGTGAGTGAGGGGTTTTATATTTCTGAAAACGGACTCTATTTATATTTAATTTCCTTGTTGATTTTACTGGTTATATTTCTAGCAAGTCAGCATTGCTGTTCATTTTATAGAAACAGTAAACTGCTCTTTGGAAATTTTCTTTGATGTCCCAGCACACAGCTGGGTGTTTTGGCAACCAAAGCGTATTTTTTCAACAGACAAACTTGGTTTGCCTTTGTGTCCCTTTTCAAAGCTGTGCTATGTAAGGAATTTGCATTTCTTAAGTAGATAGTTTCATAGTTAGGACAGGTAAAAGATTTGGTGCATGGAACTGAGTTACTAAAAAGCAACAAATGCTTGTCCCAGAGTGCATGCCAGCAGTGAGACCTGGAGGAACAGATGATGGACCCTTGCAAATATATGGTATTAGGCAATGTAAACTTACAGGTATGCAGTTTAGAGAAGGATGAGGATTTTTTTTTTTTTTTTGTATTTTAAGCCTTTGCAGGAACGAAACTTCCTTTTATGAAATGCACTAAGAGGATATGTCTACTACAGTCCCTGTGGACAGTGTAACTCTGCTCTCAGGTCTAAAACACAAGAGCCCAATGCCCTTGGTGTTTTCGTGTTTGTTTCAGCACCTGGAAGGCAAAGTCAAAGTGTTCCCAGCCTTTACTGTTCAAAGTTAAAATGCTTAAACACAATTTATTCTGTTTGTCTCCACTCTCCTTGAGGGAGGAATAGGACAAATGTATAAAAATGTGAAAATCAGGGAATTGTCAGTTAAATTTGGTTTATGTTAATTGCCTTTTTGTATCTGCACAATTTTTACCCTCTAGTAAACCTCTGTTTCAGGCTTCTTTGCTAAGAGATTTCAGGTTATTCATGGATGGCTCTTGCCTGTCTTTTGTTAGCATGTTGTACCTTCCTGAACATCTCTCCCATTCGTTTTCAGCGCTGCACCGGTGGCAATATATCTTTTTGAACATGCGTGCGCTAGGTTTTGTTGTTCTCTGTGGTACAATCAGCATCATGATCAGCTAAAATGTTTTCCAGCTTTTGAAAAGGCAAATAACAGCTGCTCTCTGCAATGTTTTGCTTCTCTTGCCTGTACAGCTCTGCCTTTTTCAGTCAGGGAGTTCTAAGTCTGTGGCTTTATGGCAAGGGCATTGGTGAAATGCTGTTGAGTTGTGTGATCTGATTTAATTTTTTTTTCCTCTTCTTTTTCTACCCCATTGAACTACTTAGCATTTGTAGAACTTGAAGGTAGCTTCCAGGTGTCAGACAAAAAAAAAAATCCAGGTATTACACAAGAAATTGAAACTGGTTTAAAACTTAAAGTAATCATAATTTCAAATGAAGGCTTATGTTCATGGCTTACTTGAATGGAAGCAGTCTACTCTGCATGCATCACTGATGTGCAGACTTCAGTGCTGGCAAAATGTTACCAGGCAGTTGAGAGCAACCCCCAGCCTTGAGAAAACAGCACATGAAATCTCAGGAGTTTCAGCATTGATTGGTTGGAGAGGCTTGTTTACATTGCAGATCATGCCAGTGGATATTATTTGAATGAAGACAGTGACAAATTCAAGGATGTTTATATATGAGGGGAAAGTGTATTGGGATTACATATACAGCCCAAGCCATTTTTCTTTTTCTAATTTATAGCTTTGCCTAGCAGAGGTATAATGGAAGGTTTGTTGCTGTTTTAGTGACATTTTTCTGTGATACGTGCTGAACAGTACATCCAGGGATTACTTCTTATATCCATCTTCTTTGGCTTTCTGTTTAAGTACTCAGTGCTTTATTACTGTAAAGTAACTGCTGGATTTCTGATTTTATTCTCATTTTGGGTCTACTTCAGTTCCATTCCAAATGAGGCTCATTTGATTTTATAGTGTATCCATTATGCATAATTTTTAAGTAACTTGGAATACCAAGGGTTAGAGCAAGTGTGTTTAAGGCTGGAATGTGGAGATGTAATTGGAGCCTGAGAGAAAATGAGGTGAGGATGATGGAGGTTGGAGAAAGACAAATGGTGGCAGGGGTAACTGGGCAAATAGACTGAAGCAAGAAGTTGGGAAAAGTGATTGCCTCTGAAAAATAAGAATTTTATAAAACTAGCAGAGAGGAAAGAGACAGTGAATGAAATGTTGCAAGGGACATCAGTATTCATGAAAGGTTTTTGTGGTCTGTTTGTTTTATGAATAAAGTTTAAATAGATAGAAAAACATCCTTAAAGTTCCTCTCAATTTTCTGAAGAAAGAAAAACAATGGAAAATACATAGGTAAACACTTTTAACTCAGCAAATTTTGGAGAGTTTTATAGGATGCAAAAGACTGGCCATATATATATATATTTCTTTTTTTTCCTTTTTCTTTCTATTCTTTCTTTCTTTTATTTTGTAAGTGAAATCACTCTTATTGAGCGGTAGGTGTTCTTTTTTTGTTGTTGTTGTTTTTTTTTTTTTTTTAATATTACTTTAGGAAAAGTTACCCTCCTATAGTAGATTTTTTTTTCTTATTTTTAATCTGTTATTAGTCAATACAGAAACATAAAGTAAATGTAGAACTGGCACCTTAAAGGTGAGAATACTGTGTTAAATCCCGAGTGAAAGTGAGCTTGCTGGTCTCCTTGCAGTGCTCGTGCAGTGCTCCTTTGCTATAGGCTCTGAGATTATTGGAATTATTCTGCTAAAGAGGCTAGGGTTGAGAAGGGAATGAATTGCATCTTTATAATTTCCCTGATAGAGCTCTGAGCAGAGCCTTGGGCAGCATTGTTTATATGCTGCAGGGATTCATCCAAAAGAATTATTCCCTCATATAATTGGGTTTTATTGTTTCATCATGACTGTTTTGAACCAAGTTGTGAACCAGTGTCCCTCAGTAAAAAATATTACATATCCAATTAAGAACTGTCTAGTTTCATAACATCTGCAAAACATAAACATGATTATAAAAAAAAAATGCTGAGCATCCTTTAATTCCAGTATCTTGCAGGATTCAGTTCCAGCATACAAAATACCCTAACACTGTGTGTATGTGACAACTTATTCTCGCATGATAAATATGCTGAATTGTACGTCTCAATTTCTTGAAGATCAGACTGAATATTATTTTTTAATGTGGTGTGCTTATTCTTCTGTAACAATTTCTTTTGTCAGAAAGCAATATATGTAGGTGCAATCGATATGTTTCACTTTAAGGGCTTCACTATGAAAATAGTGAAAGTAGTTCAATTGATTAAAGGCAGAATTGTCTTTTGATAGAGCTTAAATTAAGGGTGTCCAACCATTGCAACATTTGCAATTTAATTTTTCCATATTTGCAGTACTGATGATTCAAATGGAGTAGCTGTCTCTAAAGATGGACTTTTTTTTGTCTATCAGTTATTGCAAGCAAATCTTTTAAGTGGTAAGCTGTATGGGCTACAGAAGTTATCTAACGTGTGATATGTAGGTTTTAATTAATGGTGTTTTAAAAAAAACATTATTTTATTTACTGTTTAAGTATGCATCTTTATTGACTAGTTATAATTGGCTCATAACATTTTTAAAGCCTAAAATAAGAAGTATTTTGTATGTGGTATTTTAAGCCTAGAGTTATAACGGAATGAAGTTTATCATGTCTGACAGGTTCTGGTTTTGGTGGTTTGCAAGCGGAGTAGAAGTGACAACCACGAGTAAGTGCTGATACAGTTTAGCTGCAGTTATAGTAAATGAGATTTTCAGCAATGAGGCATTTACTAATAGACTGAGGAGAAGATACTGAAGCCGTGAATGGAGCTTCTGTGGCTTTACTCATGTGCTTGTGTAAGGGTCAGGACACATGTTTGCATAAATAGTAGGATGGGAAAGAGTAATTGCTTCTATGCTTCTATACCTGCTTCTCCAATTTTATTGATATTCTTTCATGCTGCTTTTTTTAAAAACTGACTTTCAAAAGCTTATATTAAAAGTGTTATTTTATGAAGTTCTGTGCTTTATCCCCAGGAGAGGTCAGAAAAGATGGCAACTATATATCAGTTTCCTAAATCCTTGTGAAGCATTCTTAATAATCTACCTGTTAAAGTTAAGCCGTTAAAATACCAAGTGGCCTTTGATAGGACCCAAGACTCATTTCCATTTGCTCACATTGCCATTGTGTTTAATGAGCCAGTAGATAATGTAATAAAAAAAAAGAGATTATTTTCACTGTGTAAGTGGAGGGTTGCTACCTGGCAGTTTCTCCTTGTTGGCGCAGACATGAAAGTCAGTTGAGGATAAGCAAAAAAAAAAAAAGTTTGAAGTCATTAAGATACAGTATATCAAGAAGAAGGTGGTGCAGAAGGATTTCTGTGTTGCATCTAAAGACAAAAAGGGGTTGTTTTGAAGGGGAAAAATAGAGGTCAAAGACTTTGGGATTTCAAGCCTGCCCTTTCAGCTAGGGGGTGATTAAGTGGGCATAATTTCAAAGGATGCACTGGTCTTGAAAAATCTTATTTGTTAACTTTTTTTACTCTATAACACTTGCATACATATGGTTACACAATTCAAGTATGTTGTGCAATGCTGTCTTTCAGAAAATGGTTTGCAATTATTCTTTTTAATTCACTTTTAGCACTTTCACCTAATTGAGCACCTGTCCTCCAGAAATTATTTTGACCTGAACTGGGATAGTTTTAGATCATTTTAAAATTAACAGCTGTTTATTCTCATCAGCTTGGTAATGTCCTGGAGCGGGCAGGTAAGAAGTGTCGTGTTGGCACAAGGTACTTGCACGTGTGGAGGAGATTCTTGTAAGCAGGAATTTGACATTCCTGTTCACGGGGCGCTGAAGCGTTTCACAAGGTAGAAATGCTTCATCTGCTGAGGAGCATCTTTTTTCCTCTGCATAGAGTGAGTTGGTTTACAGTGAGCTTCATGCTCCCCTTGCAAGAGAGCTTGATCAGCTGTCTCTGGACTTCACCACAGTTGTCACCATAAAAATATCCTGCCAGCATTCTGTGTGCAGGCACATTTACTCTTATGCTGAATTTGCAATTTATTTGCTAGCCCATCCTTACCAAAAACTTCTAGAGAGCAGAAACTCCTCTAATGTCAGGGATTTCAATATTTCAACCTGATATTTTTAGATATAGAGCTGAGTATTTATTTAGGAGTGATTTTTCTTTTTTAAATTCCAAAATTTTCTGCACTGAAGCAGTTTAAGCATGAATAGTCTTTACTAGAACGTTTTGCATTTAATTACCAGGTGGAGCTGAGTTGTCCAAAAGAGATGGCTTGGAAAGTGAACATGTACCGAGGATATTTAGCGATCTGCCATCCTGAGGAGCAGCAGCTGAACTTCATTGAGCGCCTGGTGGAGATGGCGAGCAGCTTAGCCATTCGGGAGTGGCGAAGGCTTCCGCATGTCGTGTCACATGTTCATACTCCCCTCCTGCAGGTAAGGAGGAAAGTTGGTTATTATTGATCATTTTCCAGTAGTGGGTTTCAGGAGTTTTAACAATTATGAGTGTGAAACGTGTTTTTTATTGTACAGTATTGTTGGGTTTCTCCTAATGATATTTTCTTGTTAAAAAATATGTTTTGCACTGGTAAGGCAGGAATTTTGAGGGTCACTGTTACTGGCAGGTGTACTTGACTGGAGCTGCGTGCCTAAACTCTTGTTTGGAAGTGGGACTTGGCCTCCAGGTGCTTCCAGAAGCTGCTTGGAGGCATCCACGTGCCTATGGTTGTCACTGCATCGTGTGGCAGGTGTGGGGATTTGGGTAATAGGGGGCTTGGGTTCAGCTTGGCGTGCAGTAGGTGACCTCAACTAAATGTACTGCTGGTTTATCTTCACTTGAGGGCTGCCTCTGTCCCCAGCTTTACTGCTCATGGTGCATGTGGCTGAGCTCATCACCAGCGCGAGCCGTTCGTCTCCAAGGGGAAACTCGGGAATATCCCCATATGATATAACCTGGGGCCGCATAACAGGGCTGCCTTGCTAGCTGGATCAATGCTTGGAAATCTCATGCAGCTAGGTGGAACATCCTGCTTTTTCCACACTCCAGTCAAGCTAAGGTTTCCGTACGAGATCAAAGCTTTCCCTGTGCATCGCGCGTGGCACTCTCCGTGGGTACCTGCATCCACGTGCTCTGCGGCAGCTCCACGGCACGGCTGGGGCCTGTGGCGAGGGTTCGTGCTGCATCCTGAGCCTTTCCCTGGCTGCCAAAGAAGTGGCAGTGTCGGCCGGAGCAAGGGAGAGGGGAGACCCAGTGTGGCCGAGGAAAGGGCTCAGATGAACTCCGTGAGACAGAGCTGCTCGCCCAGAGCCAGCCGCTCTTGCGTTGGAGTTAATTCCTTCCTGCTAAGTTTTCATCGGTACTTCTTTCCTCCCTGCAGACTGGCAGTATCTGCAGCGTGAAAGGATTAGCTGTGCTGTATAAAGTGTTTAAAAGCTTTCAAATATCAATTAAGGCAATTTTTAAAAATAATCTCGTATGTATATATCTGCCTTGAAGCAATGATAAAATAGGCAATGAATGACAGAGGTACAAATGCAGCAGTGAATTTGCACTGCAGTAATTACTTTTTTTTTTCCCTTTTTTTTTTTTTAATATCAGATAGCATGTGATTAAATACCTGTGAGAAAATTAAATTTACGTGATGAATGAGTGTAGAAGGAAGGTTAAGCTATTGCAAGAGCTGATACTGAGATGACTGTAGGAAAATATTACTTTCCCTTAATTTATTTTGTTTCAAGAGATTTGACTCCGTAAATTTGAAGTGATTTTTTTTTTTTTTTTTTAATAATTTATCTTATTGGGTTGATTAACGGTGAATACAGCAGTTATCTACCAAGAGGTAGCTCGGAGAATACTACGTTGGTTTTATTGTACTGCAGGTAATTAAATTCCCTGCAAGTTTGTGGGCCTTTTCTTTAGGTTGTCGAATTTTAGTAAAATGTCTGCTGCTATTAGGAAGTTTGAGACTGCTGCCCTCTCCTGTTTGCTCCTTTCAGCAATTTGGGAATATTGGATGTCTCTGAAAAGCCATTCTTGGCCCAAGTTCTCAAATCTAAGACTGGTGCAGAATGGCTTGAGGCAATAGCTTCAGGAAGGCATCCAGTAATGTTTCTGTGTGCTTTGGGTCCTCTGGAGAAGGACCAGGGAATTTATGCTATGAAAAGTTTTGCTTTAATCAAAGAAACATTTAAAATCAGTATTTTTGCCTCAGCCTACTGCTGAAGCAGATTGCGTATGCCCCCACCTGTGCTTTTCTGTGGTTGGTTTTGACATGGTAGTTCAGGCTGTGGACTAGGATTTAATACTAATCAAAATGTATACAATTTTAGCCAGTAACAATATAATGCTATTTTTTTTATCGTGTGTGCTGAGATCTTTGCCGTTACTGCTGCATTGTGGTATCTGCAAAGTGCACAGGACTCTTGATGGTTTTATTTACATGTAGGAGAAAAGGATGAGGGTTGAAGGTTGTGCAAATTTGAAGTTTTTTTTGTTTTTTTTTTTTGGCGGGGGGGGAGGGAATTAAATGAGACATGGCTGTTTGTGGAATAATTTATGAAAGCATGTGCAGCTCCAAATAGAGGAAACTTTTGACCTCACTCTCCCAAGGAAAGACATTTCTTAAACCTTTCAGACAAACTTATGGTGTTATGGGAAGAAGACAGTACCTGGAGATCAGGAATGCCTGTTTATAACTGGATAAAGTTAGCATGTTAAGTTGGCTCAGAAAGGGATGTACGTGGAGTAACAGCTTGATACTTCCTCTGCCTCTCTGGAGAAGATGCCTGAAGTTACAAGTGACCTTTGAATGAGAAGGTGCTTTATGGCCTTGATATTTTACTTCTGTTTTATTTTTTATCTAACTATTTTTACATTGTTAAGACTGGCTATCATTGATAGAAATCCTATCCAGATGACTAGTGGCTGAATTTCATAGTTCAGTCAATGACTAAAGTGATGAATCAATCTCATGCAGGGTGGTTTTTTTTTTTTTTTTTCTGTTTTTGCTTGATGATTAAAATGGTTAATGGTGAATTAAAGGTGAAATCATTAGTTGAGATATTTTTCTAGCAATGAAACCAGCCAGTGAATTGTACTGTCCTTTATGATGATTTATATTGCTTAATGTTTTCTAGGCAGCACAACAAATAATTGAACTTCAGGAAGCAGCCCAAATAAATGCAGGATTGCAGCCAACTAATCTAGGGAGGAACAACAGCCTCCATGATATGAAGACTGTCGTAAAAACTTGGAGGAACAGGTTACCTATTGTGTCAGATGACTTATCCCATTGGAGCAGCATTTTCATGTGGAGACAACATCATTACCAGGGTAAAACTGCCTGGTCCAGCATGCATTCATCATGTAATTTTCCAGACAACACATTGTTTGAAATAATTTCTTTGTGTTCTTTTTGTTTAAACGTATAGGAATTTTGTGGATTTTTCAACAAAAACAACTGACGGTTTTTGTTGAATTTCCATCTATCCATTCCATTTTCTTAAATCATCAAGTTACATGTATTTTTTCTTAATTCAGATTTTGCTGCATAGACGGTTTCATTTATAATGACAAATATTTCTTGTTTCACCTGTAGCCATTGTAACTGCATATGAGAATAGTTCTCAGCACGATCCTAGTTCCAATAACGCTATGCTGGGAGTTCATGCTTCTGCATCGGCGATTATCCAGTACGGAAAGATAGCGCGAAAGCAGGGGCTGGTCAACGTAGCCCTGGATATACTGAGCCGCATTCACACCATTCCAACCGTGCCCATCGTGGATTGCTTCCAGAAAATTCGCCAGCAAGTCAAATGTTACCTTCAGCTGGCAGGAGTCATGGGCAAAAATGAATGTATGCAGGTATGTTAGCTTTGTTTCTGAAATTGTTATAACTGGGGAAAGGGCCAGGGGGGTTCCCAGTGCCTTGCAGTGATTTGAATAGGTGACCCATATACAGAACAGGATCCGAGTTTGATCATGCTGTGAGTAAATGGATAAAGTTGTCTTAAGTAACATTACTAGAGCTGAACGCAAAGAGTTACTGTCCTTTTTGAACTTGAATACTGTGATTATTTTAAAAAATAGACAAAGAAGAGTAAAGGTGAAAGATTTTTTAAAATCTTTTAAGAGATAAATGTAACAGACTTCGAAAACAACATTTGCAAGATAACCAATGCTATCACAAGACTAAGTGGAGGGTGTAGGAAAAAAGAAACATGACTGGGAAAAAGAAATCCTGGCATAAGGTCAGCCAACTGTAAGGTGGAAATACGATAATCCATCATCAGGTGAGCTTTGGCTATAATGTCTAGTGGTTTTGCAGAGGCTAATGAGAGATTAAAGTTGGTTTCAGTGCATGTTTTTTAAAGGATAATTAAATAGAAAATAAGTTAAAAACAGTATGCTGTTTAAATTTCAAGAGGGTATTTTGGCTGTTTTTTTATGGCGCTTCACTTTGATAGAAAGTTCTATTTTAGAAGACTTGTTTTCATCAAGCCTTTTTTTAACAGGGTCTTGAAGTTATTGAATCAACGAATCTGAAGTACTTCACCAAGGAGATGACTGCTGAGTTCTATGCATTGAAGGGAATGTTCTTGGCACAGATTAACAAGTAAGTGTGTTGGCTGGAAGAGACACTAGTGCACGTTTAAGGAAAATGCAGCTGACTGACTTAAACACAATATTTAAAGCAAAAAAAATTGTTCCATATGTTTATACAGACTGATATTTGGCACAGCTGTTAAAGTACAGGTGACTTTTGGTTGCTGTGCAGTTTAAAGATGTAAAGATTAGTAATACTTCTAAGTATTATAGGAAGACTAGCTTAAGCAAACATTTTAAAATGCAATCTTTTAAAAAAAAACATTTATTTCAGTTTTGAGATGAGAGAATGGGGTGAAGGGAGAAAGGGAATTACCTAAAGCTTAACAGCTTAATATATTTTTTTAACAGCTTAATATATTTTTTTAAGAGCTTAATATATTTTTTTTCCTCTGGTTCCATGACTACTTTGTTAGTCAAATTGATGAAGATTTGAGTAATTTTTTAGTGTAGTTGACAAAAGGAAGAGCTTAAACTGTCTTTTCAATGTAAACATCATATGCAAAACTAAATAAAATTGCTGTAAAGCTTAGAGCTGTCTAAAAAAACTAGCGTACCACTTTTTTGTTTCTGTATCATTGTACATGGTATATATCGCTCTCGTAAGCTATAACTGTTCAAGGCATAAGTAGATGTTGTGGCATAATTCAGAGTGCTTAGACAAAGCTGCTGTATCATCCAATATGAAAATGTGACACAAACTCATTTCAGATAATTGAATTGGAAAGATTAACGTGGTATGTGTTGGAGACATCTTGCATTACAGCAATTAAAAACACCTAAGTGCAAACATTACTTTCAGACAACTACCTTTCTAATATTCTTGCTTTATGCTGTCAAGCATATTATTATTTTGAGGAAGATCTCTCTTTAATCCAGTAAACAAATATCTCAGCAGTCAAATTTTGTCTGGTGATACCTTAGAACCTCTTCAGATTTCAGTGGCTTTTAGTATGCATGATTTTTAATAGCAGTATTATTATATGCTACATATAGGTGGAATCATGGCTTTACCACGCACAGAGCAGACACTGAATGAAATCCATCAGGTTTTAAGCTGTACATGTCAGCTCCACATAGCAATTTAAGCCAGGAAATGATGAATATCTTCTTCTGTGGATACAAGAGAGAATTTTAAATAGGCAGAATGTAATTACTTTGATGAAAAGTGCAATGAGCTTTTTTTATGGTGGCAGATGAGCTTAGTTGTAGTTGAGGTGTAAAAAGAAGGTAGTTTTCTCTTTCCTCCTCCCTGCCTTTTATTTATTTATTTATTTTAGTGCAGGCAAAAAAAAAGCAAATAGCTATAACTGCTCATTTCTTCAGAATAGGATGGGTAATGGGTTTTATTTAAAACACAGTTCTGATTTATTTACAGTTTGTAAAACGTGCCAAAAATAAGCACAGACGTATGTTAACACTGCAGTCACAGTTAGGAAGAATGGCCAAGGGTTGAAGTACAGCCCTTGGGACTGGGACTCCTGCTCCTCTGACACTAGCAAAAATTGTGAGTTAAAGGTCTCCTGTGCTCTTGCAAGTCCCTGAGCTGCCCCTTCTCTGAGCATGGGGATAGAAACCATATTAAAAAAGCCATCTCAGGTGTCAGGAATGATAGATAGTAGAGAGGGAGAAAAGAAAATCTAGTGGAAAATCCTGCTGTTGGAAAAGGGGAGCAGTGATACCAAGTCATTTATCAGGCTGCTCCCAGGGCAATCTGCTTCTAGACCTCAAAGGATAGTGCAGGAAGCTGCATGAAGAGAACATACTCGTGTAACAGAAACTAACCTGCACTTTGACAGATAAAGTTATTTTCCTTTTCATCATTTTAACCCAATAGGTTAGTCATTTTATTTTGTTCGTTCTTGCACACTATGATCCTCCAAGTGAAAAGTATTTTTATATTTTAAGAATGAGACAAACAAGCAGTGCTTTACTTAGGTGCTGTTTATCTTAATGCTTAATCTGTTAGAGAAAAGTGGAGCACTTCTGTATTAAAGGATTGCAGAATGCTTTAAAAGCTCCTTCAATTCAGTAATGTATATGTGAGTTTCCTTGTCCTTTATTTTTGTGCCTGAAATGTTAATGCACATTCTACAGGATTACATAGATTCAAGGGTTGTATTTACATGGGCATGAATCATGCTAAACTTTAAACTAGGAACTTTTGAGGAAACATAGAGAAAACTTCGGAATTACCGGGCTAATAAACCAAAAGAGATTTTTCTGAATCCAAGATCTGTATGCCTAGCCTTCATATTCCTTCAGTTTTTGTTGTTGAAAAGTAAATATTTTAGCTGTGGAAATTAGAAACCGACTTTTTTCTAGATAATTTTGATTGTAATTTTTTTCATGACTGGTGTGCGTGAGCAGTTAGGTAAGATGTAGTCTGCCAAAAAATAGCTAATATGACATCTTCCCAAATTTGCCTTTTTTTCCAAAGTGTTATTATTTCTCTTTGACCTACCTAATTGAAAGAGACTCAGATTGAGTCAGTTAAAATAATACAGATAATAGATGTAAGCTATAATATAGCTGCTTCTAAATAAAAGAACTTCTTAGGTAAACGAGAAGGAAAGGTAACGTTTCTTTGATACTCTTAACACTGTACTCTTTCCTAGAGTGACTGTTCATGTGGGATATTGTTAGTCTGGGGTATTCTAGATGCTCATAGGATCAAGGAATAAGAGGATAAGTGGCAGGATAAGATTCATTGCTCAGCTGGGGTATCATGTTTATTCTTGATTGGTAGTAGCTGAGCACTTACTAAAAAAAAAAAAGTGTTTTATTTCTGAGCAATGGAAGTTTTTTAGTATTTTAGAGAGTATCTGGATATTTTAAATGTTTATATAATTGTTCCCATTATGAAACATTTTATTTCATAGGTTCTGCATGTTAAAGAAAGCAATCATAACAGCTTGCTAGAGAACCTAGTGGAAAGGCATCATTCAGTATTAAAAAAGTGGTTGAGTTACCCTTTTAGATTTCTTCTGCCTCTTAGGTGATACAATAACTTTGTAGTGATCTAAATGAATATTCACCCTTGTCACAATGCAGGTCTGAAGAAGCAAACAAAGCTTTTTCTGCAGCTGTGCAGATGCATGATGTGCTAGTGAAAGCCTGGGCCATGTGGGGAGATTACTTGGAGAATATCTTTGTGAAAGAGCGTCAGCTCCACCTGGGTGTATCTGCTATTACTTGCTACCTGCATGCATGTCGTCATCAGAATGAGAGCAAATCAAGAAAATACTTAGCAAAGGTAAGATCTAGACATTACAAGAAAAAAAGAAAAAATAAGGAGCTCCACGACTTCAGAAGAGGCAGGATATGTGTTGATATGCCCTTTAGCAGAGGTTCAGTTTTTTGTTTTTGTAATTTTTTTTAATTCTTTTTAAAGTGGGACCTTTTTCTCTGTGGGAGAAAGGGAGAAATTCATTATGTTCAGCATTTCCACTGTGTGATGCAGTGGTGCTTTGAAAAGTATTGTGTGTTAGTATGTTTATCATCGGAGTGAATGATCATATTAGCTTGTAACTTGATATTGCATTTTTCTCAAACGGGCTTTTTCTGTAAGTTTTTTTCTTTATTTTCACAAGATTTCACTGAAGTTCTTTGCATGAGATATGTCTCAGTTTGGGTATATTTAATATCCCTCATGAAGAAAACTTAAAAACTCTTGGCAGTCTGTGGAAGTTGTTCTGTTTGGAATGCAAAACAGAAAATATCTTTAGTACCTACTTAGCACTCCGTTTTATTCTCCTTGTCAGCTTACATAGTTATAAATGATTTTTAACTTCGTTTAAGCCTTCTTGAGTTCTTTACTTCTGCTTTTTAATTTAGTCAAATATTTGGCAGGCAAAAGCATAGAATTGACAGAAATTTCTTGTTCTGTTTTTGCATTTCAGCTCTGTTTAGGCACCTTTTCCAGCTCCTTACCTTGGGTCAAATTAAAGGGGTGGCTCTTCTTTTACCCCCTCCCTCCTGGTGATAGTAACCATAAATTGCTACAGTTGCAATATCCGCTTAATTAATATAATCTTTATTTTGCCAAGCAATCTTCTGACAAAATGAATGCTTAATTTCCTGAAATTTTCTTTACTATTTTTTGTTTTTTAGTACATTAGTTACTACATTCGTGTCCTCCTGTTAACTGTTGATGCTGTGCTGTCAAATCCCCAAGTTTAAGTAAAACTTTGGCACTTGCAAGTATTCCAGATAAAACAGTATAATATTAATACAGTGTCATTTTTTCCTGCATAATCCAAATGACACATTCTAAAATTCTTTAAGCCCTGAGATGTCCTCTTGAAACTACCTTTTAGGTTTTGTGGCTCCTGAGCTTCGATGATGATAAGAACACACTAGCAGATGCGGTGGACAAGTATTGCATCGGTGTCCCACCGATCCAGTGGCTGGCCTGGATTCCCCAGCTGTTGACATGCCTGGTTGGCTCCGAGGGCAAACTTCTTCTCAACCTCATTAGTCAGGTAGGTGCAAAAGAACATGAGTTCTTCCTTTCAAGCTGAGATGTAAATATTTTTAAAGGCAAATTAAGAGAATGCTAAGCTTTAACAGTGATACTATTTGTAACTTCTGTGGCGTGATCTCAGGAGTGTTCATTTCTCTCTGCAAACAGAATATTGTTATTTCCAGAGTGCGTGTTACTTAGTGAGGTTAAATCCAGTGAAACCGTATGCCCTATGTGCATGAAACATTATAGCTTTCCCCCTGAAATTTATTTATGATATGAACATTGTGGTACACATACATTTGGAAATGTATAAATACTTGTAGGAGTAGGGATAAAGACTTTAGTGACTAAGTTAAGAAACTTTTTTTAGTGCTTTATTTTTTATTAGATGTGATTTAAAAAGAAAAAAAAAAGACTGTTCTGGCTGTCACCATCAAGAAGCTTTACAGAGACTCTGTATATTTTCATGCTGAGTGTAATCCATCAAGTGATTAGAAAATAAGGATAAAGTTTAGGGAGTTAGCTGAAGAATCCAACTTCCTGAACTTGTACCTGCAGACTGACAGATGAGCTTTGATTAATCTTGCTTTGGGTTTTAAGATTTTACTGCCTTCTCCTGCCTGTTCTGAAATCAGTGGAACAGACAGTGTACCTGTATTTCAGTATAAAGTTGCTATTTGGGATTTACGTAGACTAATGGAAAATCTGGACACTTTTCTGTTCATGTTTTTTCCAGATAGTTTTGTTGTTGCTTAGTCTGAACAGGATTCAACATGATATTTTTAGAGATGTTACCTGTTCGCTGACAAGCTTAAGCTCTGTTTTAGCACACAAAAACTCTGGAAACATTTTGATATGTCCGTTGACTCAGGTTAGTCCAAATCTATTACGAAGTCCTATTAACAAGCAGGTGAACATATGAAGCTCTCCTATTAACACACACTTCACGGTTCCCTGAAAACTAGCCAAGGAAAACTGTTGTTCTGAGTTTCTCACCTAGTATTTTTCTTTCTGTTCCTCTACCCTGCATTTCTGAGATGTCCAACTCCCTTACCATACTTTGTTTCAGATCTCTGAGAAGAGAATGTGTATTCTCATAGAAACAGAGTATGTCCCATGTGCTTGTGCATATAATACATATGTAATGTGTGTGTGTGTGTGTGTGTGTGTGTGTATGTGTAGGTACATATATTTTTTTTTCTCTTTTCCCCTCTGTCTGTAAAATCAAAGTGAAATTTTGAAGAGGTCATGCAATCAAGCAGCTTGAGGAAGCAAAGCAATTAAAACAAGACATCAGATTGATATAGCTTGGTATTTTCTTGCAACTCCAGCGTGCTCAGGTGCTTCCTGAGAGCAGACAGATAAAACCTATTTCAGTGAGTTGTAGAGACTTCTTTTTTTGTTTAGCTCTTCTGTGTAAAATTTTCAGAAGTACCTATAGAAGCACCTATTCAGAAGCCCTACTGTGGATAAAGCTCAGGCTCATAAATATCACAGTTTTGATAATCTTGCCTTTAATCTTTAGGTTCATAGAAGGAATGTGCAATTAAAAAACAGTCTTTGTGTTTTGCTGATGTGAAACAGTGTTTTACTGATTTGAAACCAGAAGTTTGCAGAGGTAGTAGAACCTGGCCTTTACAATTCTATTTACTTGACTGTCAGCATGAGCCATACATATGTTAGTAGTCTGGCATCAGTATCATATTACAGAGCAGTGAATTGCCACTGCCAGTTACCATATACATTTGGATGCAAGAGCAATGCGTAATTTAATAAAATTGTGGCTAGAGAAGTCTCTTGTCATGTCTTGAGATGTGTTCTTATCATCATCAGTACTTAGCTACATTGTTTCTTTCCTTTAACAGATACTGAGATTTATAAATTTTAAAGAGGATGCTGAGGGGTTAGCTGTTTTTTTTGTTTTTTTTTGTTTTTTTAAACAGAAGCTTTTTTGTTGTTGTTAAATTGGTATCCCCTTACATTAAGTGCTGCAATTAGGTGGAGTATAGTTGCTCTCTAATGGGCCTTCTTATCATGTAGTATTGGGCGCTGGGAATTGTGGTCTAATTTAAAGATGAGATGGTGTCATTATATCTGTTTTTGTTCTATTATGTGTGTGAGTAAGATCTTTGAGCTGGTATGGGTTCTACAGCATTCTGTTGCTTTCAGATTTATTAGGCAATATGATATGAAAGCCCTAATTAGGTGTGCCTTAACAGCGTGTGTAGAGAGTCACCATTTAATCCTTTTTAGGTTTCTGTTACTGAAGTGGTCTTTAATCTCCTAGTTTTCCATAAGATGTTACTTAAAACGAGAAAATAATTGTTACTGATGCACATTCATTTTAAAAGAAGAATCTCCACCTGATCTATAGTTCATTTTCATTAACATGACAAAATAACAAATGTATGTATATCTTCAAATAGGTGGGAAGAGTATATCCCCAAGCTGTCTACTTCCCTATCAGGACCCTTTATTTGACCTTGAAGATAGAACAACGAGAGCGCTACAAAAGCGGTGAGCTTGATAACAAGAAAATTGTTTGGGCTTTTTTGGAGGTCACATTTTGCAGTATAGTCACTACTGTTTGTTTTACCTGATTTTCCTGGGAAAATAGCTGTGATTAAGTTGATATGTTTTGTAGAGAATTTAAGAAAAAAATCTTGATAAACTTTGTTTGGGTTCTGCTTGTTTCTCCGAGGTTAAGTCTACAGATGGCTTGACCTGTCTTGACATTTTTTTGAATAAAACATTGGCCAAAAAGAGTTCCATCTACTTTAGTCTTTTGTCATCCTAATTACGGAGAATAACACATTCTTTGCTTTTTCTACCTGTGGAGGTAGAAAATTCGTAGATTATAAATACAGAAGAGTCATTGTTTTCTAAGCAAGCTGTTCCTCTCTAATTTTAATCAGAAACACGAACCATGTGGCATTCTCTTTACCTTTGAATGAGTCAAACATCTAAAATAATTTAACCAAAGGACAGTTCACGTAGCTCAAGTGAGATAAACTGCTTCCTGTGAATATCCGTGCTTCAACACTTGCAAAATGATTTCTTATGAGTAAATCTCATGTAAAATGAGCATCTAAGTTAACACAAAACAGAAGCAATTTTGTTCTGAGCAAATGTTCTGAGCACTTTTTCAAGATAAAATCCTATTTCAAGTCTCTGTATGATGCAATTCTACAAATTTTCCTGTTCTTTTGTCCCATATAATCTTTTAAAATCAGGAAAGAAACTGGAGGAACTTTCCTTTCTGTTCATTGTTAAGAAGTGCATTGTTTAGTTAATTGCCCGTTTCACTTGTGAAGCAGTCCCTTAAATTTCTGCAAAAAAATGTAAATGGAACTACTTACAGAATGCCTCATTTTTGTTGGGTGCTCGTTTGGCAGAGGAAGAGGTGCTCACATGTAAGACTAATACAAGATATTTTCATTAGTAATGTTTTCTTTTGATTCCTTCACTACACTTGTACCCAGCAACAGAGCTGCACTGTGCTAAATTCTTCAGACTGCTGAATACAGGGACAGCTAATAAAATCTTTTTCTCTTGATTGTGCCACAAACTGTAGGTGTGTTGGAGGGCTAGATGAGGTGTCTGGTCATTAAAATCTGTTGTTTGAAGTAGTGGATGATAATCTGGTCAACCAAAACTCAGTGTGTACTCACTATATGATACGGTTGTTATGTGAGATTCACTTTAAGATAATTTGCATGTTTTTGGCATCAACATGTTTATTCCCCCAGTTATATGTGAGAACTTATCAAAAGAAGGAAGAAGTGTCACAATGAATGTAATTTAAGTAATTGAATCCTATATGAAAAGATGTCAGTTACTTCAGGAGCTCAGTTCAGTGGTGTAAAAGCTAAAGCTACACCTCTTGTTTTTGAAGAGTGATTATTTTGCTCTAACTTCAGGAAGTCTGTACCACTGAACACCATTTGGAGTAGAGTTTTCTTTCAATAAAACCTATTTTTTCTGTGACTCATTAGCTAATATATGATTAACATTTACATTAACATCAACATAGAGTAAATATAAAACAAATTTTGGAACAATTTATTTTATTTCATGCAGTCATGTATCACGCTTACCAAATTTCTTTTATTATTTACTTTTGATTTTTCTGTTATGCTTTCCAGATTCTGGGCAACAACAGCCAAGTTCAGTTGGAAATCAGTCCCATTCTGCCTCCGATCCTGGGCCAATCCGAGCCACCGCCCCAATGTGGCGGTGCAGCAGAATTATGCACATGCAGCGGGAGCTGCATCCAACGCTTCTGTCTTCTCTGGAAGGCATTGTAGATCAGATGGTCTGGTTCAGAGAAAATTGGCACGAAGAGGTATTTGGCTTCAATGTGACTTCGTATTTATATATTTTCTAAGGAAAAATTAGCTGTGACATTTATCTAGAATTATGTTTATATACTAAGATTGTGTGTATAGTTTTATATATATAGTATATATATATTTTATATATGTATTTTTTTTAATATATATTTGTTTTTATTAGTAAACTGATGTATTCCTGTAACTGCAGTTCTTACTGGATTTTTAAGGGGTTTAATTGTTTCTGGAAGCAATGCAGAGGCTTCCCAAAATTATTAGTATGATAAATGCCTCAGCTGTTGCTCCTATTAACCAAAAGTTTTTATTCTTATGGTAAATTTTGGAGATACTATTTTTCCTCTTGATCTGGTGGTCTGGCCAGTGGTGATTATTGTCCAAAGTTTGAGTAATATCAATAAGTAGATGGACATCCTACTCCATTTTTATTTTTTGCCTCTCATAGTAGTAGGCTGTTCTGTCCACCTAGCACACACTTCATAGCACCTGTTTGAAGAAGGTTTCCTTGTACCACTTTGGTTTCTAATCTATCACAAAACACAAAATCTAAAACCCAGCTGCTGTTAAAAGAGCAATACAAAAGAGTGATACAGTATTTTTGCTGTTCAGTTTGCTAATTTGCTAATTTGTTGATAAGAATCAGTGCTGTCATTCTGTTTGACCCTTTGATCCCATTTAATTATACAACTTTAAATATTTCTGAGAGGATATCTTTGCTATATATAATTTATAATATATATATATATATATTTTTTTTAATCCATAGGTTCTTAGACAACTGCAGCAGGGCTTGGCAAAGTGCTATTCAGTGGCCTTTGAGAAAAGTGGAGCAGTTTCGGATGCCAAAATCACTCCTCATACGCTCAATTTTGTCAAGAAGTTAGTGAGCACTTTTGGAGTAGGTCTTGAGAATGTGTCTAATGTGTCCACGATGTTTTCGAGTGCAGCCTCAGAATCACTAGCCAGGAGAGCACAGGCGACAGCTCAAGATCCTGTGTTTCAGAAATTAAAAGGACAGTTTACAACAGGTAATTTTTTAGAACATATTCTAATTTTTTTCTTTTAATTTCCAGAGTAATTTTCCCCTTTCTGTTACCTTCAAAGTTTATCTGTGAAAGCCTTTTTCTTTTTTTTTTTTTAAACTCTTCTATTTTTTACCCCTTTAAAGAGGATATAGAAAAGAGCAGCTTTCTGCCACTTAACAAAACCTGGAATATTTTGTCTGCTAATTTCTCTGTGGAGTAGCCGAGTTCTACATGAGTTTAAACTTCAATAGTATATTGCTGTATATTCATTTCCGTAATTGTGATCCAATTATGTATGCGTTTAAAGATAAATTAGATTATTTCATTATAATATTCCTGCATTTTGCATAGAATTACCTGCCAGACATGAAGAAAATAATGGCCTCTACTCTATGGTAGGTGACAGACTTTAATGAAATTTTCACCCCAGAATTCCAAACTAACAGTATTGTGTGAAATCTTTCAACATAGGCTACTTCCGATGAGTAAGATTACTTTAGTGCTTTGGATAGCTAGATTATAAAGATCACATTACACAAATTCAGATAATTGTTAGGTGGTAAATTGAATCAATTACTTTAATCAGATATAATAAAAAAGCTACTTCAGAGAAGTAGCTTGTTTGCCTCATTCAGCTCTGTTTATTAGTGGAGTTACATATTTGATGAATATCTGGTCTTGATTTAATATAAGAAAAGCCTTTCCACAATGCCATGTGTTTTTTGGTATCTTGCTGAAAAGTGTTACAACCATATCAGCTATGTGTAATAAAAGCTGACATTTATTGGCATCAGTGGATTGTCAGGATGGTGGGGTTCTGTAGTCCTATCTACACCTATCAGTTTTTCCTTCAAGACGACTGTAAAATTAGATAAAAAGGAATAGTTAAATTTTCCTAAACAGAAGAATTGAAATTCATTATTCGTTCATAACTGGAAACATAGAATTTCATTGAAGACCTGAGTTTTCATCATCTTATGAACCCACCTTTACTCTTCTGGGAGTCTCACTTGGATGATCCTGCAAGTGTTAAATAAACTCCCTCATGTCAACTTTCACAGCTGGTGGAAAAACCTCCCCTTTCCACATCAAGGCGATGCAAAAGTGAAACTTCATTTGCAAAAGTGAAACTTGCATTGAAAAGTGATTGTTTTTAGGATTCGAAGTTAAGGTAGCTTTAAATATATGAGGTCAGCAGAGCTACTGAGAATTCATAGAGTTTGGCAAATAGAGTTTCACTGTGGGTTTTTGTTTGTGTGGTCTTTTTTAATTTTATTTGTTTTCCCCCTTCAAGCATTTTTCCTGATAATGTTGTGAAAAAAAGTGCACTGATGGGAATCTTGTGAAAGCAACACATAGATATGACCTACATATCTTGTGCACATTCTGTATTGCATGATGTCCTTTTGAGGCACAACAGTTGCATGACAGTGGATAATGAAAGTCCTGGACCATATGATTAAATTTAATGGATGAAGGCTACTAGGGAAGGAGGTGGTAGTTGAAACATTTGGTGTGCCTGTGACTGAAGATGATAGGGAAATGGCACACATCTGCCCTTGTTTCTCATCTATAGTAATGCATTATATCATCTATATCATCTATACAATGCATTAACAGTCTAGGCACTTTTTCATTGCTATGAATGTGGCTGATGTGCTGGGTTTTGGTTTGGCTTTCAGTTATTTTGGTCTGTCGTGGTTCCTCTCTATTTTTTTTCCTACAAGAGATGAGTGTTAGGGAGATCCAGGGTTTCATGAATTGTAAAGGGAAACTAAAACACTAGGCTCAAGTTTGCAAAATACAGAATAATGTTCATTTCTAGAGAACCAATTTTAAAAACTTAATTACAGCTCAACTATAATTTTTAGTGTAAAAAGTAAATCAATTTCTACATGCTGTTGTGTGCTTTTCTCCATGTCTGTATAAATTGCATTTAAAGTATTCAGGTTTTGTAACTCATCACAGCATTTATAAAGGATTGCATGAATCAGCATATAAAATAACAAGGAAAAAAATGTAAAGTGATGGTGAAGCTTTTCCCAGTAAATTTCAATGTAAAAATACATAATTATTCCCTGATTCTTTTGCTGAAGATTTTAATTTTATTTTTCAATTATTACCAAACATGAATGGCTATCAGATTAAAATAATTATTTTACTTAATAGTAGATTAGATTTTTATTTTAATCTATTAAACTCAGTGTTTAATTCACAAATGAGATACAGGCAAAAAGATGAAATTAAGCTGATTATGCAGTTTATAATTCATTACACAGAAAAAAACACAAGTTTTTGATTAATTTTATGATAACGGTAAAATGTACATAAATAACTAAGAACTGTAATTACCTCACTGAACATAAAGGCTGTGTTAACATCATCTGAAACAACTTTTAAATCATGCTGCCTTTGCCCTTTTCTCACACTAGAACCTCCCTATTTTTGTTGCTCTGATCTAGGTGTCAGCTGCATTGACACGATGGAGATGTAATTGCAGTGGCTGCTTTCTGTTGCAAGAGTATCCAAGCTGAGAGCTGTTTTAGAGTAAAATGTTTTCTTCAGATATTTTCAGATTAATGTTGACAGCAAAGTTTTATAGACACTTTCAGCTCTGTTTAGTTTCATAACCTCTTCTACCATCATCTGAGATGCATCTTGGTTCCTGCAAATTACATGTGGGGAAGTTGGGATCCATTAGGGACTGTCACACCAGTACTTAGTTGCTAAGTTCTTTGTCTGCAGCACACTGAACCACCAGAGCTTTGTGCGGTCATCTCTTTCCAAACTAACAATATATATTTTAAAAACAAATTTTACTTTGAAAAGGCTTCTTTTCTGGAACTTCTGGTACTTTGTTCTTTGTTCCTTCTCTCCTTTTCTGCTAAACCTTTGACATCAAAGAACAGGCAAATATTGAGAAAAGCTTCCTTTTAGAGAACTCACTCAGCAGTGAACAGAGGATAAAAACATCCCCAAATGTTCTTTTTTTGGGGCAGATGATAGGGTTTAGAGTTTGAATCAGTGCTTCTTTCTAACCTTCTCTCTGCCAAATTGAATTCTGGTGGAGCCTTCTACAATATCCTTCTGAAAGGGCAAGGTAAGTCTCTTGAAAATTTGGCACCCAGTGCAATAAATTCTCTTCTGTGAATAGCAGCTTTGTAATCAGAAAGAAGCTAAATATCTTCTTGAAGTCTTTGTCTTTCCCTAAAGTGGGAGGAGAGGGCACAAAAAAGAGCTGTTGTTCATTTCCAGCTTTTCAAAGGAACTTTTCTTCCTGTAAGCAAAAAGCACAGTATTGCTTGGGTGGGTCTTTCCATACTTCTGTTGTAATTATTAGATAACAGGATGTCATCTAGAAAATCCAGATCAAGGGGCTGGAATTACTGTCATGATGATTGACCTTGGTCTGGTCTTTGTAGTCTTGGGTTTCTGGAATTGAGTGATAAGCCAGAAGTCTTGTTTCATATTTCTCTGAACTGTTTTCTTAACTCTCACCGAGTTTTTTTTTTTTCATATTTGTTTAGTGCTTTCTAACTAACACATATTATCCTGTGAAGGCCTTCTCCAGTAGGAAGCGCTATAAAACTGAATTTGAAACAAAGCTGTTAGTTTTCTGTTGGCAAAACCAGCTATCTTTGTACAGTGGGGAATGTCTGGTATCGCATTTTCTTTTCTCATAGCTGATTTTTTTTATTTCTCCTCACATGGACTCTTTGTGACAGGAACAAAAAGACTAATTGAACTCTGTTGTTCCCATCTGCCACTAGGAAACAAAACAACAAAAATCCTATGTCAACAAACTGGAGGTATTCCCGTGATGAACTGAATAGCTTTTTTTTTTTTGAAGAAATACATAATATTGATGCATACTCTTACTACTTGGGTAATTCACATATTAGAACAAAAACTACTTGCAATTTGGGGATACTTTTACACATTTCAGGGAGTCAGGAGATAAATGATTCAATAATTTTGGCACTTTCATTGTGTGATTTACTCCCACTGCTCACTAGAGGGTAGGCTTGGGATTATAATAGATGTTTTACAGTGATATTGCAGTAGGTGCACTGCCTGTGCAGAGAGAGGTGAAAGCATTGCGGAGTGATAATAATTTCTAACATCTGTAATAAAAAACAGTATTTTTCATAAAGTTTTTCCATATAAAAGTGGAAATATTTTTGTATGTATTGACTTTTTTGATCAGTACTTGGTTGATAGATTTAAGATTTTCACTGAAAACCTTTAACATGTGAGTACTGTGGATACTAGCTCTGCTCCAAATAGATTATGTGCTCTCAGACTATAAGTTACAGAAGAGCAAAATGAAAGGAATCCCATGTCACATTATTTTATTTAGTAATAGCATCATGAATGTGCGAAGTGGAGAAATGTAAGAGAAAGCGAGGATGAACAAAGAGGTGTATGAACTCTTATTGCTAAAAGGACAATTCTTACTGCTAAAAGTATTTGTTTACAGAAGTAAGTCTTGTGAATGATCAGTTTGGGTGGTTTTAATTGTAGCTGAAAATTTCTTTTATATCTAGTAATTACTCTGTGCATATACTTGGTTAATTGCTAGCACATTTGCAGATAAGTGTCAGAATTATTTGTGTGGCTGAAACTATTTCACCTCTGAGTAGCACTCAGGAATATTTTTACTTTTGTCAGCTTAGAAACATACTATATGTATGCGACATACAGAACAGTAGCTTCTGTAATAACGTGCAAGCTCATCTCGGAGTTAATTTTCTATTGTATTGAACCATAATGAAGATGATGATTGTTCTGCTTTAGCTGTAAACCTTGGAAATAGTCAGTGTTCTCTGTCTCTTGCTTTTTCACTTGTAATATGTTGAACTTCAAATCGCATCAGTTTAGGCTCTTTTATAGAAATGTGTGTTAAGAAATCAAATCTGTTAGTTAACTTGTGCAATTTTGAATGCTGTAACTAATGAGGTTCCCGTAGACACTGTTTTATCTTCTTGCACATTGCTTTTCATCTCTCGCTGTTGTGGTGTTGAAGTGCTGAACCGTAGTTTTCTCATTTGTGTATGTGGCTTATAAATTTTTGCTCTTTTGGGAAAGATCTGTGGAAAATTTAATCTATTTATTTGCTGTGTTCTGAAACAGTAATAAGAGCAGTGTTGAGATGATTGCATTGATGTCTGCCCAGAAAATGGTGGATGATCCAAGGATTATTTTTACAGATTTAACTGCATAGCGTAGAAGACCGACCTTGAGAAAGTTCTTACCTTGCTGGCATACGTGCTGGGGTAGAGTGCCATTCTGGAATGCTGTTATGTCGCCAAGGAAAGAGCAGCCTGTTTGCATAATGTTGTCATTTTTGCTCAGGCTGTCATATCTGTTCTCCCTGCGGTGGCATGCAATTGTTATCTGAGCAAGGAAAGAAGAAAGAAAATATTCTTGCAGCTCCGAATAGAAGAATAATAGTAACAGCAATTTTGCTGCTTGTCCTGGAGTTGCTCACAGGTGGCACGTTATCCTCCACTGAGGTTCTTTCATCTCTTAGAAGTAAAAAGCTTCCACTGGATTTAAATAAATAAATCACTTTTAATGAAACAGGCAAAAATATAGTGCTAGACTGTAAAATAAGCTTACTTTTTTCTTTCACTACATGATCTGATCTAATCTAATCCATTGCTTTATCCCTGCATTCTTTCTGTGCTGTCTATCTGGTTGCACTCTCTGGCAGTTAAATACAATAATAGTTTTCAGAATTTTCACAGTACATTTTTTGAATGTTGATGTGACTGTAGAGTAGAAAATCTGAAAATTCTGTGAGTTACCAGTTAACAGAGTATTCCAGAGCTGTGCATAGAAAAGAGGTTGTATGTTCTAATAGGTTTAAGTTGTATATAATTTTAGGATGTTACTTTTTTTTTTTTTTTTTATATACTAATAATGAGATTTCTAACAATCTAACTATAAAAGCTAGTACCACTCTTCATGTATCTTTGGTTTGCACCTTTGTGTTATAAGACTTGTTCTTCAGCACCTACGGTCCTAGCATTATTGCTGATGTATGACCCTATACCAATTAAGCCCTGATTCTTCTTTATAATTCTTACATCTCTTCTGTGTTTCTCTGAACCAGCCACCTTTTCTCTATGTCCAGGCTTCTTCGATAGACGTGTTCCTGTAATGGACTTGCTTGGTAGTTTGAGTTTTATTTTTTTGCTAAGCTGATGATTGTAGCAGCTAACTTTTCACTTTACTACAGTATTCAAGACCAGTGTGATACTTTAAAAAATGTTTAATATATAATAGATATGTATGCTCTATGTGGGGCTCCTGAAAGTATTTTGCTTAAGGGCAAGTGGCTGAAAGAACCTCTTTTAAAATGCCAACTTCAAACAGCTAGTAGTTAAATATTCCACATGGAATTTAATAAGCTGAGGATATATATATATATATACATATATATATTTTTTTTCTCTCTCTCTCTTTTAGACTTTGACTTCAGCGTACCAGGTTCTATGAAACTTCACAATCTTATCTCTAAACTGAAGAAGTGGATCAAAATTCTGGAGGCAAAAACTAAACAGCTTCCAAAATTCTTCCTCATAGAGGAAAAGTGTCGTTTTCTAAGTAATTTTTCAGCTCAAACTGCAGAAGTAGAGATACCTGGAGAATTCCTTATGCCAAAGCCAACACATTATTACATCAAGATAGCAAGGTAAGCTATGACTGGGGAAAAGAAAGTTGTAATTTTGAAAATGGAGAAGAAAATTGAGGCTTCCTGCATCTGCTCTGTGCAAAAGTAGATATACTAAATATTTCATTGTATTTAAATTACATATCTAAACTCATATTTGATTGTGACATTTTGGTACAGTACCTTTAGTTACTCTCTTTTGATAATTTTACATTGTCTCACTTGGCAACTGTGCTGTTTCTTACACAAAGATGATAGTTGAATTTATTTTAGGTTTTAAATTGAGAGTATTTCCTTTAATGTAGCCAGTAGAAAGACTGTTCTTGAGAACAGTGATCAAGATCTGATCTAATGATTAATTTTGATCAAGAACTATGCTCTCAAAAAGAGAGAACACATAGAAGAAAGCCTTTTTGACTACAAAATACAAACCTTGGATTATTTGGATAGTAAAGCTGTACACTGTAATTCAGTTACACTGTCTTGTATATATTTTTTTAATATATATATTTAAGTGCTAATTTAATGTCACAGGGGATTGGCTCAGGTGCTTTAATCCCTCTTTCTTCCTAATAGGTTTATGCCCAGAGTGGAGATAGTTCAGAAGCACAACACTGCAGCCAGAAGACTCTATATCCGAGGCCATAATGGAAAGATTTACCCGTATCTGGTCATGAATGACGCTTGCCTGACAGAGTCCCGCAGAGAGGAGCGGGTATTACAACTCCTTCGCCTTCTGAACCCCTGCTTAGAGAAAAGGAAGGAAACTACAAAAAGACACTTATTTTTTACAGGTACTACAAAGAGGCTTCATACTATTTTATACATTATATTATGTATGTTGTATTCATTAATCAATGTTATACTCAAATATTATAGTTGCTAAATTTGTTTGAGAGCTACCACTAACACTGAAATTTTTGAGTCAGAAACGTAAATTCACATGTCTAGGTGATACGGGCTTTTCTGGTTGCACTCTAAATAGTGTCATTTAAATGCCTATCCCACAAATAGCATCAAGTTTTCCCTGCAGTTTTTGTGGATCGCTTTACATGTCCAAACCTTAGTATTTTTGTTCTTCAGTCATGTTCTTTGTCATTTCTAGTGAAATGACACCAGTGTTATGTAACCAGATGCTAGAAACCTCTGTGGAATAATGAATGTTCTTTTTTTTGCTGAGATAGTTGAGATGTTTCCATTTAGTTAAGTAAAAATTTCACTGTCATTTTCTTTTTACCAAGATTGTGTATTTGTTAGGAGTATAGTAACAACAATCTTCATGGAACACACTTCAGTTCATTATCACAGGAGTGTTTTAAGGGCTGATACTTGCATGATGATTCTTCTTTTAGTATTTGGTTTATGGATTAACTATTTTGTTCTGTTCTCTCCACCCCTGCCCTGGTCCTCTCTTCCCCTTCTCAAACTACCCTTAGTCCCTCGTGTTGTAGCAGTTTCTCCACAGATGCGTCTGGTGGAAGACAATCCCTCTTCTCTTTCCCTGGTGGAGATCTATAAGCAACGCTGTGCCAAAAAGGGCATTGAGCATGACAACCCTATTTCTCGTTACTATGACAGGCTGGCAACGGTCCAAGCACGGGGGACTCAAGCTAGCCATCAGGTATTAGAATATATAGTGAATTTTATTCAACCTTTTTTCTTAAGAACTTTTACTCTATTGTCCCTCCACCACCTCTATCCTCCATAAGACAAATATATTTGGGAACTTTTTTATTTCATGAATGTTTTAGATAATCTTGCAAAACCTCAAAAAGGTATAGGTTGTTACATGTGTCTGCAACTGAAAAAAAGACAAGGGTTTGATAGCTTTTTGGTCCTTCTGTATAGTTTTTATAGTTTGTGAAAATTAATGGGTTGATAACACTGGAAACAGCATTTCTATTTTTACATGAATGGTTACAGCTGTGTACACGAGGGAGGCTTCCCATGTTCTTCTGACGGAGCTCTGAAAACTGGCATTGCGATAAGTTGACCCCAGTCAAGTAGAAAGAGTCCACTGATCTCATGCTAATAAATGATACTCCTGGGAAAAGTGCAAAGCTCCTTCTCACTGTAGCCTCCATGAAATATCTAATTCTGATAAATTTACTTTTTTTTCTTTTATCTTAAAGTTAATGCAAATTCTCATACAAAATACTGGTCCTATTTAAAATACAGCTATTAGAGATACACAGTATATTTATATCATAGGCATCATTTAGAGAAATGATCTTTTCAGACTTTCACTGTTACATATTCAGACAAAGTGTTACGTAACTTCTGTTTCTATTTTGAGAATTTTCCCTCAGATTATGAAACTATCTTTAACAGACATTTAATTGAAGTCAGTATGATGATCATTCTATCTGGTACAATAGAACAGAACCTAACTTACTTTCTTTTTCTAATTAATTAGGCTAGTATATGCTACAGTAATTAAATATTGTGGACAGATAGCAGATGTTTAAACCTGGGGAAAATATATGGCACAGTTATTACTTTGCAGAAACAGATGAAGGCATCTCTCAGTTTTTGTCTGTGTGGTTTTTTTTTTGAGGTAATCTTGCTATAATAATACATTAAATGAATTATTTTACTCAGACTGTTTCCCTATCTCCTGTACAGTAAATACCTTCTACCTTCTTCTGTTAAACTGGCCTGTATGCAAAGAAACCACAGCAAATGTAGGCCCCGTGTTTAACTTCAAAACTTGCCATGTTGCTTTTTTCTCAAATACCCATCAGTCTGAGCAACGTTTTTGATCTCATCTTAGGGAAGAGCTTAATACAAAGCTCTTTGAAAAAGGTAGGAGTAACTGGCACCCAAACAACCTTTTTAACATTGGATTTGAGAATGATATTTACATCCTGCAATAAGGAAAGGGGATTTTTTTAGTGAGAAGACATTATGTACTTTAAAGTGGAAAAACGTGAATTGTTGCTTATCTCATATGCAAAGTTCAGGATATTGATGTAGCGACCTGCATTGAGGTTGATGGAAATAAATTTTATGAGTAACATGCGTAGATATTAAGAACTAAAATAGAGGATTTAAATTTATTGCTGTGAAATGAATGTCCCGTTTCCATTGAAGCTATTGAACAAAAGATACTTCGGTCATGTTATATAACTTTTCAGTCTCAGATTTTGTGTGAAGCTTGTTTGCAGATCTCTTATGCCCTTATGAAAAGGGCTTACTTCATTTTAGTAGAATAGTCTCTTGAGATCATTTTTCAAATACCCTGTAGCTATGCAAAGAATCCTTATTTGGGTGCATATGGGCAAAAAGGTCAGAAAACAGTGTTGGATTGAACATGTCCAAGTCCAGAATCATGATGTTTGACTAAAATGGGATACAGCGGTTGAGAGAGAATGCTTGGTAGTTGGTTTTTGGCATATTTGCGCATTGCTGATCAGTGTATTATTAAAAATCTTTTAAAATATTTTTTCTGATGTAGGTTCTTCGAGATATACTTAAAGAAGTACAGAGTAACATGGTGCCACGCAGTATGCTTAAGGAGTGGGCTTTACATACATTCCCAAATGCCACAGATTATTGGACATTTAGAAAGATGTTTACTATTCAGTTAGCCTTAATTGGCTTTGCAGAATTCATCTTTCATTTAAATAGACTCAACCCTGAAATGTTGCAGATTGCCCAGGTATGTTTTATTTTATTCTAGATGCATGCTGTCTTCTTTGAACAAATGGAAATTTGGACTTTTGAAATGAGTCAAAATCTGCAGTAATTTGACATATATAATTAACAATACATTTCAGTAGTTTTTTCAGTTAATTATATGATTGTACATCATATAGATAGTAATTTAAACTGCCATCAGTGGATGTCAACTCTAACTTCTCTGATCAAAATATGAGAATTTAGAACTTTGTATGTAAAATCATTTTTAGAAACTGGAATTGTTCATATAAATAACTGAAAAAAGCTCTCACTAGACTTTTTTCAGATATATTACTTTGGTTATATCTGACTGTCAAACAGCTCCATTTAAAAAATATTTTCATGTTTCATGTCCTAAAATGGGAATTTACATTTCCAACTACTCTTTTTGCTTGTCCTCTTTTGAGTATTGACATCCTGTCAAGCTATGACTCCTATTAGTAATGTGCTTTTTTTTTTTCTTTTTTCCTGTTTTAAATGAACATTTAAAATGAGGCTTGCTGTGTTAGTAAAGGGCGGTATATATTAAAGTCTTGCTGCCATGTTAGTGCAGGAAGGGCTATATTGTGTATAGCAATTAAGATTCTTTAATCCCCACTCTCCAGCCACTCTTTCGGATGCGTACGCAAAGTGAGCAATGCAGCGCTTTGTTGGGATGCACGCAGAATAAAAATTTGTGATTTTTCATGACTCCTTATAGACCATTGCTACAAAAAAAATCTATTCCTGAAGCTTGCTATTATGATGGCCTACATTTAGTAAGGTTTGAGAGAAGTACATGCCTGACCTTCTACATGCATTTTATTTTTCTCTTTTTTCTTAAAGACTGTTTAAGGAAAAGAGTAGAAAGCTATTGCAGTAAATCAGGTTTAAAAACAAACCAGATTTCTTGAGTAGCTGCTATATTTGTTTATTTTTGAAGACAATATAAGCAAAAAGGAAATAATAGATCACATTAATTCTTAAATTGTAACTATTGTGCTTTAACTTATGCTTTAGCTGTGCTTTAACACTTGCAACTATTTGTGCTTTAGGTATTAACAGTAAACAAAAAATCCATTCTCTTTCGGTTTCATTCATGAAAATCTGTTCCTTCTTTTGTGCATCCTGCTTTTAAATCCAGGATACTGGCAAGCTAAATGTAGCTTACTTCCGTTTTGACATTAACGATGCTACTGGTGATTTGGATGCCAATCGTCCAGTTCCATTCCGGCTCACACCAAACATTTCTGAATTTCTTACCACCATTGGGGTATCTGGTCCACTGACTGCATCAATGATTGCAGTAGCTCGCTGCTTTGCACAGCCCAACTTCAAGGTCTGTATAATTTTTGAAAGATTGTTTGCAAGCACATTGTATTCAGCAGTTCATAAAACTAAACAGCATTTTATTGGTTAAGCTAGAAGCTGAACAATCCATATTTAAGTTTTTAAATCTCACCCCAGGGTCATTAAAAAGGCCAGCAGTAATCTTTGTAATTTGCCTCTTTATGGGAAAGAATAGGAGGAAAATAGGTATAATTCTATTCTTAATTTCATTTTTAGTCTAAGCATGTTAACTCAGGCTGATTGTTTCAATGCTTTAGCCTGATAAATCATTACAAATTCTGGCAGTGGTAAATGGTAAAATGACAAATGCAACATCATTTAGAATCTTTATAATACACTCTGAGTAGAAATGTGTCTTGTCCCTTTGTTAAGAGCAGAATGCTAAAGATACATTGTTACTTTGATGGATTCCAGCTCTTAGCAGGGTGTAGTTTTCTAAAGAAATTGTCTAACTTCTTTTTAAATTCTAATGCTTTGCAGAAATGAGCATCTTGCACTTAGGCAGCAATTTGCACCAGAAAGACATTGCGCAGAACATATTGTAGCTATAGTGTGAGCTAGTTACTTTTTTAAAACTGGAGAAATATCCCAAAGTGATTTTTTTTTCTTTATCCATAATACAGAAAGATGTGTTTGATATTTTTCATAATGTAGCAGCTTACCTTTCAAAGCCTTGTCTATACATGCAAACAGGCTTTCAGATATAACATGTAATTTCAAGATCTGAATTATGTATACCCAATTAGATTTGCCACATTGATTTGTTGCAGATCAGAGCACAGGTGTCCCATTTACTGTTTTTGGAATTATGAGTGCCCAGCACTCTGTTCAGACAAGCAGACATTATTGCTTTAGACCATTCTGGCTTCTGGACTTGCACTGAACTTTTTTTTTTAAGATGCATACAAAATATATTTAATTGCATATGCATCTATTGGCCTAATCTTTAGGTGTGTTATGAAATATTTCTTTATGGGCAAACAGTGAATTTAACTCAGACTAGACACATAAAAGCTTATTCTAAAAGTTCAAGACTTATTTTAAATGTCCTAGAATTAACTGTGCCATCTCTTGTTCCTCTTCACCTCAAAAATGACTTTTGCTAGATATCTGCTGTTTACATTAAGTTAAAATATGCTGCAGTCATTTAGGTGGGAAGGGGTATGGAGCTTCACAGAATTCAGTGGCAAGATTTAGAGCTCACTAAACGCGATGACCGCAAACTAACAACATACAGATCATTGAACAAATTGCTATCATAGAACAACAAGTGTTCATATGCATATACGTGTGTTTGTATACCTTGTAGTCAACTTTCTTTCTCTCTTTGGCAAAAAGTATTCCCAGAGAGCATGATCACTGTGTAAAAAAACAACTTTGTGAAGTACTTTTAATCTTTGCACAGGGACCTCTGTGCATGTGTGTGTGGGGGTCCATGTGCACTCAGGGAAGGCAGCCAGGGGAGGGTCCTGTATTTAACAGAGTCATTTTAGAATAGTGTGTGTGTGTACATATATATATATATATATATATGATTGTATTTGTGTATGGTGATCTTAATATACTTTATAGTTCGTGTGATTTTTCATTTCTATAGGGGATATTGTGTTGTGTTTTCATAATGAGAACTTAGCAATAGGCAAACCTTGACAGGAAATAACAAACAGTTGGAAGCTACAGTCATCTTGAAAAGACTGAGATTGCAAAGCAGGACCCAAAGCATCAGAATGCTGTTGATTACAATTTAGTTAAATATGTAATTCCTAATGGTTCTTTGCATTGAACATAATTGTCTGATTTTTTTCATATAGGTTGATGGCATCCTAAAAACTGTGCTACGGGATGAAATAATTGCTTGGCACAAAAAAACACAAGAGGATACTTCCTCTCCACTTTCAGCAGCTGGGCAACCCGAAAATATGGACAGCCAGCAGCTGGTTTCACTAGTTCAGAAAGCTGTTACTGCTATCATGACTCGACTTCATAATCTTGCTCAGTTTGAAGGAGGAGAAAGCAAAGTCAATACTCTCGTGGCAGCTGCAAATAGCTTGGATAATCTCTGTCGTATGGATCCTGCCTGGCACCCCTGGCTGTAACTTGAAATTTTCAATGGCTTTTTTTGCTGCTGTTTGTGCTGTGAGCCATATATTGTGTTAAGAAAATGTGAAGAAATCGTTTGAAACCATGGCTTACCTGTCACACTGCATTTTGTCAGTCTTCATTTTAATTGTGTTTACAGGAATATAACAGTTTTACTGTTTTTAATTAATCTCATGAGGGGATATCTCATGTTTCAGAAAAGGTTGTTTAATATGCAACAACAGCTTCACAAATAGCTTACAACGAAGGGAGGAGACTTAAATAATGTACAGAAAAATCTTATTTTATGATGGGAACTATAAAACTAACGCTGTTAGAATAAGGATTTGCCATTCCTAATAATCTACAGTATATAAAGTTTTTATATGATGATGATAATTATATTAAAAGGCAGTATTCCCAGTTACTGAATTTTACTGAGTGAAATTTTACTTAATCACTGTCCCTTCATTATATTAAATTGAAGGCACAAATAAGTACACTTCCTTTACCTTTGCTTTCAGAAATTTACATGAGCAAAGTTGGTTTGTACAGAGAATTTTGTACCAAATGTATAGAAGTAACTTTTTGTTAGGCACTGAGAAAATGATGATCAAATTGTGCTAGCTTTTCTTGGAGCACAAACTATGTACAGTGAAAGTGTAAGCCATTTAGGGTATTTGCTTTAGTTGTGGACAGTGTTGTGGGGAGTTTATACAAATGAGGGAAAAGTCATCCATTGATACATGTATTTGACAGTAACAGATATAAATGCGAAAAACTTATAAAGTTATCTCTGAATTTTTTATGTTTAGACTTCTGTTATTAAAATAGCTTCTTCAAAAAGAATCTGTATCTTTGTAATTTAAGGAAAGATGAGTTTATTGTTTCATTTGAGTCTGTTGTGCTAGCATTTTTATAAAACTTCAGTGTTGAGAATGTTAAATTTGTATAGAGTGATTTTTTCAAAATAAATATTTTATAAAACTCTGCGGTATTCATTTTATTTAGAAAAATGTTATATAATACTACATAAGTAAAATAAAAAAGATCCACAAGCAGGTGTACTCTTCGATAAAGAAGAAAGTCTGAATACTAGAAGGTAATGAATGTATTGAGACCTGCATATTTTCTATGATGTATTCATTTATGTGCTGAACTTTCTGCTTCTATGATGACTTACCAGTAGGAACCATGGTGAAAGGAACCATGACAAGAATACACAATGTCATACACAATGTACATCTTTCTTGCTAGCCAGTCAATTAACCTGTCAGCCCTCTGTCGCCTAAAAGCCTGTCTTTAATCAGAATACTCCATTTCATGTCTGCTAGAAACAATTCGTAGCTGGTACTACAAGTAGTTGTTCAGTGGTCAAGACTATAGCTGGAGGTGAACTGTATTAGGGAATTTCTGCCACTATTCCCATAAAAAGAAAGGAGAGCCTGGTTTAGGGGGCTTTGCACTCTCTATCTTGCTCTTTTTTCCTTTCTTTCCTTTCCCTTCCTCTTTTTAGCACAGTCAACGGGTTTTTTAGAGATTTCCAAATAACACAAGGCATAATCTTGAGTTCTCATCATTCAGCAGTGTGCTTGTTGCTCTGTGAAACAGGAAATTTCCAAGAGCCACTTTCTAAGAGCTGCATGAGGTGCAGATCAAGGCTTGCAGAATGTGTGAATGTAGCAGAGTTGTTACTAAAAGCAAAACGACAGCGCTTTCCATGGGTCTCCTACTAACAGAGTCCCAGGGAGTTCTGTTCCTTTCACCTTTGCAGCCATTAGAAGAACCAGCCAAGTGATACAGACGTCAGTAGCAGCGTGGTGCGAGTCATGCATTTCTCTTTGTTCATCTTATAAAACCATACTGCTCTCTCTATAGAATTTATATATATACATATACATTACAGGTGGTATACAGTAATTTGCTGTACTGGGAATGAACTCTTTGATACTTAGTAAACAACACTATATGTTAATTATACATAAATATTGCAATATGTGTCAGCTGCTCATACAAGATTATATGTAGTTTTTTTGTCAGGTTAATTTATGAATTTACTATTTTTACTATTTGTGAGTTTACTGTTTTGGAATAACAACAAATATACGAAGTATTGGAAATGATCCTACACTGCCTCAGGATATAACTATAATATAGCAGGAAAAATAAAATGTCTTTTTGAAAATGGAAATTCAAATATTACTGACTTGTAAATGAAAAGGAAGGCTTTACCCCTAGCCCTCAAAAATGACAGGTAAAGCCTAATAATGCATTTATGGAAAAAGTCCTATTTTTATAGAGAAAAAGACTGAAAAATACATGAATATTCCATTTTCGCCATAAAATACAACACAGTATTAAGGAATGGCAACAAATTTAGCTTATTCTATGCAGGACTGTAATAATTTATTCCTTGAAGCTTTGGAATCCAAGGGTAAGTGGAAATAAGTGTTCGCTAGCTTAAATGGCAACAACAGTAACGTGCTACATTTTCTCTAAAATTATTTCACTTGGAGGATATTTCTCATTCCAGTTTATTTTCAGTTCTTTCCTAGGTGAGAGAGATGGACCAGAGCTTTTCCCAGCAGAGTCGCAACTGGCTGCTAGCAGAATCGAGGACCTTGGCAAGGGTGAGGGGGCTCTTCTTAGGTGAGTTGTGACTTTTGCAGCTCTTTACTTCCTTGTTCTCTAGATGCAGAAGAGGCAGCAGCAGATAAGGTCCAGCAGGATCAGGTGATACACATCCAGCTCTCAGACGTTTAAAAATAGAGCGGTAGCCAACTTATTCACCTTGAGTCATAGGCAAGTGCTGACAGGATGGTCAGTTTGTGGACTTGAGATGCAAACATTCATATGAAGAGCATCGAGTCTTTCTGTTTAACTTAGCTCTTGTGTGGTTAAAAAGGTTTACTGTGGCCCCAGCTGGAGAGACAGGGTGGATTTCGGCTGCAAGGGCGAGTCTATTCTGTTTTATCAGATGCTTTTTATTCTAGATTATGATTCTGTTGGCTTGTTTGATGAAGAAAGCTGCAGCTCAGTTATCCCTCAACTCAGTCTATGTATCCTTATGTATTGGAGACAGCAGCCATAGATTCAGTCATGCTCTTTGTCATTGTTTACAAGTGCAAGCTCAAACACTACAGCGATAGGGACTGTATAAGAATTTGGAAAACACATCTCCTTTTTGGCAAAGACTTGCTTCTTTCATCAAAATCACGTTCGTGAGAAGAATCTGACCTCTCTTCTTATAAAACACAAGACTTCCTGCGTGTGTCACAATATAATCTATATGCAGTCATTCCCAACTAAGCTTAGTGCTTTTATGCTTTGAAGGGAATTGTTGACTTCCTACTCAAGATTGTAATGACTGTAGCTGTGAAATACAGCATATGCTACATCAGAGGAGTTGAAGTATTTTTCTTAATCATTTGCATGTCTTAGATATGTCTAAAAAAGAAGACAGCATGCCCTGAAAGGAAGCCATCAGATAATTTGACAACTTTTCATGATGGAAAAGTGAGAATAGAAATTATATGGGCAACAAAATTTGTTCCCTTGTGTGACCATTTACTCCCATTATATTTCTAAAAGAAAACATGAGGTGCAAGGCCATAGGACTAGGTAAAGACAAAAATCATGAATGCTTTTATTTATATATAAATATTCTTCAGAATCTAGAGGAAATCTGACATATCTTCTATGATCAGCAGTTGTCTATTAGCAGGTAACCTGTTTGACATTGCAGAGTAAATGGAGTTTCTGATTATGTTTAAGAACAAGTTACATCTGCATTTAATTTTCCATGGTCGTAGGATAGGCATTCCTTTTGGCCCTTTATCTCAGATATATGCGCAACATAGGTCTTACTGACTAGATACTTAGAAGTGAGATATATTGTCAATTCACTCTATTCCCTTCAAGGTTTCTTTTTCTCAGATCAGACATTATAAAAAAAAAACAAAACAAAACCCTACATTAGAAAAAAATTGCCACTCTTAGAAATCAAAAATTTGAGAATTAATAGAGATGAAAAATAAAATAGTCTCTTAAACTGTGTGCATGGGCATGAAGTAGTCTCTAAATTCATCCTGTGTTCTTTTTTCCCTCCTATAGATTTCTGGACAGAGTATGCTTTGGACTTTGTGACAGTAACTGATGACAAGTTCTTCACACCAAAATTGTGCCAACCATATTTCAAGTGTGTAAGATATGCATAAGGAGATATATATGTTTTCCAAACCAAAGGTCTTTTTTTTTTTAAACGTACTTGAAACAGCCCATTTTAGCTAGCCTGAGCGTGTGTGTATTCTGTTGAACTGCCACCTAACAGAAACAGAACAAAAATAACAATACCAGAAAATCTCAGCTTCATGCAGTCACTTAGTGAAAGAAAAGCTAGGTCAAATAGTTTGGAGTATAGCAAAGTCCAAGCAATTTTAATTAGATTCTGTCAAGGGAAGGGATTAGGCAGTTTTATTACCAGAGCCATCTGTAGTATACGTGAGAAATCTTGCTTCAACCACTGAGGAAACACATGCCACTAAGAATGCAAATGGAACTTAGTCATTTTCAAATTCAACAATATTTTGTAATGGATGGAAGTGAATATCAGCTTCATTTTCCTACAAATGGGCTGTCCAGGTGTTGTCAGATACATGAATTGCCAAGAATATTATAGATTGTACTTTGCCAGCTCCAGGAGTGTTCTGAAGCTAAAGCTGTTAGTAGGTATGTGAACATGTCCTTAACACTTTGAACAAATAATGCCTCATGTATGTGNGTATTGTGGTAGATACACATAATTGGTTTGTTTTGCTGCTGCTCTCTAAACTGCTGTGTGTAAATTCAAGCCTGCTAAAGACAGAGCTCGGTTATCCGCTCATTTTTATGAGTTCCAGGATGTGAGATCCTTGCCCCTGTGCTCACAGGATTACGGAGCTCCCGATGTACATCTCCAGGGCGGCTATGAGCCCCCAGCCCTGGAGCACACCAAGCACTCGGGCAGGGCAGAATTACCTGTGTGCTGAAGCGGGATTCATGGCAGGTCGCTCCTGTGATGCAAATATTAGGAACTAAACAGAACTTTTATCATGAAATACCACAAACAAAAACGTGACCTGGGGAATTTACACAGTCAACAACCTGCTGTCAGGTTTGCTGAATTTTATTGTATTTTTTTCAGCTTCCTGATATATACATATATATATATTTTTTTTTTTTTTTTTTTCTAACCATGCTTGGTTCTCTTTATTAGGCAATAACGATGCAATTTAGCTATTGCCATCCTTCAAGTAGATTATCGGTATCAGTTTGCTTACGTAAGCTATAGTGCAGACCCAAATTATTTACCACTGGTTGGGTGCTTGAGTTCACCTTCCAAAACCAGCGTATTGCTTCACTCTCCTGTAACTGGACTGTCCACAAGCTGTCAGATGGACAGGGAGGTGAGTTACTACTGGGAGAATATGAGTCAAGGCAGCAGACAGGGAAAGCTCTGTTTTGTGGTGGCAGCGGAATAAACTTGCTCATAGGGCTCCAGTCGGTTCCAAATATGATGCATGGGATGTTCTTTTTGTGGTAGAGAACCCTCTTCATACAGAAGAATTCACAGAAGCTTCTAATCAGTTCTGTGTGGGCGCACTGTGCATTCAAAAGGGTCACGAGAGCACGTGTAAAACGTTCAAGAGAACGTGTGTAAAACAAGCAGTGTATTACATGGGATTTGTTGTTATCCCCCCAGTGTGCTGGTGTCCTGCGTGGACACACGCGCAGGGACTTCAGCAAGGAGCGCTAATGCAGTGGTAGGTGTCTTAGTGCAATTCCTTTCAAAGGAGGAGTCAGGGTGGTGAAATCCTGGAATCCGTGGACCTGCTGCAGTAGAAATTTGCATCTTGACCATGGCCTTTTCATTTGCTGTAAACTAATATTGCCCTTTCCTGAGAATTTCACGGCGATTTCAGAGGAAATGCTACTGTTGGTTCAATCACACTGTGTGCTCTCGTTTAAATTTGCCTCCTGGTCATTATAATCCAGAGTTTAACAGGTATTTTGCTCACTTTATGGCATGCACAGGTTAACTGCTTCAGCTTGATGGGCCGGGCTGCAGCCGGGAGGCTGCTAAGAACTGCCCTGAACCGCCCCGAACCGGCTGCAACTGGTTCCAGCGGGTCTGCAACGGTCGAGTCAGGCAGGTTGGCTGTTGGCCGTAGTTACAAACGAGGTGCAGCTGGTGGGGTTGGAGGTGTGGGTGGATGTGCAGCCAGCGTGGGGGGCAAGGCGGGTGGTTAGAAGCGAAGAGTCATGGAAGAAAAGGGTCATGGAGGCCAGGAGCGGCTGTGAGGAAATCTTGTTATGCTGGTCCTGTTTATTTTTTTTATTATTTTTTTTTCCCCTCAGTGGACAAATTGGTATTTAAAAGTTTATGTTAATTGGCGATAAATGAAATTTCCTGAGACTATTTTGCCTGCAACAGCAAGCACGCTGGCAAATGTCTTTAGCCATGGTACTGTACCCTGTCACGACTGGATGCTGTAGAGCCACTGCTTTGAAGATTGTGTGGTGGAGGCTCAGGAAAGACTATTCTGTTTTCTCCATTAGGTTTTTTTTTGTTGTTTTGTTTTTTTGGGTTTTTTTTTTTTGTTGTTGTTTGTTTTTTGTTTTTTTTCTCCTCTGACTCTATTGAAGCACTGCATGTAATTAAGATGCTCCTGGAAACTTTTTTTTTTTTTTTTTTAAGCTATAAAACTTGTCCTGACCATGTGCGCTGCTGAAGGATCGCATTGTGCTTCCCATAAGAATTGAGGTGCTGCTAACCCGGCTGCTGCGATGAAGCTTTGGTGAGTTCGTAATGTTCTGCTATGGCTGCACCTCCCTGTGAGAAGCACTGGCCAGGATAGAGCTTTCTTGCCCGTGCTGTATTCCAGCAGCATAGCTCTGGATTTATGAGGTGCTTTGGGCAGAAGCTGTTTATTTCTTGTCATAGTCAACAATGGCAACGTCTTTAGCACTTTGTGCAAATACATAACATGCTGTTTAATCGTCGATGCTTGGTTTCTCACAAGAATGCTTTTAACTGTCCAGGGAAGTCAACTGCTGTATCGAAGTGCCAGTAAAAGCCTTTTTCCAATCCACCTGCCTCTTTCTGTTCCTGACTATGGTACAGACATACACTGTTTTTTTGATACGGCTTTTAAAATTTGACTTTTACAAATTCGGTATACCCTAGGCTTTAATGACCAGGTCTCCCTTGCTGTCTGCTGCCTAGCTATTTTTTTTTTTTTTTTNTTAAGGAAAGGATATTTAGCCAATCTCTACGGTGCTGCCAGAATTGTACCTTAATCAACTATTGCTTGTCCTCAGCCTAGCCTCCTTGAGCCATTACTTTGCCAGCTATATTAAAGAAGCTTTTTCAGTCTGTTATCTGAGGAAGGACAGAGACCTTTTCGTGCTCTTTGTTTCTCTTGATACTAACACATTAATTATTGTCTCCCGCTACTCCTCGCAGCTGTTTTTAAAAATTGGCATTAAGAATCTATTTTGCTTGTTCAGCAAGAACTCTCATCAGTAGCAATTCATAAACCACTTTAGAATGGGTCAGCATTGCTTAACCATCACTGGAAGCAATACAAATGGCATGGAACTTTTAATTGAGGTCTGGTGGTGTCATTGAAATCTTGTTTCATTGTGTAATAGTTGTCCCTTTTCCTTTTAAACAACAACAAAAAAAGGCAGTCATTGCAAAAAGAAAGCTTAAGATGCTGTAAATTAAGTGCATGCATTAATTTAAATGCTGTATTTTTTTTAACTTTTCATGCAGTGAAAACTTTTTTAAAGCTTGTAAAGTGGAGGAACTACTCTTCATCTCTGTGAGGTTCTGCAGAGGGCAGTTAGAGCTTCTGGATTCCTTGTGTAGCTCCGCAGTGATACATTCTCCAGACACGAAGTAAGTGAAGAAAAATGATCAGATATTTTATATCCCCTGTGTTCTTTAATTATATGTACATTCTAGTCCATAGATAAAAGGCTTTGCTTTTGGTTAAAATACTTTTCTTTCTGATTCAGCTACTACAGTTGGGATGGCCCAACCTTAGTTTTGCTGTATTTAAATGAGTTTTGAGACTCCTTAGTGGGACTGTATCTAGTATCCTGTGATTTCTCTTAGCCCCTTGCTGTTTCCCCCTCTTTTCCTACTCAGCAACAGTCAGCAGAGCCTAAATATATGCATAGGTACATAGGGAAGATATCGTTAAGAAGAAAGTGGGACAGATGAAGTTGCTTTGCAGGCTGCATCTGCTTTCCAAATGTGTAGCTAGATGCGTGTTGTGGGGGAGAAAATCCTCTTGCCTTTTGGATATTTCTGAAGAGACTAAACTTTTTTTTATTTTTTTTTAGTATTCCATCTAAACTCTTGGTGGAAGTGCTAGGTGGACACGTGGAGTTTAGACTGCTAGAAAGCAATTCACAGTTAACTGCATGCTGTGGATGCTAGTTTTTAAGTGATGGTGTGCTCTGCAGATGAGGATGCCAAGAGGAAAGAGAAATGTAGGAATGATACCTTGTAAAGGATTTACTGCTACTTCTGTGCACATAGTTTAGTTTCTGTTACTTTCTTTACCTGAACTTAAGTGTTTCCCAGGTTCAAGTTTCCTGTTTAAGGAAACACGCCTCTTGCAGATGCACTCTGAATTCAAGCTAAGTACCCTTGGCACTGAGTTTTACCCAAGCACAGATCTCACTGTCCTGCTTCAGAATTGCACTGCAGTTACCTGAACTGTGGTGCTTCTAGAGGAGCTAATTTGACAACAGATATCTTCAACCAACCCTACAGGAAAGAAGTAGTTTTAGCTGATCTTTGAAACATATACTGCTCATGAAAGGTACTTAATTGACTGCAGTGGGGCAATAATTTAATTCTTAATCTGTGAATGAAAGCATAGCACAAGAATTAATATTCGAACTGGTCTGGTCTTCCACAGCTCTGACTGTTCAGTTCTTTCAGCTAGACATCTTAATAGGCCTGTCAAAATATGAACTGTGATCTTTTGTACTCTGAAGGCTCATTAGACAGAGCCACAGGGGCCTGTCCAATCCTGGGGATTCCCTTTCTGACCATCAGCTGCCTGATTTCATCCTGGTGATTCTGGATTAAGAAGTTATTCCTCAACTGTTCTCTTGAGCCTTTCACTCCTTTCCAAGAAGCTAAACTTTAATTTGGGTAAAATGATGCCTCATTTGCCTTTGCTTTGGCTATTTCATCAAGCAGGTAGGTTGTGGATGAGGTAACTGTTGAAAACTACGCAGAAGTGCTTGTTTCATTATTTGTGACAGATATGTTACTGTAGAGGTGGTGGAATGGTTCAGTCTGGATATGAATTCTGTGTTGAGCTCTCAGAGCAAGCTATTATTCATCCAGGAAACACTCTCAGTAGCTCCTGTTTAGCCTTCAGTCAGACCTATTTCTTAGAGGTTACATGTGCTATGTGACGCATCACAGTTCTTTTCTGTGACCCGAATGAGGTCTTATATACAGTGATTTGCTGAATTGCTGTTTACATGCAGCTCAGCTCAGTATGTCACGCTCCTGAAAATCCACCCAGAACACAATCTCAGCTTTGGTAACTGTGCTTTTACCCCCAGTGATGTATTTCTTAGTGGAAGCATATTCATAGACTGATGCACTAGTTGTCCTTTTGTTGGGGTTTAAGGAAATCCATTTAATGTCAAAAACAAAAGAAAACCCAGTTTTCAAGGGAAGGCTTTGTTCAATAAATCCATTTGTAAGTTCTCAGAGTGTTACTGAATAAGACTGGATGCTTGGTTCAGATGTATGTGTTTGTGTAGCTCTCTGTATTATCACCGCATGATGAAGCAATGTTGGAGAAGGAGCTTCAAACCAATTTTCAGACCTGCCCTGTATAAAATAGGAGAACCACAGATTCCAGTCTTTTAGTTAAAAGCGATACACATGACTGAATGACATAACCCTTCATTCTAGATCCCAATTAGCCACAGAATTGGTATGTTTCCTCTGCAATGAGAAATAGTACTTTCAATTTGCCAGTGTTTCTCTTGCTTTTAAATGTCATTTAAGCAAAGAAGGTCATGAATTTGTTGAAGAATGACGTAGCTTTGTCAGATCTTGGCTTTCAAATCTCCTTTTTATTGATGCAGAATTAAGTGTAGATTAAATTAAGGGTTGCATAAGGTATTATCCATCAATTGCAGGTCACCCTTAGAGGAACACAGCTGAATGAGTGGGTGCGTAGTTTACAGTACTTGCATCTGAGGAGAAATTCTGGTGTCCAAGAGCTAGGACACAGGCTGTAAAATTCCTGGATTTGACTTCTGTTTCTGACTGTGTCATTGATGTGCCCTGTTATCTTGGTGAAGTTACTGCCCACATGCTTCCTCAACTACTTTTGTTTTCAGTGCCCCTTTGCCATGGAGGAAAAAGTTTGAACAATGCTTGGCACGATAGGAAACTCAAGTCAAGATCAGGTCATTAGGTATCCTTGCTATGTGAATAGTATGTTACTTTTCACTTACAGTTAATTTCATCAGCTAGGAACTAGGCACAGATATAGAAGAAAAACACTGCGCTTTGTATCTTTAACAGAATTCTTTCTGTTTAATTTATGCATGTTATTTTAGTGCGTGTGAAGTAGCATGATTTTCCTTGCATGGAAAATCATACAAGCTCTGTCACAGAATTTTTCTCTCTGTATTTGTAGATTTAGATAACAATTATATGCCTGTTTTGCCTGAATCAATGGTAGGAACTGCATATTTAGAGTACTGTGATTCACCTCTATACGTGCTTTAAATATTATTCAAAAGTAGCAGGGATAAATGCTGACAGTTAAAGGAGTAGATTACAAAACATGAATCAGTGATAAAAATGTGCAAATGGACCTGACATCAGTGGTGTAGCTGAAATATTATTTCATGATTGCTCCTGGGGATTTGTGGTATCTGTCCCCGCCATCTTTAATAGGTAGCTGTTCATGAATCAAATACAATTTCAGTCAAGACGCAGCATGCCAGTGGGAGGAAGTGTATGAACATAAACAACGTAATTATTATTCCACTTTTGTGAATTTAATCACAAAACAGCAGAAGCCTGAAGATACAAAATAAAGCTATAAAGACATAATCTTAAACAACAACAGCAACACACCAACGCATGCCCTATAAAATACAAAAAAAATGATTAAAACAAATACGGGCTTTTATGAGCTTACTTTCTCCATTCATGAACATTAGGCAATAATAATAAATTAGCTTGCCATATATGCTTATACTAAGTCAATATTTCCAGAAGCAAGAGCTGCAGAGAGCTGGAAGCTAACTTGGTGGGAAAAGGAGATATGTGGGTATGCCCTTTTCTGTTGAGAGAAGTCAAGTTTTATTTAATTATTTATTTTAGACTTCTGTATTGCGAACTGTGGCACTCTTTATGGAAAAGGAAGAGGCACGTAGTGAACTTCTGTCATCCATGGACAGATTGTCCAGGTCGTAGATGGGGTTTGTCATGGACACAGATAGTCAGATGTGTATTTAGGGGTAGCAAACATAGTGGTAATGGGGAGCTGATACCCTTGGATCTACTTAGCGTTTTCATCAAGTAAGGTTTATCCCAAGACCTGTTACTTGAAGACAGACCACAACAAAGATTTGAACTAATAAAATATATACAGGAATACCAGAATTATTTGTAACTTCCTGAATGGCACTTGAGCTTTTTTAAATTAAAGAATTTGTTCTTAAGCCAGTGTTGGTTATGCACAAACTCTGTTCAACAAAGGAGTGGTATTTGCACTAACGGAGAATGCAGTGTGTCTGGCTACCATTTTATTTTCAGTCCTTTATGTTTAATAAAGGATGGGCTGCAGAAATAGTAGGTCAATGCACTGGATTCCATTGCATAGGAACTCCTGGCCATTTGGCTTAAGTATCATTATGTCTGAGAAACTGTCATACTGGTCTCACTGATCTCAATATTAGTCCCTCTGTACCTTGTCTATGGACTCCCAGTGTATACTAAATTTGATCAAGTTCCATTCAGAATTTGATTCCTGGACAACTTGAAAAAAGAATTTATTTAGTAGTCAGTGAAGAATCAGAACGTGCTTATGGATGGGTGTCTATTCCTGTTTGTCTTTTTAGGAATAATTCTAAAACTTGTTCTGCTTTGAGGTCAAATAAGAAAAACAGAATAGATGTTTAACTGTGGGTGCTCAGAGATTTAGTGTGTCAACAGGCATAGCAGAGAAGTGAGTTTTTTGCTGGAGGTTAGTAGCAATATATCTTAGCCTATAGCTGCTGGCCTATGTAAAGAAATATTTTGGTTTATCTGCAGTTTTTTGCTTTTTCAGCAGCAGCTTGTTGTGGAGTTACTTCTACCTGGGCTTCTTTATAACTGTCATTCATACCTATATGGACTATCCTAGGTGGCTATAAAATAAAGCATGTCTGTTTTACCCAAAACACAGTATGAGACTGCTGAACCACCCAGACCCAGAAGCAATGTCCTATGGTCAGTTAGGTGATCTGCCCCACCTTATTTAGCCTGCTGAAGTGCAGGGCTATCAGCTAAGGCAAAGGGCCAGGCCAGTTTGGCCACAGTGCTGCGAGAGCTAAGTTAGGTCACTGCTTGGAGATGGGTGGTGCATTAACATGCCATTCCTAGCAACCACCACTTCCCAGTGCTGTGTGAATGCAGCCCAGGGGGGAGGTGTCATTCTATGCATCACAAGTGTCACTTAATGCCTTGGAAGTGCAGAGAAAGAGAATACAGGAAGTTGATTTAACCACAAGGTGCTGTTGCGAATGGTAACTACTTTATATTTCATTTTTCCTATAGCTGAAAACACACATAGCCCTTGCCTCTTGCCTTTTATATGATGTCCTTTAAGTGTCCTGCAGCTTCCACATTCAGTAGCAAAAGTCTTTCCATTATCCTCTTGGCAAGAAACAAAGAGTTCTTGAGCATAAGATATATGGCATATTAATAAAGCAGGCTGAGGAATTAACCTCGGGGGCGGGGGGGGAAAAGAACTCTGAGGATCTTAATTTTGTTACTTCTGTATACATCACAAAACAAACAAACAAGCCATAATGGGAAAATGAGCTTATCTGTGTACTGTGTCAATGATATGCAGATTAAGGGCAGCTGAATTCTAGTAGAAGCACAGTATGTTGGATAAAGCACTCCTATACAATTTAATCCTTTAATCCATGTAGTAAATAAATGTTTTTGATAGGAAACAGTTACTTTGATTATAGCAACAGAGGGGCATACTTTTTTTTTTTCTGCTGTTTTATGCAGGATAAACAGGAAAAAGACTGATGGAGTTTGACAAAATACATTTCATAAATATAGTCTTTTTTGTCCTTTAGATAGAATCTCTGGGTAAGGAAAATATTTTTAGCAGAAGGTATCATGGTTGAAGTTCTTACCTGTGATCTCTTGAGTATGAAAAGTACCCTACCAGGAGAGCTTAGTTATTGACATGGGATAGTGTATTTTCTGAAGTTCTGCTTATTTGAAGTGGTCCTTGGATGTCCGCTTGTTAACTTTCAAGGTGAGGATCCTAACATTTCAGTGCTTGTCTGTAGATAATGAGATTCCGGATATGGCGTCATTACAGCTCTATGTTCTCTCAGAAGTCAGTCATCAACATTCAGATTTTAAGAAATTTTTAAGCAACAACAAAATTTTTTTTTTCTTTTTTTTTCAAATGAAATGTACTTTGACTTTTTTTTTTCCCCAGTCAAAAATACTTTTTCATTTTTCAAGTTTAAAAATACTAATAATCTAAATGAATTTTTTAGTTCAAGCAGAACCCAATTTGATTGCAATATTTTGTGGAGTGTAGTTAGGGTGTTTTTGACTTCAGAAACATTCCTTTTATACAGTCTTAACATCAAGCATATAGAAAAGTTTCCCACTTCCCCTGATTCTAATGATAGCTTACATTTGTAGCTGTGATGATTTAAGCAACCTGAAGCAGTCATAATGTGTCATGGGGCTACATGATGCTTTGGGGCTGCATTGCCTCAGGGCTTTCCAGTGAAATGTGGCATATTTTCTTAAATGTACTGCAGTGACATAGGAACAGAATCACTGTGATGTTAAAGATAGTAAAGGAGTTATTTTGAGAGTATGAATTTGCTATAGATGTATTTTCTGACTTAGATGCATTTAGCAAGGACAGATTGACAGCCTGAAAAGCTACCTATAAAACTAAGAGATCCTAACACGTACTGAGTGCAGAGCATAAACAAACTGTTAAGTAGACTGAATAAACACTGTTAAGTTAGTAATATTTTTACAGTGTGTGGGATTATTTCTGTGTGGCACATGAATATGAAATGAGAGAGAGAATGGGCATAATTGTTAATCTGATTCTAAGTGTACTTGTCACTTGTCAGTTGTAACACTGTTCAGAGTTTTTCTGACAGAACTGGCCTCTCCTAGGCACCATTCAGGATTGGGCCTTTGAAAAATCTGTGGATAGATCTGAAGGTTTAAAAGCACTTAGAACTTAAGAACTTAATCAGAATGGATACACATAGCAAAATGGTGGATTTTCTTCAGAAATCTAGAGGGGCCTTTTTAGAACTTTTTTTTTCCTAAAATGTTATATTTTCAAGTCTGATTTTTCCATTCTGTAAGCTATAAATCATACCTGTTTACAGATATGTATGGAGTCCTGTGGACTAATGATTTGAAAGTGCTATCACATGAAAACAATGGTGTTGCGCAACAGTTGACTCCCTTAGGAAATTACATAGCTATCTCAGTACTCGGGAGTTTTAAAACTGTCAGTGTCTAGTAAAGATGAGTAATGGCAATCCTAGCTGTTCTCAGCCTTGAGTTTTAAAATTGTTTTCAACTCTCAATGCAAATGTCCCTTTCAAGGTGAGAAATGTCATGCTAGAAAGGCTGAAAAGTTTCCAGGCAATTGCACTAGTGAATAAATTTGTATGGATTCTTGATAAACTTCTAAAGAAGCTCTTTTTAAACTAATAATAATAAGGAAGAAAAGAGCCTTTCATAATTCATATAGAAGTTGAATATACTAGAGAAAATAAGTTATTGAATAAATCCGTAAAACTATTTACTGAGTGTTGAAATCTATAATTGATTTATTGATCCTTGTTCAGCTAAGCTTTCCAATACAGAACCAGTTCTACAAAAGCTGCAAGATATTATGCAATAATATAATCTCAGTCAGTGACACACAAAGTCCCAGATCTGATTTTAAAGTGCAAACCAATGTAATAGGCAGTAGTCTAGCCATGGATTATCTCTTGTTAATTTGGGAAAATATCTGAGCAGCAAGCTTAGCTTCATTTTGATAAGTCTTATCTGTGGCTCTCTTTGCTATAGACACCATTAAGTTTTGTTCAGACACTTTTGCATGTTTAGAAGCGTCAGGAATTTGGCTACCTCTTCACCTGATGCAAAACATTAGACTTATCTTTGATGCTACAGTTTTAGGAGGCTGAAAACCAGAAAGAGGTTTGTTGTGATCATCACTACTGTTGAGCAAAGGAACATTAGAAACTCAGAGAAGAGGGAGGGATTTGTTTCAAGTATGTTAAGCTTTTCATACTTTTCTGTAGACATATGGTGGATGTTTGTTGGACATTCAATTTACAACATGTCCAAGTTCAGCACAGCTAGAACTTAATGCTCCTGTGTCTTCTGCAGTACACCCCATAAATTAACACTTGCAAACAAGAAGAATTTGAGGCAGAGATGCTATGTGGTATGTCCTTGGGTTAAATGGTTGGTTGCAATAAGAAATGTGGCTGGAACTGTTAATAGTCTGAGGAGCATCAGAGCATTGAGTTACAAACAGATCAACTGTTTAAAACCTGGTTCTGCAGTTGAATCACTCCATGGTGTCTGGCACATCTGTGTTTGTGGTTATTCTGCTCTGGCTTTCATGGTGTTTTACTGCCTCATGTGGGAAGGTTCAGAGTAGAGTCCCTCCTAGGGCTGCTCAGCTTCTCTCCAGTTCTCACACCTGATGCACTGCAAGCAATTCAGCAGCTGAGAATGTGCAAATTGTCAGGAACGTGTCAGGAGAGTTTGAAATGAAGGCAGCTAAAACTTCCATATCCTTCCCACTAATGTTGTGTCTCCTTGACCATAAATTAGAGTGCATACAGGAAGATGTGCTAATTGAATGAACTGGCTTGCCAGCAGGAGGATGTTACTTGTAATAATGGAAGGGCTAAATGCGATGTGCCCAGCCAGCTTCCTATTCTGGACGTGGCATTTGTGGCCCAGTGCTCTGCTTGGCTGCACAGTTTGCTTACAGCCACCCTGGGGACCTCTGACATGGTCCTATACTAAGCTCCAGATGAACCTGCTGAGTGAAAAGGAGACAGATCTTCTGAGTTGAAGGGAGATTTTTCCAAAAACATGCTCTTAAGACATCAGTGTGAGAAAGCAGGAGTTCCAGTATGTGAGAAAATAAAACATACTTCCTCGAAACTATTGTTTGTAGTCACTTCGAAAAATGACCCAGTAAATCCATGTTTAGAAAATACACTTATGCAAAAGTTACTCCAACAATTATTATTATTTAATGTGAATTTGAATTTTAAATAACTCATTTCCAAATAAATATATGAGCTCAATTGCAGTTCTTTTCCCTGTTACTGTCCTTTAGGGAAATAGTGCATAGTCTGGAGAAACCAGATGGTCCTCTTAGTAAACTGCTAGTTACGCCACAGAAAGGAAGTGGATGTATTTAAATGCTACATAAATGGCAGAAATAAATCTGATGCCAGACAGCACCAGGCAAAGGTTTGCAGGCTAAATAGAAATAGTAAATATTTTTGACATTGTAACCCTTTGAAGCATAACAGGTAAAAGAGCTGAAAATACAAATTTATAGCATCTTATCTTTAGGCAAAGAAGCAGTGAAGAAGGAGGGTTAAAGCAAGTAAAGGAAGTACATGAAGGGCTAATGGGAGGAAAGTAATTCTCTGAATCATCTAGTACAGACAACTGTAGAGATATGAAGCTGTACAACTGTTTTTATCTAATGCTTTATGGCTGTGATATGGGAAAAAGTACTTATGCACAGGTATGACTTTAAACATGGAAGCAATTATTTTGCTTTCAGTGGTTTAGAAACAAATGGGGCAGCCACATGCGAACACACTTCAAGCTTAGAGCTCTACTGGGTTCACTCTCTTCGTGCCCATTCAGAGCATCCACTGAAGTCACTGGATGTTTGGGCCAGTCTGAGATTTCATCTGGAGTTTATTTGGGGCAGTCTCATTGCAGAGCCTGTATTTCCTCTCAGGATGTAAGTCATAAAAGAAAAAAAGTGAGGCAGCTATACCCCCTCTTCTTACCTCTGCACTGCATAGCTTCTTAAAGTCAATGTGTATTCTAATCACTGCTTGTGGAGGCTAGCCTCAGGCAGACTGCTGCTTAGCCTAGAGACATTTACCCTATTAGCCTTCTAGTCTTAAGCATGGCAGCCTTCAGGTGATTGCAGGGCCTGCAAAGACAAACTATGAAAATAGTCAGGCAAGTGTCATGCTAATGAGAGCAGCATTTACTGAGGACAGCCTGAAGCTTTTCTCTGAAGTTTAATCTTGGGATTCCTGACCACAGGCTGAGTATCATCGGTTGGTTTACACTGTTAATTTCACACCAGTTTAAAAAATTGGTTACCTATATCTAGGCTGCTTGGGGGAGCATGTTTCCCCTTAATTGTTTTTAAGAGCTGACCACCTTTCACTCAGTCCCAAATATACTTGATATGGAAAAGCTCTGGATAAGCTTGGTTTTACCTGGCAGGGCAGTTTGAGACAACGGGCCAAACCTGGTCACTTGCTGAATTATTTGTAGCACAGTTGAAAAGACTGAATACACTGATATCTGGAAAGCTCTATTTTTTTCTGATCTGGTCTTGAACACCATAGTTAAATTCTTAAGTATCAAGGGCATGTATAGATCTGCAACCTTTTTCCATTATATTATATAAACAGAATAAGATTTGTCGTGTTCGTGTAAGCATTTCATTTTCTTCTTCCCCCCCGCCCCAAGGAATATTCTTTCTTTACATGTTGATACACGCTTGAAGAGCAGCATTTACCATACAAACATCTTTCCATACCTAGTGGATATCTGCCTTACCTTGTTTATGTGAAAGTCCATTATACACTACTGCAGTGAACAGATCAACACTATGCATCTAAGAAACACTCCATTATGTCCATTGATATGGACATAATTAGATTTTTATCAGTTTCAGGAAAGTGTAACCATTTCATTATAATTGACCTGGATTAGTTGCTACATGTCTTTCTCATTAAAACATGCAGCACCTGTGCTAATGGGTTTTGTTTCTATCAAGATATAATGAGGACTGGCATATCTGCATATTCTCTGCGAACCAAGAACAGAGACAAATACTCCATTTTATTACCTTGTGACAGAAACATAATGATTGCTGAGAAACTCATTACCATCATATTATGCAATGATTTAACTTGAAATCCTTGCTGTGCTGTAGCCTGGCAGTGGTAGAGCTCTTGGAAATGCATGTGTTTTACTTTGTGAGCTGGGCTGATTCCCTTCTCCCCATGTGCTGTAAACAGTCTTTTTGCTTCACAGAATTTTGACTGATTTTGAGTGTATTTCATTACTGTGTTGTATAATTAAGGAATATCACTGAAAGATGGTTAGAAAAACATGTGTGATGAAACAAATCACAGGTTGTGTAGGAACCTTGTGTAAAAGATAAAGCTTTTTTTTTTTTTTTTCTCGGTACTCCCTTACATGCATCCCATCATCCCATCAATACCGTGGCTTATGACTACAACCTGCTGGTGTGCCCTCTCTTGAAACAGCCAGCAGAAGAGTTCATGCTGCTCTTGGTCAACTTTTTTTTTGCAGTTTTGCAGGTATATCCTGGTATTTACAGATAAAAGCTTTCAGCTCCAATTTGTGTCCTTGCTCTCTGTGCAAGTTATGCTTCTTCCAAATGCTACCTCAGAGCTGATTTCTTCAGAGCTCAGTTTAGTGCAAAAGACCATGACAGCAAATGTCACTGAGCACAGTTTATCATTTGAGCACAAAGCCTGTTGGTAACACAAAATAACACACTTCATGTGGCAAATTGTGACTGCAGTCCCTCTGCCTCCATGCTAAACAGTGTGTACTTTTTATTTCTCCCTGGCACCTCAGAACATCCTTAAGAATCCTAAATAACCATATAGTAGTCAGGAACCCCACTTCTAACCCCTCCTAGACAGTTTAAGTCTACCTCAGGTTGAACACTTCAGTGTAAGTGAAGGAGTGGGTGTTTTGGGGAGAGATCCCCTTGCCCTTCCTCACACTGGGTAGTAATACTTACATAAATATCCAAAATTATTGTACTCTGGACAAGAAATCATTAGCGTGAATTACATGTTTTATTGTCTTCCCTGGCTGAAACGGGTTGTATTTCTAGTGCAGGAATCAGGGTAGTGTTGATAAAAAAGCATCAGATGTGTATGTTATTCTGAGAGGAATGTTTCCATTTTTTTAATTTGGATGTGCAGGGTTCACATCTGAAACTGTTAAAAAGTGCATTCTTTCATATATCTCTCTCCGTATAGTCACACACATACATATGTAACACACGTACGCTAATGGGTGGGGAGCATATAATTTTTTGTGGTTTTGTAAACTTCTAAGTTCAGAAATTGTATTGGCATTTTGAATTTCAAACACTGAACACCAAAAGCCAGCAAGCAGTGATAGATTTACATTTGGGGTGACGTTGCCATTTTAGATTGCTGGAAAGCTTCTTCAACATTTTTGATCTCTATGAATAGCATTTGTTGCTTTAAATAAGTTCAGTCATTAAGTAACGATAGAAGGTGTTGGGACAGAAGGAAAGCAGGTATCAGTCTCACTGTAGCCATTTAAGTTTAGTACAGGATATCAGTGGATAGTTACAAGTGATAAAAGTAGATGTTCCAGGCTGTCCTATAATAGAGGCAGACTGTCTCCTGTACTGATACAGGGCAGCTAAATTTGGTTGCCTAAAATGCGACACTGTGAGTATGGTGCTCTGTATCATACGAAAAAGAATGGGGAAATTTTGTAAGCCTTTTACTTCCATCTAACCAGAAGTAAGAACATTGCAATGCAGTGACTTTCAAAACTTCAATCCTGAGCTTATTTACCCATATTTAGTATTTGGAAAGGAAGAGAATTGGGAAACCTACTATTCCATCTGTTCGCGACCACTGGTGAATGGGTTAATAGATTTAAATGCTTGCCGGCGTTTTTACAGTTGGAAAAAGATAAAGTGAAATTGGTAGAATGGGCTGTGCATACCTGAAAATAGATGGAAGGCTTTTTCAGTGTTCAGGGTTTGATTATGTAAGGAATTTAACTATGTTATGTCATAGAGTTGTAAACACAGTATTTCACCTGGGAGAACTGCTATCAGTTTATAGATCAGTTTCCCAGTTGGAAAATGTACCATATGGTGCACATGTCAAACCAAGGGAAGGAGGTAAGCCTCTCAATATGTAGAGTTAACAGATTGATTCTTAATTAAGATCAGATGGTGCCTACCATTAATCAGATACCCAGGAAGCCTATTTATAGTTGCCTTGATCTTGGGTGTAAAGTTGTTAGATGAACAAATTTTTCTGCTTACCCAAAATCAATGGAGTTTCACTGATGTGAATGAATGTTGAACATGACCCTTAGTCTGTGTTGGGGGAATTGTTGTGAGAGGAGATGAGAATATGTCTGGACTAGCCACCTGTCTACTGCTCATGTGGCTGCAAAGTTGGCAAGTCTCATCTGCTACAGGGTGTCATCATGATAGCTTGCATGCCATGGTGTCACTCTAGCAAAGTTCTTCTGGCATTAAAGCCTCCAGTGCCCCAGGCTGCCATTCCTGGAGGAATAGGGATCCGCCCTGAGCAGCAGGTAACTAGCAAGAGGCATGTGTTCCGAAGCAGGTTGCTAAAGTTCAGGAAGGCTAGGTTCCCTAGTTCTCCACCTGCCTGCTGTTTCTCTATAGCTCTTACTCTCCACTATGCTTTTAGATTCCAGAAGACACCGAAGTGTCTTGGTGTCTTGGTCTGATGTGCAGGTGTATATCTGCTGTTAGAAATATTGAAGTTTTTTTTTTTTTTTTAAAAAAAAAAAAAAAAAAAAAAAAAAAAGAACAAGTGGTATGTATAAACTGAAGAGGTCTCCAGATGCCATCAGCCCAG
>VZSV01000059.1:281057-375958 GCA_013398735.1 Nothocercus julius
ATGGTAAAGAACAACAGTGAAAATTACTACCTGTGTGCAAACCTTAGAAGAATGGAAATTGCTGTTTTCCAAGCACAAATTTGGTTTTACCATGTACTAAAAGGAGTCTCTTTTAGGTTACTATGCAGGGGGCAACAGTTGATTTGGAAGTGGGATATGGAAGAAACTGGTCTGTGGTAATCTATGAAGATATATTACAAAGGAGACTGCAGAGTCTTTGGTTGTGCTGGATGACTATTTTTTAACTTGGAACCCCTCTCTCTTTTGGGATCTCTGATAACGTGAAGGTCTCTATGCTGTGAAATATGAGCCCGGACTCAAAGCCCGTGCAAATTCTTGGAAACGTTTCCATTGATTGTAGCATGCTTGGGTCTAGTCTTACTTCTGTGAAATTTCTGTTATAAATGAAGCTGCTTTAGGTCATTCAGAATGCAGGATAGTAGCTGTGGGTAAAGCGTTATTACTGTGGTGACAGTAATTTCACATTGTAGTTGGACAGTTATAAGGTGTCCATGGGAAGTGGTTTTCCCTGACGTGCAGAGGCGGGTTTCACAGCTCCGTAAGCGTTGTCTGGCTTTTCTCTGCTGGTTTGTGCTGGTTGCTCTTGCGTTTCTGACACTCCTCTCCCTGCCCCGGAGCTTCAGTAATCTGGGAAGCCGGTAGCTCGTTAGATACCTTGCTGGATTTCCAGGTTTAGCTGCTAAGTGTGTTAATTTAATAGAATTTGAGTCTCTCATATCAGAGGCTTGATCTGGCAATAGTCTCTGACTTATTATACTCTGTCAGTCTCTTATAAAAGTGACTGTGTACTGTAAGTAGCGTTCTGTAAAATACTGTGTTCTCTACCATGTCATTAGTGTGTATTTCCAGCTTTGCATTTAGCTAATAAAATGTTTTTCGTACACGTGAAGTTAAGCATTTCTCCTAGTATATTTTTGCACCTTGGGAAACACCGTCTTCAGACTCCTAAGCAAACTTAAAACCTATATCACTTTTTTTTTGGCTCAGTCTCTTGTTTTACGTGATAAGAAATAATGTTACAGTTCAGAAATGCTTTATAGTTAAAAACATTAGAAGGGCAAGAGCACAAAAATGGTTGCAGTTAGCAAGCTTTGTACCTAACTTTCCAGAGATGCATGTATTTGAAAATCTCTTTTTTTCCTCTGCACTTCTATTCCTTTTTCTTCTGTGCCTAGGAGTTATGAAGGGCCTAGTCTGTTAACAAATTATGTTCTTCACCAGTTAACCACTGGATGTGGAGCCAATAATATTGCTGGTGCTACTGGCCACGTGCATCAGCTCTGAAGCAGTGAAATAAACTTGGGGGTCAGTGAGGACTGCAGAGCCCTGGGCCTCTTCAATCCTCATCTTCTGTTGAGACACAGGCCAGTTGGAGTCAGTGGTGGTAGATGACTTCGATGGAGTCATCTTAACTAGCAACTGGAAGAACACCAGTAGCTTATTTCAGTGAGGTCACTTTGTGCGTATTCAAAAGTGCCCATTTGTCATTATTACTGTGTAGGATTTGGGTGAGCAATTTAGAAGTGAAAGTCTCTGCGTCGTCTTATTACAGATTTGGTCGTCAAAACAGATATTTTAATCTCTAATTGTAACAAATAGCAGCAAAATCAAACATCGGGTATCAACCTAAGACCTAGCATGCCTTCTTGAAACAGGGCCGATACTTCTGTTTTTATTTAAATGCAAATAATGCCAAACACTGCACAACTGCATGTTACTTTGTTATTTCAAAAAAACAAAACCCCAAAATCTTTAAAGTTCCAATTGTTTATCTGCATTTTTAAATGCAAGAAGAATTTGTGTCATATTTTTCCTTCTCTTTTCTCATGCTTATTTTAGGTCTTTGACAATATCACAAAGTACTGTTAGACAAATTAGAAAAAATATGAATTGTTGTCATTGGTTTAAATCTCTCAGAAACAAAACATAAGGTTTTTTAGGCTTTCTTGCTTTTATTAAAATGCTTACTTTATTACTCACTTGAATATTAAAACAATATATTAGATTAAATGGCCATGTATATTTGTATATTCATAGAATAACTTTTTGTCAAAAAAAAATTCTTAATAATTGAAGTGAAAACAAGGAAACAACATTTTCCTTGGAATGATCTAGAAAATAAACTGGACTGAATTGACTAAGCCATTTAATCTCGTCAGTTTGCGGGTGAATTTGTTATTGATACGTTACAGCTTTCTAAAGTGGCTAGCTTGGAATCAGAATGCAGTGTTTTGCCTTGATACATCGTATTAGTCAACTTCCCAAGGCTCTGTAGACAAGTCAGAAGTAGCATTAAAGTAAATCCTGCTAAGATGGGGAGAGATGAGACAATCATTTATGGACAACATACCATTGATGCTCATGAAATTTAAACATGCCACTTAAGTCATTTTCCTCTCCACTATACATTGTCTGCCATCCATTTCAGCATGATGCCTTATGTTTGACTGACACATAGTCTGTGTCCTGTGAGTTGTCGTCTTTTTTTTTTTTTTTTTTTCCTTTAGACTAATACACCCACTCACAGATAGAATGGTTCTCCTTGATCCAGTTCTGTGCAGGCTCTGTTCAAGAAGTGTAAACTCCCTTCCTGACAGCAATTGGAAAACTCTGCGTTTTGATTCCTCCCTGGTCTGTCCACTCAGAGAAAATAACCCCAAAGTATCAGTTAAGAGGAGAACCACGCTTTCTGTGGTGTATAGCCACTGAGGTTCCTGATGGCCGTTTGGATGGAGCCCAAGCTCTTGTAGTTGTTGCCTGTGGTGAAAGTTCAACTGCTTTTGTGCAAAACAGACCTCTGGGCTTGGAGAGCGCGTTTCTGCATGGATCCAATTGTAGGATCAAAGCCCTCATTAGCTCCACTCAGGCTTTTGTTGCAAGCTGATCTTTCATTTGCACAGACCTCTGCTCTACCACTGCTGAAGTGTGTTGCTAGTTCACATGAATTTGCAAACAGGCTGAGCAAAGAGGCTATAACCACCCTATTAATTAAGTCTCTTGTGTCACAGTAGGAACTTTGCAGCCCACCCAGCTGCATCGGTTGCACCCAGCTCTACATGAACATTCAGGAATAAAGCTCATTTCTCTCCCTCAGCTAAGACCTTTATACTGGCACTAATATAAGAATTATCCTTACTATGCAGTGCTTTCCTTCTTGCCATTGCTTCCTGCTCCAGAAGCCAGTGAGCAAGGACTTGCACCATTCAAGAACCTGTGTTTCAAAATAGCTTTCAGTGAGTAACTGTGTCACTCTAGCTCTGTGGGGGAGCGGTCAGAACAGAGGGTTTTGTCCAAGGGCTGACATTTCTGTAACAATGCCATTAATTGTCTAAATGATATTAACTGTAGTTTCACATGCACTTTGAGCCAGCATAAGCAGACATTATTGCCAAGAGAAGCAGTGCAACCCTCCCTATGCCCCTGGCTGCTGCTTCCCATCCCAGAATTGTCCTCTTCGGCAAACTCATATTGTTTTAATCCAGATAAGTTCTCTGATCTGCTTCCCCATGTGGCCACACAGATGCTTGTCAGAACAGATGAGGGAGTAGAACTGGGAACAAACAACTGGAACCTGAGGGGAGAGTAGGAGTGCATCCTCTGGTGGATGTCCTGGCTTATGTCAGTGTAAAAAGTGCATCTTCTGGTGGATATCCTGGCTTATGAGAGTCTAAAAGTGTATGTGAATGTGCTGTCTTACATAAAGTATACAATAGTAACCCTACTCCTTCAGTTTTTCTCAGGGTTCCTACTGCCTGTGTTGCAGAATCTGGTTAGAAGAGCTGCAGTTGGAGAACTTTAGTTCTGCAATTTGGAAACATGAGTTGTCCTGGAGCGTTGTTTATGTTTCCCTAGCAGGTTTGTTGTCCTGTCTACTCTCTGACTGCCATGCTGTCCTTGCAGGGAGCCTAGCGAAACAGCATTTGCTACGAGCACTAGGATCCCTGCTGGCTAGAGGAATGTCGGAAGACTTGCCCAGGCCAAAGTGCATTGCCCCCAGAGCCAGGAGCGCAAGTTGGTCCCGTTTGGTTTGCTGCTTTCTGTGCTTGCTGTGTAGTTAAACCCACAAAGGGCCTTGCTCCTTCTTCTGCAAGGCCGCTTTTGCTTAGTCTCACCAGGAACATCACCGCAACTCGGATCTAAGCAGCCAATTTCTTGAAAGCCGCTGCACTCTTTAGGCTCCTAATGACTCCTAAAACATGAGGTGAAATCCTATTTACTGAAATTGAAACAAAAATGAGAGAGCTCAATGCTTTCAATACTGGCTGTTTTTCTTGCCTTTTCATGGGTGAATTATTATAAAGAAAACTATGTATCCATGGAGACATGCATTATTATAATGATAACTGGAAGGGGCTTTCTGTTGAGGAAATAATAAGTGTATCCTGGGTTGAATAAACTCCAAGACTGAAAACTCTCTCCTTCTGCTTGTCCCAGCGTGGTGCTCCTCCATAGGAACGCTGACAGTTTCTGCTTAGATTATGAGGGAGAAGCTACCTCCCACAGCACCCATTTCTGGCTGTGTCAGGATCTCCAAATGGGAACCCGCATGGAAGGTAACAGAGCTGGGAGATGTGTTTACCTCCCTCTAGCTCCCATCTGCTCTCATTTCTCAGGCAGAAGCCTTGTGAGCACCAAAATGGGGATGGTATTGTGGCAATGGGGAGGTCTCCTGAGATGTTATTCATCAACTGCAGGAACGCTCCTGGCTGCCAGGGGAGAAGCACTCTCTGAAGGGAGATCTCTATAATGAGTTTAAGAGAAACAGAGCTCCTAAAATAGCCAGTCAAGTGCTGTCCTCTGTTAAGGGCTGTTTTAGAGAAAAGAATGAGTGGGAAACCTTAGAAGGCTCCTGTTCCCTTGGATAACTTCTGTGGCAGCCGGCAGAGTGGCTCTCGGCCCTCTGGGGAAGCTGCCTAAGGCCTCTGTATGGGCAAAGCTGGTAGACAAGGCAGGGATATGACCCTGAAAGATGTGGTCAGCTGAGGCTTCCTCCTCTCTGTGCCCATTTTCTTCTCTTGTGCATCTTTGGGACCACTTGGGGTATTTGCTGAAGGGTGTTTGCTGAGGGTTGTCAAAGATTTTTTAGATTTTGCTTTTGGGAAGTTGAGGAAGCATATCTATTGATACTGTTCTGTGCATGGAGAATGCTGTCAAAATAAAGGGCACGTTCCAGCAAGGAAGAGCAGGGAACCATGCAGAATATATGGCTGATGAAGAAGAAGAAAAAAAAAAGCAATAATTAAAGGAAATCACTGACCATGGATTAAATGTTACTGTTAGCTGCTCAGAGCGTGGAGCTTTGCATAACTGTGGGATGATTATGCAGATCAAATGCACAACCAACCAGAAAATAGGGATTCTGTTCTGTGGAAAAAAAACAACAGTACTAGGACACTATCTCTGCACCCTGGTTGGCTGGGACAAGACTCCTTCAGTCTGTCTCAGTAAGCCACACATAAAGGCCGATGAGAATGCTGCTTCATTCAAAATCCTTTTATTCTAGATAAAAAATTTCATGGTTAATCATTATCATCTTGTTCCCATGCTAGGTAATTAGTATTGCATTGTTGCTTCGTGCCTTTCCCTGTGTTCCCTTCGTGTTATAGAAGTTTAATTGACATTAAAAGAAGAGGAAATTAAAGGGAGTTTAATCAGCTAGTCTGTCCTATCTTTTAAAAAGGAAAGCTGGAGTAATGGAAAAATAGGCTAGTGTCTATGCTCTCTTATCATCCATTTTGCCATTCATTACTGAATTGATGAAAATGTCTGCTTTGCATATTTAATCATAAATTTTATTTTAATCAATTATAAATACTGCCAGGGTTTCTTCCTCTTAATACAATCTATAGGAGATGTTCAATAGGCCTTTGCCTTATAGAAGGTCAATAGGCCTTTGCCAAACTGTCATCTCATCTTTTTTGCAGTTTTTATTCAGAAACCAACATTGTGAGTAAAAGATGAAAATTTACTCTAGTGTTTTCAAAGCATCCTTTCTACATATGTACAGGAAGATCTCAGCTTATAAGGAGCTAAGTAAGAAAGCAGTATTGTTACCTGTGAATACTATGAAACTAATTAAAAAAAAAAAAAAAACCCTCCTGGAATGTGGTCCAACAAAGTCAATTTAGTATACTTTAATTATATTGATTAAAAAAAATACAGCATTGTTTATCTTAACTAAAGATCTTGAAGAATTCTTGTTCTCTTTCAGTTTTCCTGATAGTAGGAAGAGAGTGTGAATTTTATATGTAATGTTTATTAGGCCCTTTTCTTTTTTGGAATTTGCAACAGAAAACAAAACAAACTTTTTTAAATAGCCTTGATGAAATATGCTAGAAGAGTGGGGCTTCTGCAGTTTTTTACATGCTGTTCAGAGGTGAATTCAAACATGCCTCTACAAGGCAATTCATACAAAGCAAATCGTTAGGGATGTTGGGCTGTGCCCACTCTAATAAACAGGGGGACTCCTGCTAACTTAACTGTACTTGGAGTCAGGCACTGGAAATGAGATCCTGGCAGAGCTTCAGTACAAGCTGATGGCAAAACTCCCATTGTTTCATTAGAGGCTGGATTTATGCTAGGTTTTGCTAGGACTTAATTCCTGCAAAATTTGCACAGAATCGTTTTATCTTCCAAAGAAAGAGATGCAGGAGATGCATCTCACTGGGGCCTCTGCTATTGCTAGTGGAAAGCACTTAAATGCTGTAATCATGGAAATGGTGGCTGGGGTGGTGGTGGGAAACAGCCTTCAGAAGCTCTATCAATTGTTATTAGGAGAAGGGGATATTTTCTGAGGAGATGCTACAAACTGTGACCCTAAAGAGTCTGCAGCATGGAGTATTAGTGGGAACATGCTGTGCAAGTGATGTATTTTGAAGGGGAGCTTCTTCGCCTCCATCCCATCAGTAACCATGCTCATTCAGCTGCAGCTTAGGACCATGGAGGTGGGTAGACATGTTCCCAGCCATTAGGAAAAAAAGAAATCTCAAAGGGCAGTGTTTCTACTTAGTTTTGTTTTTTGGCATTCTTGGCATGTGATATGAAGTTGAACAAATTGGTTGTATACAGCAAGAATCACCCTACAGTGTCACATCCCAGAGCTGAGCTTTAGTTGGCCTCAAAGTGGTTGGTGACATGTTTTCTTGCACTTCTGAAAACCAGTGATTTCAACCTCCTGTGAAACTGGACCGAAAAAAAGAAACTGGACATAGTAGCTGTTTTGATTTGCTGTCTGTAGACAAGTGTTAGAGACAAGCTGGGGACTGACAGATGTAAGTAGCAGTTTTTCTCTTGCCCATCGTTTTGGGATTTGCTGTCCAGCTGTTGTCCCCAGGCTCATTCTGATTCCACTAAAATGAATGAGAGTCTTTGCTGTGGCTTTAATTCACTGTGGGTCAGTTCCTATACCTACAAGTTAGTAATTGTGAAAATAATCCTGTATAGCAATAATTATCCCTATGCTTAATTTCCATCCTGGTTAAAGGCCAGATGCATTTTTCAGTGCAGAATGGAAATGCTTTGGTCCCAGACATGAAATCAGGTTCTTCCTTGTAAAAAAACAAACGAAAAAACCCCCCAAAACCCAAAAAACTAATACCCACATACTCAATAGAAGAAATGAGGGTTTATTCTTGGAGGCCTTAGCTGTTGTGTAACCAAAAGGAAATGCATTTACAGTATTATTTAAGGTTCCTTTTAGGTTTATTTTTGGTGTATTTGGGGAAGTGGTTTTTGTTTGTTTGTTTTGAGGCACATCATCTGCATGAAAACTGTTTCTAGGAATGTCTGTGCCTTCCTATTACAAGAATATCTGGTGCTGTGAATGAAAGAGACAGCACAGGTGTAGTGTGGTTCTCGTGTGGGATGGTGTGTTATCCGTTTGCACTGAAAAAAGAAATATATTATTTGCTGGCTTCTTTTGTTAAGCTTTTTAGCTTTTTTTTTTTTTTTTTTTTTTTTTTTTTTTTTTTTTAAGACCTATTTAATTTCAGGGTCTCTTTATAAATAGCTCCCCCAGTACAGGAATGCACCCCCAGTACAGGAATGCATGGTCACTTCTCACTGTCTGTGTCTTAGGATAATGGCGTTACAGTCATGCAGCCTTATCTAAGCTTCCTTGAAACAAGCTTATACTCCGGAGAAGTGAAGTGCCAGCAGAGCAGGGTGAGATACAGGCTACAGAGCCTTCTGAAAAGGAAGGTGAAAAACAAGTGACAGGATTCTTTACAATCCTTCAAAAAGGCCCTATATTTTATTAAACATGTTGCTCCAGGCAGTGCAGAAACAAAAATAAACTTCCATATTATCTGTCTGCCTTTCAGGGGCTTCCTTTAAAAGACTAGTTTGTGCTAGTGGTCGGGGGAGTCGCCCTTCAGTTTTAATTCAGTGAGGCCAACACCAGAATACTGATGGAAGCTTTCCTGTCCCCTGCAGCTTTCCCCTGTGTTGTTCCTTTGCGGTCGGTGTGGTGGTATTCTCTAAGGGAACGTGAACACCAACCATTAGCAGAGGAAGGAGAGACTTGTGTTGCTTTTCAACAGCTAGACAAACGAAATAATTTATGAAGGAGGTCTGGGGAGAAAGGTCACTCAGACCAAGGCACCTTTGGAAAATGAGTCATCTCAGCCCTGAATTAGTCCCTTTAAAGATTTCTGGATAGAGCTGTTTCCTAGCAATGGAGTTGAAGGGCATCACATGTCTCCAATCTTCCCCTTTATCCCTTCTCTTCTCTGTCTTGTTTCTGCATTCAATAAACTGAAAGCTTTGCTGCAATTTGACAAAAGTCCCAATGGTTTCATAGCAATCAACAGCTTCCTGCAGGCTTTGCAGGGTGTCCTGATCTGAGGGCTAGAATAATGAGCAATTCAGCCTGTTCACATCACTGCATCTATGGTCAGTGCCTGAGTGTGCTCAGAAAATCAGTAGGGCCCCTAGTTGGACATCAGGTACGATTTCCCAGTGGAGGAGATTGTTCACTGAAGCTCCACTCTTTTAGTCTCAAGTTTTCTTTCTTTCTCTGACAATAGGAGATTCCTAATACAAATGCCACGTGCCAGTTTCAGGTCGTGAATCAGACCTGTCGGAAGCTATTAGCACAGGACCGTGCTGTGTTAAAGGCCACCTGCCTGGTGGCATGGTAAGGCTTTCTCTGCCTTTTTATAGTATAGGGAGCATCAGCAGGATGATATGGTAACACGGCGGCAAGATAGTGGGCTAAAGAGAACCCTACTCTAGCAAGTACAGTTGTTCAGAGCCTGATCAGTTTATGGTTGTTATGATTAGATGGCCTTTGGCAGCGAGTAAGGCTAGAAAGATGTGTGGATTGTCCAAATAACCTGTGCTGCGGGGATGTTCATTTCAGAGGACCACAAGGGGGTGGTAGATGCTGCTTTATTATCAGGGAAGATCATATGCCCCAAAGGAGATGCTCTCAGAGTGATACACGAGGCCAGGGAGGTAGTCTTGGCAAAGCGATAAAACCCCAGACCTGTGCAAGTCAGGCTCACAGTGTTTTCAGACATGATCTGTGCTACCCATTTCACAGGCAGACAACCTGAATTACGTCAGTGTGGTGTGACCGGACAAGGATGATCGAGTGGAGCTGGGTGACCTGGCGCTAGATGCCTGCTTAGGGCCTGTCCCCTGGGGCTGAGGGCCTGAAAAGGCCTACTACAGTATCTGACATGTTCTGTGGTACTGGTATCCTCACTGCTCTGTGGTGGCCATTTGAGCGTATCCTGGAAACTTTCTTTAGCAGTTTGGCCCTGTGTCTTCAGAGTTAGAGCTGTGCCCATTGTTCTGAAATGATAGTGATGCCCTGGGTTTTCAGCAAAGAAAAGATGAGCATGTATTTACAACTTCACATAATTATATTTTATGGTATAACCTGATGCTAATGCAAACACTGAATTGAACATAAGAATCTAATTGTGTACTTCCTATGGAATAATGCAAGACTGTAACAGTCATTAGCCTTGTACTGTCTGAGAATCCAAAGCTTTTCCCTTTGTGGAATGCTCATAAACAGAAGATAAAGAAACAAAATCTTCTCACAAGATTGGTGTTGTTTCCCCCTCTCAGACTGGGGATATAGTGCCTTAGTGAATCAGATATTCAGCGCTGAACACCTCCCTTGTGGGCCAGGTGCTTAAAGGGTGTAAAACAGGTTGTGTCCGACTCTCCAGTCATGCCGGCTTCCTTGAAATCAGTGGTTTGCACTCAGTGCCCATCTGGTCTTGAACTGTGCTTTTCTGTCAGGTGGAGATGCGGCAGGAAAGAAATGCAGTATTTCATGTTGAGCCAGAAAGAAAGAAAGAAAGAAAAGTAGTAAATGGGCTGGCACTCTATAACATTGTTTCTGGATGACCACTTCCATAACACACAGCAAAGTGTCTGGGTCCAAATATTCCTGAGTTCACTTGCAGATATAAATTAAGGACTTAGTGTGAAGTCTTGGTGTTCAAAGCTCCTTTGAGTAACTTTTCACACAGAGGAGGTAAGAGAAAGAAGAGAAATTTCTCTGGAAGGTAGAATTGTTGATTCAACTGAAGCCGAATGCTCCTGGCCTAGCTAGTAATAAAACACAATGATGGGCTGCAAAGTCTTGGGTTAGATGCCAAAGTCAATAGGTGATTTTTGGTATGTGACCCAAGCTGTGGCAACTTCTTGTGGACTGCTTCTGAAAATCTGGCCTTGGTATAGAGCAATCCATCAATTTAGAGAGATGGAAAGGAATACTGCAACAAGAGAGACTTTCCAAGTGTAGTGGAATAACAGACTAAAGATGTGCTGATTTGGACCTCAGCCTTGCTGCTTGTCCCACTGGGGCTCCTGGAAAAGACTAGAGAGGATCATTTCTTTCTTTTCTCACAGCAGGGCACTTTCTTAGCAGGCAGAGACTGCGGAGACAGGTAAAACGGCCTGATTTTTAGAGTCTAATTCCTAGTGGAGCATGTCGTTAGCACTGGCACTGTGAACAGTCATAGTATTTAATCCCTAATATGTTTCTCCTCTGTGTTTTTCCTGTGGATGTTGTGTTCCATTTGTAAACTGTCCTTATGCTCTTCTAATTCTCTCAGGGCGGATTCTGCCTTGCTCTGTGCAAGGGCCACGTAGCATCCCATGCTTGGATATGCTTCTGTCTGTCAGCAGATTTAGCTTGGTGGTATGTGGATCTGAGAAGCCAAGCAACCCCATGGCCCTGAGTAGGTAAAAGCCCTAGAATAGGTAGGAGTGACTGCCACACACAACTGCGAGTGTGAGAGCTGTGTCTGTCAGTTTGCACTGGGAGCACCAGCTGCCAGCGCACAGCAGCAGAAGCTCTGAGTCACTATTGTTCCTGTCTGGCAATTCAGTATTTGCAATCACCATTGGGCTAATTGTTTTGAGAAGTGCCACTCTGTTTCACACGTCTGATGTGTGTTGATTGTAGCTGTGTAACAGAACAGTTTATAACCTTCTGCTTCTTGTCTGCATGAAAGCAATATTTCTTTTTACCCTTGTAACACTTGAGAAACTAAAAGCTGTCTCAGCTGCGGCTGTTTGTGATCTAAGGCTTGGACCTTAGCCTCTTCCCTCGAGCAGCTCCCTGCTACTCCCTTAAGGCAGCTGGAGAAGTGAGGGTTTGGGAAGTGAGGGTGTGCTTGTGTGAGCAAGCATAGTGGTTTGTGCCTTCAAATGGATTGGTGGTGGTTTGAAGTTCTGCGAGTTTGTATGGAATGTGCAGTTTTCTAGGCTCTGAAAGTGCAAAGCACAGCACAGAAAAACATCTTAATGTAGTTTTGGAGGTGCACACAGAAATGTCAAGCCCCTTCTGGGTCGCCCAAACAGACTGACCTCTGTTCAAAGCAGCTCAGTTCCTGGCAGTGCTCTGAGGCCAAACTGTTTTAGTACGGCCTAGTCTCAAGAGGCTAGGAAGGATGCTGCTGGCCACCATTTAAAGTACAGACTCAGCCTCACAAACGCATCTATATGGCGTGAGGGTGCAAAGGTTGCAGCAGCATAATCTTCTTTGCTTTTTCCTTGAGTTGAAGGCTTATGGTTTGCTGTAAGACTCATGCAGGATCTTTAAAGGTTGGAGAGGAGTTTCCAGTGCTTTCCTTCTGCTTCACGTTCCTCCTAGACCATCGTAAATCCCAAATGCCAGACCTATTCTGCACTGCCTAAGTGCATGCCTTAGGCCCGAGTCAGGAGGGCTAGAACTGGGACAAGGCAGTGCTGACGTATTCCTGTCTGTCTTTTCTGCAAGTTACTGCCTGCCTCTGTTGCTTGTTCTTCTTCCTGATTTTGAACAAGTGGAAGTTTATATACAATATAAGATAGCCAATTTTGCAAGTTCTCCTTTTATCTGTACACTGACCAAAAATGGTCAATAAAGTTTTTTTTAGTGGCAAAAGCAAGCTCTCATATATTGCCAGGGTTGAATTTATATCTATGCTGTCTGAAGTCTACAAGGTGAGTGAGGCTGTATCACTCCATGCCTGTCTTTCCTGTCTACAGATTTACTTTCTGGTATAAATGGACCTTGGGTAGTTTTGTATAGAATTTGAAAAGCTAATTTCTTCTTTTCGTCATTTTCTTCCTCCCTCTTTCCCCCTGCCTCCCCCCCCTTCTTTTTTAACCTGAGCAAGAAAAATTTTACCTTCATTATAAAGACTTTAAAACTCAGTGTAAGGTCTCTAGAGAGGAACATTTTAACTGTGGTTATTTGAGGACTTTAAAGCAGAAATTCCAGGGCATATTTAAAAGGAACATTCCTTCCTTGCTAAGGAAGGGAAGCGATGCCTACATTTCCCTGTCAGATTGTTAAACTCTGTGCTTTCCTAGATTGAGACTGTTGCTGTCTTTGTTTCGTTTCGTTATTTCAATTTCTTCTTTTTCAGATTTCTTTAGTACTGGCCTGTGTTTTCTAACTCAAAATTAGTTTCTCAAGTCCTTAGTCATGCTTAGAAATGAAGCACTGGAAATCAATTGCTAGTGATGGTCCCTGTAGTCAGTGTAACGTTGAAACCAGCTGCCTGCTTGCTTGGTGCCAGGTAGGAGGCTGGGAGTTTTTTACACTGCTGAGCACCTTGTTTGCTGGCCTGCACTTGTAAGTAATGCCTGTTCACGGTGCGGTACTCGCCCTGAGGTCCTCTGTAGGATTAATGAGAAATGGCTGAGCAGCTGCTGAGCTGAAGGGAAGTTAGGCCACAGCTTTGGTGTCTGAAAGTTTTGTAAATTTGCCCACTTAAGCAGGATGATAGATGAAATGTGTGTTTAAATTAAAAAAAAAAAAAAAGGCAAAAATCACAACAGGGAGACTTAGCAGTTGTATGAAGAGAAAAAAGTTATGGGAGAAAATGGATCCAGTGGATGACAGCAACGTCAGGAAGATACCTCGATGTGCTTTAGAACAACACTCTAATTCTTGGAAAGCAAGGAACGGCCTTCTGGCATTAATATGTTATGGAATGACTTCATTCTTAAATCCCCATAACTTAATGTTTAGCTGAGAGTAAATGTGTTTGGAAGCAAGAGGATGAGAATTGCAACCTACAAAGTGGAAGGCTTGGTGTTTTGACTTTAGTTATGGTTTGGTTTTCAAATGTTTTTGATACATTGATAGCTAATACCATTTTCAAGCTTTAAAATAAAATGGACAAGTAAATGTTCTGCAGAATGACATGTTGTGCATGTAAAACCTTTCTTTGAATGGCTTTGCCCTTTGTCATTTGTACCTCACATGCTTAGCTGAAGGACTGCCTTTGTTTTGGAGAGTGAATATTTTTTTCCTTCCAAATTATTTCTGCTTGTGCTGTTTTACTTAATCTTCCTTAAATAAATCAGCCTATTGACTTAATGCGCTGTCTTTAGGAAGTGGGTCTCCTCCCATGAACAACAGCTGATACATCTGTCAGGCAGAGAAGTCGGGCTTTGTATTTAAAAGCAGTCTGTTGTAGTTCAGAGGAAGGCTGCTGACCTGAAGTCTCTAAGCCATTTAAGCACTTAGCTCAGCACACACTAGTGTGTATGCTCTTTGGTAGAGACCCGAGTGCTTATCCTGGATGGGATGTGCATGTACCTTGTTAGCCTGTATCTTGCACCTGAGCGTGGGCTGAAAAACTTGCCCTTGTGGTTAATGGGGGTACCTGGCTCAGGGCTCACTGACTTCCACTGGAAATGCTCTTATTCAACTCCCAGCCATCTCTGTTCTCTTGCCCAAACTAGGGAAAACTTAACGAGACACATGACATACTTGCTTAGCAAGCATCTTCTAATTATTCCACAAAATTTAAATCTTTTTCTTTCCGTCTTAAACTAATGAAGAAGTTCTGTGTCTGTATAAAGCGTGCATGCACTGAGCAAGAGAGATAATATTTTCCTGATAGAATTATTGAAGACAGTGAACAAATTTCCTTGAAAGGATTTATTTTTATAATTTCTACAAAGAGTTTTCACACCTACTACATTCATAATATGTTTAGAGGGGGATTTTGTTCATCTCTTCCTCTGTATTACTGCTTTCCATCAGTAGCTTTCCACTGTTAACTGTCGTCATGAGGAAATGTGTTTTCTATCTTAGTGATGTAGAAAAAAACAAGAACTAGTGTTGTATTCCCCCCTCTCACCCCGTTCCCCACAGATGAAAATTCTCATTAAAAATTCATCTTTCCTCCTGTTAAACATTTCCAGCTGCGAGACAAATCAGACCTATATCATTTTGGTTTGGTAGCCTTGTTTTCCTTTGAGGTGCTTTTGTAAACTATGACCATGATTGTTTTGTAGCTATTGATTTGAGATGTGCCATGTGCTTTGTCTGTCAAAACCAGGAAGTATGTCTTAGCCTAATTGTGGTGTTCATAGGAACAAACTAATCAACTGAGTTTTAGTTAACTATTTCCAAAGATAGATTTAAATAGATACATACACATAATGTGGGGGCGCTGCTCTGTGGTCAGGGGAGTCCGCACTGCAACCTGGTGGAGAGGAAGTGGCTTGTAGAGGTTGCAGTTCTTGCTCTTGGTTTGTTCCCGGGGCTGACCAAAGGAAATGGGTGAAGGATATTTGCATTTTTTCTCTGCTTTCCCAGGGATATTTTGATATGTGTTTCTCTAAGGGGGGAGAAAAAATATCAGTCATAAAATTACTAAATTAAGTAATCTTCAGAAACATAAAGCCTGATATACTTCTGTGGGATATAACAGCTAGATAGAAAATGCTTGATTTGTTCAGATTTATGCTTTCTAATGAAATTATCTCTTTGAGGAATCAATGCAATTTATTGTGTCTTTACTTACACAGCCAATTTCACCTTACCAGAAAACACCACCTTCAGAGCTTGAGGTTCTGAATTTTTGAATCTATACTGACATACACCAAAATTGAACTTTTCCGTGAAGTGTAAATGTTCTAATATTCTTTCATATGCAAAAGAAGAAATAAAAATGAATAGTTTTGAATTTGTATTCAGCCCTTAACCTCTCTCTGATGGAAAGCTCTATTTTCACAAGCTTTTTTTTTTTTTTTTTAAAATAAATAGAATATGAGGACTATAGAAAGCTCCATTCTAAGCCATGTTCTTGAATACCTCTGAGATAGTTTGCTTGACCCTGAGGTTATTTTGATGTCAGATGTATAGAAATGGTTCCTTCTTTTTCACTGTTGAGAACTAACTCCGGCCTGAGCCCTTTGCAGCCAGTCTGTGCAGTGCATGATGTACATGTACTGCCAGGGAGCAAAGCAGCACCCAACTCTGTCACCCGTGGAGCGATGTCACCAGCCCTGACTCTCTCTGCAGTAAATAACTGTTATAATTGAGGCGGGACACTCAAGCTGTGGACAATTTTTAAAGAAATTCGTGATTTCTATATCCAGGTTCCCTTATTTGTCTAAGCACTGGTGGAGTTAAATTGAGCAGTTGATGCTCAAGTGGAAATTGTGCTGTTTCCCACCTAGATAATTTTGTTTCCTTTTCTTGTTGATTATTTCACCAAATTTGTTGTTCTGGCTCATCTTGGCCTTTCACGGACTTGGTGTTACAGTTTTCTTCCCTCCTTAATAAATCTGCCTGTGGTTTTGAACAATGGGGAAGAAGTGGTAGCCAAGACAGCAGGGGCCATTAGTCACCTGTCTATTTGTAGAGTGGTCACCTGTCGTATTTTATCACTGGTAATTTTTCTTTAGCTTAGCTGCCTACTGATGTTTTCCGTTTTGTTGTTTCTAGGGTACAAATGTAACAAATGAGTTGAGAAGTTTTCGGAGGTGGTGGCTGTGCGGATTGCGAACATTCTGCTTGCTTCAGGTTAGCTTTTGGCCAAATGGGACATCTTCTGCTTTTGGCAGGCTCAACCTTATTTCCTGAATGCAAGAGTTAGCAGTCACTTTATATCAAGATTTTCTGTTATTTCTCTTTGGAAAATCCATCTCTGTGCAACAGTTGCATTGTGTCATGTCTGGGGATGCATACAGATAATTCAACCAAAACTAGCATTCCTTTTTCATACCTGCTATTTTAGGACACCGAAGTCCAGACCTGTTATGGGTGAACAGGTTGTCTGCTGCACTGTAGTGCATTACGTTGACATTGTATTTGATAGCATCAGTAAAATAAAAAATCCCTCATTATCTTCCTAAGACGAACCAATGTGGAGTCACATTTTTCCTAAAGCACCTTGTCTCAGCTGCAGCTGTAGCTCACACCCTTTTCTTTGTCCTCATCTCAAATGGCAGCTGATATTTAGTTCTCTAGATCTGCTGTATTGTTTGCTTTAAGAATCTTAATATTTCATCTGTCAAAGTGCAAATGAAAGGGTAGCACTTTAATCATCCAATTTCTACCACAGCTCGCCTTAATGGCATTGAGAGACTGTTCAGTACGATGCAAAATTTACTGGGTAATGGCAGGATGCAAAAGAGAGAAATGATTGTAATGTTCCATGTGGTGGCATATTGTAATCCAACTGTATGCTTTTTATGTTGATTTTTATTAGTACCCTAAGCAGGAAACTTACAGTAAATCATCTTTGTCCAGTGAACATGTTCACCAAAGGCTAGGAGTATAAATTAGCAAGAGTGGTTTCTTAGCAATTGCAGGATTTGGGCCATGCACACAAAGTTTCAAAGCTGATGAAAACAAATCTCAGGGTGGTTCCTAGGGAGCCAGGGACGTTCTTTCCTATCAACAGGCAATAGTCTGTCCACATTGGTGTTTATACCTGCTGAATCTTGACATCTTATTGTGTACTTTGAGATACTTTAAAAAAAAAAAAAAAAAAAGAGCCCAATAACTCAACTGCCATTTTTCATTGCGAGAATGTTTTTGAAAAAAGCTGTAGTTCAAGGGATGTGTTTTCTGGTGTGGTTATGACCTCTGGGAGGAAGAACACATGAATTTGGCCCTGTGATCCATAAAACATGTTAATTTCAAGACAATTATATTTGTGTTCCAGGCAGAAGGGAAAGCAGTAATTTCCCAGCTATCTGAATGCTTGTTTGGTTCATTCTCCGTCTTCATTATAACTGCACTTGCAGCTGGCCCCTAACAAGAAGCAGCTGCTTGCCAGCGCTTGGCATGAAATCTTTAAAAACAACCTGTTTCATAAATAACTTTGTGTTTGGTACAGTCAAACCAGAAAGTTTCCCTTTGTGGTGTTCTCCATCTCCATGTTCTTTTTGTCTTTAGTCAGAGGAGCCTTGAGTCATGTTCCTCCTTGATTATTCAGTTTCCAACTCAAATGCAGTAGATTACTCCTTGGCATTGGGTATTTACTAAATAAGTTTCAAGTAGTTCCACCCTGGGAACCAGGGGAATGTCTGCAGAGAGTGATGGTGTAATTAAAAAAAAAAATACAGTGGAGTTGTACAGCAGCAGTGCAAAACACTGCAGTAATAAGAGAGCATGGAGAGCAAGTTCTGGGAGTCAGGGTTTTTAAGCAGGTTCCTGAGTTAAGCACCTAAATCAGTGACCTGCCTTCCAAAACAAATGAGACTCTTGACAGATTTCATTACCTTTAATTCTCTTTTCCTTCAGTTTGCCTGTCACATGAATGGGATACTTTAGCTCACTGCTAGGCTCTGGCAGGACTTGATGCTTTTGTATTTTTTAACAGAGAAATGATAGTCTAAGGCTAAAGCACTGGCTTGAGACTGAGGAGACTGGGATTTTATTTCTAGCTATACCAGAGAGTGAATGTGACCCTGAGCAACTTGTTTGATCCGTCTGTGCCATGGTCCTCAGTTGTAAAATAGGGCAAATCCCATCTTTCACACAGCTTTTTGTCTCTCTAGCTCTAGTTTCTAACCTTTCCAGGCCAGACTGTTTCTTGCTTTGCATCCAGTCACTCCTTTATACAGCGTCGGGCCTCGATGTAATTCTCCTGGTGGCAGGACAGAGCAAAGAGCAAGCAGCTGCAGGGAATCTAAAGGACTCTGGGCTCAGTCTGCTGCCATTTAAGTTTGCAGAAGTTTTTCCTCTGTATTAACTGAAGTATTAACTGAAGTTTACTCAGACTTTTTCAGTGCCTTGCTGGAAAGTGTTTGAGAAGTATAAAGGATGAACATGCTCTAGTGATGAGTTCTGCATTCAAATTCTAAGTAATTTTTCTTTGACATTTTCCAGCTATCTAGAAGAAATCCAGTTTTTGATATTTTTAGTGGGTGCTTTTGTGTCAGGGGACTCTTTCTTCCTGCTCATATAGTTTATGATAATACCTTGTTTAGTCAGAACATTTTTTTTTCCAAGTTAGGAAAAAAATAATCACTTACGACCTGACTTTTGTTGCTGCTCTGAGCCAAACATCACCATAAATTTAGCATCGTCTAACTTTTATCTGAATGATATGCTGTAAATTTTATTAAACATTTTATCATTTCTCTTTCTTGCAAGAATGTTGGAATGTCATCCAGTCCTCCCCCCCCCTTTTTTTTTTAAATTTTTTTTTTATTATTAAATACTCCAGTCCACTTCTTTATCAAGCTGTATTTTAAATGAGTTTGGTTAAATTAAATAACTTTGTAGTGGCTGTCAAGGCAGAGTGGCTTAGTGCTCTGGCCTTTTGTCTCTGGAGACTTTAAAGCCATCTTTTTGGTCCAGATAAGGTTGCTTTGCGCCTCTGAAGCAGCCTAAAGTGTCATTCAGCTGCTGTCAGCAGACTGTTAGCTGAATCTTTGCAGCTTGAGAGCCCTGCAGAGAGGCTTTTAAGAAAGCTCCTTTGCAGACTTGTTAGTGTGCTGGTATATTGCACGGTGGAGAACTCTTGGAGAACTCTCCTGACTTATGCTCAGGAGCCTCAGTACTGATTTCCCTCTTCAGGTCACAGCAGCCAGGCTGTTATTAGACCCATCCGAGTTTGTGGTGGGAACTGGCCACACCAGAGAAACGCTGCAGCTTGACTTCAGTATGGCATTGCTGCTTGCCAGCTCAGGAATGACCAGACTTGTTGTTCGGGGCAATGCCCGCGAGTCGAGAACACTCTGGCCTGGGCAGAACCAGCTGTTGCTTTTTATTACCTAGCCCTATGCATAATACATTTATTAACATGTGCTGGGCAAAATCCAGCCTTCTCTGATGTTGGGCTGGTTTTAGCGTGTGCCAGATCAGACCTGGATTTTGAGATGTTTACAGAAAGAGCACACGTGTGCCCTGGAACAGTCGCAGCACAGATGATGCGGTTGCTGCGCACAGGTTGTGCCTGCACGTGGAAAACTTGGGTAGTTGTGAGAACAACAGAATCCATCAGCTCGCAGCCTCTGTGCTTAGCATATCCAGCCTGCTGAAAGTTTTGGCCTTTAGCATTTATTTTAACAGCTATTATTGTTTACAGAAAAGGCAATAATATTGTCTTTTTTTTGTTTGTTTGTTTTTTTTTCCTTTTTTTTACTTTTGTAAATTCCCGAGGGGAAATCACTTTGATAAAGTGGAAGGAGGAAAGTGTTAAAAAGTAGTTGCAGAATGAATAGGAATTAGCTGGTGAGGAAAAATAAGCCTTCAGCAGTGTAGGGGATTCTACTGTAATTAGCATAGGTGAATAAAATGATTTGTAACATTTTATGCCAGTGTACTCGGATCTAGGTCGAGCTGCATTCAGTAGGAGAAGAGGTTTGTAGCAATCTATCTCCAAGGAGCCTTACACACCTGTACAAGTGGTACAATGAGCTGACTTTATTCTAAAGGTTGTGGAAGCCTTGCTATAATTTAGGAGTCCCAGAACTAAGTTTTAAGTGTAAATCATAGGAAAAAAAAAATCTGGTATTTTCCTCTGCCTCCAGTGACAGGTACAAAAGTTATAAAATTGAACATCTGCTGTGAAGGAACTGGGGAAAAAGCAACTGGATTTATACCATGCTGATGTAGCAGCAACTCTCATGTGAGGCTTGAGGAACCCCCAGCTCTCTAAATCTGGGTATTTTGGGGAGGTTTGGATCCTTTGACTTCCGTCCTTGAACTTGCTGTCTGTGCGTGGTTTCCAGTGCTGCCCCTGCTGAAGTCAGCTGAGCTCACTGGAGGTAGTGGGTACTGAGTGCTCCTGCAGGCTCAGAAATCCAATGAAGGTCTGAGTGGACAATCTCTAACTTGATAATAAAAGAAAAAAAGAACAGAAAAAAAAGAACCAACTTCCAGTTATAGTACAGTTTCAATGAACTTTCTAGCTGTCATCGTAATAACCTGTATTGCATTATGTTTGAAATTTCATTATACTCTAGTCTGGCTCTGATTCACCTAGACAGCGAAGGATATTAAGCCCAGCTTGTCAAACAGTTGCAGTAATAAAACATTTCCTGCCTTTCTGTGTAGAGCTTTATAGAATTAGGAAAAAGGTGGAAGTGCAGCTGATGATGATGTCGTAGTGCCCTGTGCTCCAAGTCCTTTTTTGTGTATTTTTCTACTTCACAGCTTGGATCAGACTTCATAGATAAAAGACTAATTCTGTTGTATTTTTTTCGTTTAATTTGTTTTGTCTGCTTCATGCAACTAGGTGATTTAAATGGTCCACAAGTAAGAGATACCTTGGGGACAAAACTTAGTTTTATGCTGCATATTATTCAGACTCTAAAGCTCAAAGTAATTGAATCTCAGCTCATAGAAACAAAGATTGAGTATTTTTATTTTAAATTTAAGTGTCTATATAAACATGATGCCTCAGGGCTTTGCTGATTTATAATGTTCGTGATCTGAAGGGTGCCTTAGTGGCTTCAGCACAATCCTTTTCATTATATTAGTCTTCGGGAAAAAATATCCAGCCCATAATTCTTCTCTTTCCTATACTATAATGTTGTTAATGCTCTTTTCTGTCATGATCCTGTATAATGCTATTAGCTAAGCAGCTGTTCTATACCTCAGACACATGGCAAAACACCTCACAATATTGGCTCCTCCATGTACTAATGCTAATCTCTGTGCATTTTTTTTTTTCCAGTTTCTGTGTTTTCATCCTCCCCCAGCTGCCTCCCAACTAGGAGTCTTCAGCCTAATGGTCATAATGTCAGAGGAGCTCATGTTTCCAAGCCTACTAATGTCAGACCCCCACTCTTCACAACACTGCATTGTAGGAATAGGAGCAGTAGGATGGCTGCTTTCATCTCAGAGCTTGCTCAGTTTTAAAGGCAGGGCTGTATCTCACAGACTTCTGTGGGACTGTGCTCAGATCTGGAGGGCACCTCATCACATTGCAGTGTGTGCAGTGTGAATGAGGTGTCCTTAGCCAGAGTGCAAGGTTGGGGATATGGAGCATGGTGAGTGATTTTACTAATCTTTTCTTGTGACTAGATTCCCATAACAACAGGTGCAAAGATTATGTCACCCATGGGAGCAGCAGCTAAAGTGGCGGCTGGGATTGATCTTGGCTAGCCAGCTGGCAGGCTCTGCTACAGCTTAATGCATGTCAGATGTTTCCAGACACAATGAGTTGAAAATACATTATTTTAAGTTAAAAACCATGAGAGGTTTGAGAGCATCACAGTTGCAGAGATCAGAGAGAAGGTCTCAAGATGCCCTGGTAGGAACCAAAGGGAATATTGCCTTGTAAAGAAATTCTGTTCTATTTTTGAGACCTAAACCAAAGTTTGATAGCTACAGAGTTGCAGTTGTAGAGTGAGAGGCAGCTCAGTCTGCCTCTGTGATAAGGATTCCTGGGTCTGAACATCCCTGTGAAGATGGTTTCCTCTTATGCTGTGGTGATAGTCAATGGTTCATCTTCCGCCAGGCAGACCAGGGGTTGAAACTGGGACTGACAACATATTTGAATAGCAATTTCCTATGTGGATAGGACAGAGCAGATGATATGTAAAGGAGATTAGGTTCTTATGGGCCCTAGAGATTGTGGAGATGCTCGAGGTAGCACGCAGAACTGCTCAGTACCCTTTGAAAACCTGGGATATCTCTGCAAGCTGGATTTCTGGTTGCAGGCAAAATGCGTTCCATTGTTTGCATCTCCAACAGAGAACCAGTGCTGGTTTTGTGAGGAGTATTCACAGCATATACCCAGGCACCTAACCAGTGCAGCTTGTCTTGCTAGGTCTTCATACGGCGGTTATCCTCAAAGGAGGTCAGTGTCTTCGACCATATAAGAGAGCCTAAAGACATGGCAGGCCCAAATGCATATGGTTTTATGTAAAAAATAGATGAAGCCAGAGATGCAGTAATTTTTGCACTGTAACCTCATCGTGAGACCATCGTGTGTCTCAAACTGTGGTGTTTTCCTCAGGGAGCAACAGGAAATTTGCTACAGATTTGGTCTGACCTTTTACTGGCATGGTCCAAGTGTCTCCTGTTAATGTGCAGCGGATTGGGGAGTTAGATCAGAATAAGGACTCCTAGGAACACTGTTTGGGAGTTTATTCTTGGCAATCTGGCAAGGTCAGTGGTTTCATGCATTATCTACTGTTTGGGAGAAACCACTTGCCTTCCATTCAAATGTAGGAGATGTGAACTGAGATTGCCTTCACCCCTCCTGCTTTTTAGGCTCTTTTTTGGACCACTGAGGTGAAGTGCAAGGTGGCTTCCTTCTATGTGCAGAAGGCAAAGGTCCTTTTGCACAGAATATATTTCATGCATTTTAAAACCTTCTTTTTCTGTGCGCTCTGTACAAGACCATTCATGCTGTATAGAACTGACATGAAAATTGGCCTTAAAATTGTTAAAGTTATTTGAGAATAGAGTTTCCATTGCTGTTATGGAGATATCAGTGTAATAGGTACCTGAGAAAAGCCTGAGATAGTGAGACCTCGCTGGAGGTAGGATAGCATAACTTCCATTGTCATTTTTTCATCATGAGATGGAAACCCTCATACTTAAAGGAGTTACAATATTGCATATTTGGTTGTAAACTTTTAGCCAGATATCATTTCAAGTTGTGTGTGAAATTCTACACAGGTGAGTGTAGGGAAGAGCCTGTATTTGCATCTTGTCTTTGCATTGGATAAACAATCCAGTTGTTTTCCAGTCTCTTGGGTATGGGATATGTACCCCATGGTTGGGATCAAAGGAGTATGTTGGGACCAGCACCTTCTGCTGGTGCAGTCTGTTCTTAGTTTAAGGGACGAGTGTTAGTTTATGTCCTGTGCTGGCAAACACAGGCTCTCAGTGTGCAGGAAGGTGCACGTGCACGGCTTTGCCACTGGCTATGAGTTATCCCACACTCACAGCCTATTTTTTATCCTTGGGCTTCTTTACCTCCACATTTGTATAATTACATATGTTCCCTAAATACACTGTACAACCACTTTTTTTTTTTTTTCTTTTGACCACTATTTCATTTCCTAGCATGATTCCTGTTTCCTCAGGAGCCAGAAATTAACAGCTGGGACACAATATGTACTTCCAGCAGATGATTAGGGCTATCTGTGGCTTTACTTTCCCAAAGAAAACAAATATTTTATTTACCTTTTGCAGGAGCAATGTCTTTTCTGCTGAGTATCCCAAGCTAGAAAGTTTCCTCTCATGCCTAACGAAGCAAAATAAATTGATTTATAGTATTCCTGGCTCTAAATATTTATGGGAAGCATTTGGGCAATCATTCAGCTGAAGTATTCCCAATACTGCCAATTTCATAGCAGGAAAAAAAGAGAGAGAAAAAGGAAATGCTGTCAGTGAAGGAAAAAATATTTTGATTGGCATGTACGAGGTGAATGAAGAGTCTTAAGAACTGACCTTTGCAATACGTATATTAAAAAACTTGCTCTAAGTTCCAGTTGTAAAATGAGAGGAAGATTTATCAGGAAACCTCTTCCCCTCAATTGGTTTTCCTGCAGAACACGGAGTTGTTACGCGAGAGTAGAATAAGTTATCAAAATGAGGAAGGAAACACCAAACCTTTTCATCTTGATGTAGTGGTCGGTGGAGCAGGCTCACAAGGAAGAGACACGGTGCTTCCTGCTGCCCCTGCCTAGGGGTGCATTTCCACGCTGCCCTTCCCAAGAATTTGGCTTTCTTCATCTGGGCAGACGGCCTGCGGCCAGTGGCGCAGGGATCTCTGCAGCAGGTAGGTACGAGCAGTAGGTAGGAGGAGGAGGTTGGAAGGAGCAGTGCCCAGTTTGCCAGGGAGACAGCTGACATGCAGAGTTCAGTAGACGGGAATTAGGTGGTGGGTGCTCCTGGACTGAAGAAATGGGTGGATTGATGTGACTTGCCCGCTGTCGCTGAAGAGGTCTGCGTCAGAACAGGGAGTTTGTGGATCTTCACAGCTCTAATACTTGCTGTTTTTCCTGAGGCTCTTCTTTTCTTTTTTCTTTTTTTTTTTTCCTTTCTTTCTTTCTTATTACTATTTCTTGGCCAATTTTCTTTGGTGGGTTGGCAGTGTCCCAAACACCCTCTGACAGGCATCTGAAGAATGAATAAAAAATAAATTAATACAATGGAAAAGGCAGTCAACCATTTCAGTGACAATAAGAAAAGGTGTGAAACTGAAAAAGAAACAGTCCAAACCTGTTATAATAAAAACATCACTATTCATGAACCATTACTGCACTGTTCTTTTTAACATGTGATTTTTTTCTTTCTTAATGGTCTCTTTGAGGAAGAAAGGAAATAGGATCAGAGCTGCAATGCAAAATGACAAGTATTTAGTTTGTTATTGGTTCCAGCTAATAAATGTGAATATTGCTGTGAGCCTCTCTGAAACTGGTGGGCATAAGGACTGAAATTCTGTTCAGGCTAAATGAGGGAGCAGTTAAAAACATCTTTATTTAGAGAGGGCTGAAACAATAGAGGCTGCTGCCAAAAGCTGGAAATGGTGGGGCTCAGCAAAGAAGTTAGTCTGGGTGGACAGAGGTGTTTCCTTGGAGTGGTAAGGCCAACTGAGAGATTGAAGTGCTGAGCATGAGGTCCATGTATTTGAGAGAGGGAAGCAGGGTGAGAAAAGTTGAGGACATGGTCAGAACGAGCATTGGGAGTGTGGCCTTGAGAAATAAGTGAGACATTCTGCCTGGAAAGAAGGTCTTGTTCCCATCTTCTCTTTCTGGCTTGGGAAACAGCTCGGGTTTGACTAAAGGCTTGGGATTAAAAAAAAAAAAAAAAAGAGAGAGAGATAACAAAGTGCACCTTTTGGGCTGGATCCTTCTCTAGATGGAGTGAGCACGGTTCGGCTAGTGCTGCATGGAAGCAATACCTTTTTACGCTACTGGAGAATTTGACCCTTCATGAGGACGAGATGTGCAGAAGCAAGTGGGAAAGGTTGAACAGGTTTCCTTCTCTTTTGCGTAGGACAAATCAGATGTCATTTGACACAGGGTAGTTTCCAATTTTGACATATTTTACTGCCAAAAAATGATGCTAGGATGAAAATAGTACTACTGGAAAGAACTAACATTCATCCGTCATGGAACCAAACTGCAGAAAACAAGATAACTATAGATATGTGGGGGATGAAGAACCTTGTGAACTTTGCCATTTTCTCTGTACGGAGTGAGCCACTGAGCCCTGTGCAGGCTTTGCCTGGAAGTAAACAGTGGGAGCCCACTGCTGGGGTGAGGCTGGGGGTGTAACGGGCCTTTCTGTGGCTTGTTTTCAACTTTCAGGCAAAGAGATAGTAGCTTGGAGCAGTGTGTATGGTCACAGCTCATGTACTTCAATGTTGGATGTGATGAGACTCGATGCTGAGGCTAGGGTGGTTCATCACCTTGGAACCTTGTGCTATATTTACAGCCTAGTGAGAGATAATGCAATTGATGTTTATTTAAGGCTAAGAAATAACTTCTGTTTGTATTTAACCACTTTCTCCTTCTGGATTATATGCCTGTGTCTACCGGAAGTAGTGTAGTTAAAAATGTGTATATCAAAATACCCATTTTCTCATGTTAGGTTCACAGCTAACCACATCTCACATCTAGGAAAAGGTCCTTCTCTTCTTTAGCATCAAAAAAAAAACCCTTCTGCTTTTGCAATGTAGAATGTTTTGCAAGGCTTTCTGTGTGATGAGTATGGTATGTTGATTATAAATGAAACTGTGCTGCCACAGTTACTCTGTTCAGGGACGTAGTAAAGAAATAAATAAAGAGAAGTTACTAGTAGGTGATTTGCTGGCAGACTTTAGTTAGCTGCTATTTCACTCAGTTTTAGTTGCTATGTATTCCAGATTCGTGGAAAACTGCTTTCTACCATTATCATCCCACATTCTCTGGTTATTTTGCACATTTTATGGTGTCAGTGTTATTTCCTACTCAGCTGCATAACAGCTAATTTAACTTAGATAAATTAGCTGAAATGAAAACATAGTGTGACTGCAGCCCTAATTGCTTTCTTTTTATTAAAAAAAAAAAGTCAAAGGAAAGTTCTAAAAGCATGAAGCGTGTCTGCAGGATATGTAATTAGCTGCAGACTGCAGAGAGACCTTTGAAGAAGGTGCTGTGTAAGTTACCCATCACTGTTGTCACTTCTCACTCAGTATGTGCCATATGGGAGCATTCAGCAGAGATACGTGTAAACATCATCTTTATGCAGGCACTCGCCCATGGAGCATGGCTTGACAGAAAGCAATGCTTAGATTTCACTGAAGAATTGCATTTTGATCTGGAAGTCTTCCTACGTATTTAGCTTTGTATCCATCTTTATTTGCTTTGTTGAGTATTTGAATTTTGAAGCATGGGGAAATGAAGTGAGTTGCCCTGGGAATTGCCCCTGCCCATTGGTGTCTGTTACAGTGTAGTTGCCATGTCTGAGGCCTGTCTGGTTAACTTCAGTCTACCTGCAGAACATGCAGTTTGAGCTCTGTGGTCAGTCCTTGTGAACAACCTACATCTCTGCAAAGCTTTAGCACTCATCAGGGAAATAATAAATTCTGGAAGATGGATGTATTTGATGAATAGGTGTTCAGTGTTTGAAAGCTTATCTATAACAGCAAGATGCATCTTGTTGCAAGGGAATGGGCGGAGAGTCGCAGGGATTGCCTTGCCTCAGCTTAGCAAGTTGCTGCTTGCCAGCTGGCACTGCTTGCGTCCGAGCTCCTTGCTGTTCGAAAATGAAGGAAGGTACCGATTTGGGGTAGGAGAGATAGAAAAAGTCACCCCCTGGCCTGAAATTTAATTTGGCTTACGTAATTCAGAGGCTTGGTGATTTTTTTTTATTGTATAGGAATAACAGATCTGACTAAAGTTTTCCTGGAAATGAAAGTACAAGTACGCCTTTGCCAAGACAAAAAACAAGTCTTCCAGAGCATGAGATGTTAACTGCTCATGGCTCTTGAAGATACCTGTTTTTATACCTAGTTCTTCCTACTGCACATACAGTTAGAAAGATACTAATCCATGTCCCAGCTGCAAATTCTTTAGATGCATTTTTTAATAGGTAAGCTCCCTGCAGCAGGCATCATTCAGCTGGGCATTAGTCACAAAGAGTGGTGCTGAAGGATCCCAGGGAACCCTCCTGGTTGCAGCGTGTATGAACCTCTGGCAGTGGCTTCTACCCATCATGGGAAAAGTTGCTTGTCTTTGCACAGCATACGACTGATGTTGGGATGACACTGAGCTGCTGGGGTAAATATGATGGCAAAAACTTTAGTAAAAGCAACATTTTTGTCAAACGAATTACATAAAATGTTATACCCTGATTTGTGATAGGGTAGGAAAGCTTCGTGGTATCCAGGATTTAGAAAAACACTCCTGTTTAGCTCGCTTTACTTTCTGAGCAGCTCTTGGCCAGTCCCGGTGAATCTACAGTGTTCAGACTCTTCTAACAAATGGTCAACGACTCCTTCATGCGTTATGCACTCTTTATTTCTAAAGTGTTCCCCTCAAATCCAATTAAATCGCCTTCTATGTGCTCTCTCCTTGATCTTCTGACCTTGTCAAATAAGTTGGAAAGACACTCATACATATCTCTCTAGCCATATTATTCTACCGATAATAACTCTGAGTGCTCATCTGATGCTTTTCCACCTGAAAGCTCTTCAGCTTGAGCAGCAAGGGGCCTGATCCAAAGTCTATTGAAATAAATGAGGAGTCTGCCAGTTGACTTTATAGGGACCTAACTGCACTCCTCTTCCTGCCTTTTCCCCACAGTCTCTCCTTGAAAGAAGGACTGTCTTTTGTACCTATTTAAGTTTTAGACTCTAGGTAGTGACTGTCTAACTGTGCTCTCGTTTGGCAGCTTGCATAACGGGACTGATTCTGGCAGTGGCTTTCTGAGGGGTGCTCAGAATTGGGGTATAAATACAACCCAGGAAGCCCTTTGTAGCTGAAGGGTATCTTTGTGTGTGAATCATAGGCTATCAGACACAGTTATTTCTTCAGATGAGATGGCAACAATGTCTTTATTTTGGCAAGACAATAAGCCCTTCTTTGAATTTGAGATGGTTCTATGGTTGTTCCCCTAAGTTCTTAACATTGCAGAACTGATTTCTTTTCAGTATTCCTCCTCCCCCATCAGCAAAATGAAGGTATAATTCCATTTGTTTAATGACCATAGGAGGCTTTATCTTTGTAAAACTACTTCAAGAGTCCTGAAATATTCCCTGCTGGTGATGACTCACAAATAGGTTGGTGGTTCCTTCTGTGTAAGAACGCTGATAAAAACCATTCATTTAACTTTGGCATCCTTTGTAACTATTTATTTCCCAGCTTTTGCAATGTTGCTGCTTCCTTTCTTGCAGAATCTGTTTTCTCTGTGCTGGCAGGATGATTCTGCGTGAGTTCGCATTTTCTCTCCCTCCTATATTGCTTTGGTTTTCTTTCTGTGTTTTTATCTGCTTTCCTAGTTATTTATTTGTTTATGTAATCCCATATCTGCTTTGGTTCTCTCCCTGCAGGATAATCTGCTTCTGGAGAGGTGACAGTAGTTGTCAGCTGGCAACATGTAAGCAGGTGGTCAGTAGGGATTACTGATAACAAAATAGTCCTTGGTTGCTTCAGTTTTAATGATGTGCTGTTGCTTCTGCTTTGTCATCATTGCTCTTCATGCAAATCACCCAGAGCTATGTAAGGTCTCAGGGTGGCACACACGGAACGTGGGTGACTGCAGGCCTGCCAAGGCCTTCTGTGACTCAGCGCGTCACTGTTGCTTGTGTTTGGGCACCATGGAACCCATGTTCGGCAAATACACAAGACTGTGTAATCTTCCCTTCCTACCACTGGAACCTCCAATTATCTGTCTGTTCATTATGTTGGAGCTGCCTTAAATTAGTTCCTATTTCTGCTTATTCTTGTACTTGACTTCTTGGCCTCCACTCAAATTGTGTTTTCATTTCTTCTTCAGCAGTATGACCACTTAGATCTTGTACAATGGATGTTAATAAACCATCCTCATCTTGCCACTACAATTAGATAATGCTGCCACTGAATTACCTTCTAGTTCTCTGTATTTAACACAAGAAAAATAGATTCTGCCAAGGCAGCCAGATTGCCTCTTGCTTGTTTGCTGTCTTAACAAGTATCTTGGCACTGTCTCCCATTTTGCTTTCTTTGAACTGATGCTAAGTCCAGATTTATTATGAAGAGCAGGTTTTCTTTAACAGCCAAAGCAATAAACCTCTGGAGAGCAGGCTGCTGTCGAAAGCGGATCCTTCTCCTAGTAAATGCGTGTGAATCCATGGGTTCAACAGTGGCGTCAGAGGGTGAAATTTGATGTTACATGTTTTACAAAGTGTCAGTCTAAGTGGTGTGATTGTCCCTCCTGAACTTAAGCTCTCTGACTCACTGGGATGCTGGATGAATTGTGTGACTCTTGTTACTCAGTGTCCGGTGGAACCCTATGCAAATAGCTTTATCCACTGAGGTGAGATTTGGGGCTTCTAGCTCTTTAACAAAATTATATTGATGATGGCTTTTCAAGCTGTGTGGATTTCCTTAACATGTTGTCTTGAGATCACTGGCTTGCACGTGGTAAGAAACAAAATGTTTTAGGAAAAAACAAACAAACAAACAAAAAAACCAAAAACAAACAAACAAACAAAAAACCTCTTTGAGGCCATTGCAGAACTGTAAAAGTCATATGTTTAAATGTAGCATAATAAACTTATGTGTTTTTCATCAAATTACCTCAGAACCTTTTCTGAAGTGCTAGCAGGGGTATCATTTATGTGTGCTCTGTGTGTTCAACTTCTGTTTGAGCAGACACAGTACCATGTTCCAAATCTGTATTCCACTACTGTAACCAGCACTCTTCCATTAAGATGTGATAACACATCAAAAAAAATAATGTGATGCTGTGACACATAAATGCTTTTCTTAAGACTATATCAAATGCTGACTCTGAGAATAAAAGAATCATTCTCTCACTTAAAGGATCTTCCTCAGCAATTCTTTTTTGTTAAACATGGAATATTGTACGCGTGGCTAAGACATTCTGAAAGTTTAGTATGGTATTTTGGTTGTAATTCAGGTTTCTAACAGCCATCAACTCTTCTACATCTGCAAAACAAGAACAGGATATTATACATATATTTTTGGAGGCTGACATTGCGAGGGAGAAGAATCTGCATAGAAACAGTGAAGTGGCAACTACTGGTGTAATTGTTGGTGGCCATAGAGTATGGGTATGTTTTGTTGTCTTCAGGTTCTCTCCAATTCATCATAATGATTAGTTTCAAAAGCTACACATCTCTTTCTTCAACCACGTTGCTTCTTGATACTCTAGCAAAGAACTACCCTTTTTCTAATGGCAATTTTCTTCCAAGAAGCAACACAGAGCAGTTCCTTTTGGGCTTCCTTCCTGGCAGAAGATTTTTGTGTTGGTAATATCCAGTGCAAATGGAGGACTTTATAACAGAAAACTGAAAGCAATTAGTTTTCTGATTTACATTCACACTAGCATTGAGGAACAGGTAAGTATTCTCAGTTTCATGTGCTCTCAGATGAGACAGACCTGGTAGGACAATGGAAAAAGCCATAGTGTGAAAAGTAATCAAAAGATAATTGGCTCTTCTAAGTTTTTAATGACAGTCTTGGCTTACTGTCTCCACTGGGGAAACAAGCACATCTGCCTGCTACAAATGTCACTGTTAGCACAGGGCCATCCTACTCTGACAGTTTGTGAGTGTGCATGTGTGTTACGAGTCATTTGCTTTTGCTTACTCTGAGTTGTTAACTGGCATTTGCAAGCAAACTGGTGTTTGCAAGCATCCCAAACCGATACCCTCAGCAACCTCAGTGCACTATGGCATTGACTGCGATACCTGGTTTTATACTTGCGGAATTAGGTGAGAATCACCTAGGACTACAGTGAACGCTATGGGCTAGATCCTACCTTGAATAAGAGGACATGTCACCTGCATCTTGGTGGGGATAGTTGCCTTGTGCTCTGAGTTACCTCTTTGACTAGCAGCTATTGGCTCTGCTTCCTTTCCAAGAGAAGGAGAAAGAGTAATAAATGTCCTGTCACATCCCCAAATGTGAATGTTCTCCTTCATAGGCAGTGAAAATAGATAAAGAATCCAAGGTCTACCTTTTTCCTGCCCCTGTCAACCTCTCTTCCTTGGCTGGTGACCCATGAAAAGGATGTGAAGGAAGAATTATCAGGCGTTCAATTCCTGTGCAACTCTATTATCCATGTTCCAATCTAGCCTTCAAATGTGCCTTGAAGACAAGAAACCATAAGAAATGCTAAATGTTTTGACCACAAAACAGATGTAATTGCTGGTAAGGTGCTGCCTCATCTTGGCAGTATCACCATGTTAAGAGTGATAGAGTATGTAGCAATGACTGAGTGAGTAGCATTTATTTAAACTGTACCTGGTGTTCCTTATGTGTTTACTAGGTTGCATTGACTTTTCATAGGTATCAGACTTCTTATACTTGTGTTCCTGTGTATGAAAACACGGTTTTATTCAATTAAAGGAGTTTGTTTTTTCTACTTGCAGGGAGATAATTGGGTGTTGATTCACAGAACTAAAAGAGGATGTTGCCCTTGTGAACAGAAATGAGGAGAGAGATGTTAAGTTTTAAGACAATGTTTAATATAATTTGTGTGGGTATGGAAGTTGAAACAGCCCAGGTGTTTGTTGTTGGGTCATAGACTGAAAAAAGGCCACCATTTGTTGTTTAATGCTTTGAACTTAAAAAGCATTTTATGGATCTGAACTTTACAGACTCAAATGTGCTGTTGAATGGTGTGATGTTTTAAAGTCTAGCAGAGAGGGAAGAGTTGAATGGAGGTCTGAATCTTTGAAGAAGGCTTGTATCCTGAAACTTGGTTCTTTTCAGATGGTATTTGTCTAACGAAAGCAGATCAGCTACCTACAAACCTTGCCCTGCTTCAGCTGCAGTTTGAGATGTTGTTTTGATGCTCATCTAAACTGTTTAGTAACATTTAGTGATAATTTTTGTTGTTTGAGGGTACTTTACTGCAAGCCAAACTAGGGAAAAGGGCAGGTATTTTCTGTATGAAGACACTTCTGATTAGTGCTGATATTTTGTATCACTTCTGATCATTTATTGACATACTGGCATGTTTGAGGACTGAAAAGGTTTATTTTCTTGTTACATATTTCTTAGTTTACTGAAGATGGACCTTCACTTTAATCCTGGCTTTACCAGAAGTGTGCCACTTCCTCAAAAATCCTCTTATCCATCATTTGAGGTTTGATTTTGTGGAGTCATATGAAGCAATCCCACAAAATGTACCTGACCTGGTTTGATGTGATATGACATAAGTCATAAATATCGCTACTTTTTTGCTGCTGGTACAGTTATTTTGAGGGCACTTTGCCTTCATTGCCCATGAACCAGCAGTTTAGCCTATTTGCTGACAATACACATTACTTTTGGGGGTTTAAGCATATCTCTAGTTTCCACTCTACTTCAGTAAATTTGGAGAATACTTACGGATATATTTTCTCTGTGATTTCTAGGGATTTTGTTGTACACCTATTTCTGTCAGGGGAAGTTATGTTGTTAGCAAATTCATCTCACGGGAAGATGAGCCAGTATTCACTGGACAATGTTATATGTTGAAATTTAATTTCAAACTCCTTAAAATTGAAAGGCAGAGAAGCCAAAGGAAAAACAAACAGTAAAGGCAAAACTACTTCTCAAAATTAATTCAAATTATGTAGCTCTTTAAAACTCCTTTTTTACATTATGCATTTAGAACAATGTTTTACAGAAGGCTATAAGGAATAAGGAGCAAAATATACCAAAACATTTGCTTAGATGTTAAGTTTTCCAGTGCAAATAATCCCCCGAATACTGCCTTGTATGAAACACTGATTTACAATAGTAATGGCAGTTTCTGACCTAATGGGGAATTCTCAAAATGCTCACTTATTCAGCATGACTTACTCTAAAAAGCATTCTGGTCTTATACAGCTTAATGCATAAATTGTGTGAAGCAGGGCCTCAAGCTGGTGCTTTTTCAGTGCCTTAAACAATATGATCCTGGCCTGTGACTCTGTATGTGGCATGCCAATAACGATGATAAATCATATACTTGACAGGAAAACATGAAGAAGCACTTAATGCAACAAAGTAGCCCTCATGTTACTAGCAATATGTACCTTTAAGACCTTACAGCTGCAAAAGCATATTTGCTGCAATGATGTGCAAGTGAATATCACATAATTTCCCTGCGATCTTTGAATAGTTCAGACCATACCTAACTGTGAGTTTCACCAATATGTAGACATAAACTCATTCATCAGCCCCAGGGTCCTTTGAAACCGTGTCCAGGTTTTCTCAAATATGTTTGGGCTTTCAACCAGTCTCAGCTGAGTTATGACTTTGTAGCAAAACCACAAACGCAGATGAGCTTTGGGAAGGCTTTGGTTTCACTGTGAACATTTTATTCAAGCCTGAAATCTGATGAGATGGAGCTTAGTCGGGAGTTTTTTCCTTCTAAAGCTTATGATGAAATTATTTACTTGATCTCTTTGCAAAATCCCAGTAGGTTCTGTACTGTAACGTTCCTTTATTGTTGCTCATCTCTCACCTGTAACACAGGCACAGAGGCTGCAGATTGCCTGGAGACTCCCTGAGTCAGGATGATGCCCTAGGCACAGTTACATGTCCTGCGTGTTAAAGTCAAATGGGGGAGAGGAAGAATAGCAAGTGTAGTCTTCTCTGTGGGCAGCAATTTTGCAAGATACTTCAGGGGAAATTATAAGTGAGAAAGCAGGCCTGTGTCTTTGTGTTTCAGCAGTTTAATTATGTCTGTGTTAAAGAAATTGAAGGGGACTAGGGAGGATTCTTGCAGTTGAAGGAAGGATTCACTCACAGACTGTGCAGTGCAGTGGATGGCTTTAAATTCTTGGCTGGTGAATTTAGAGTCAAGCTCAGCAGCAGCTCACTGGAGCAGTGTTGCTATGTCTCGCTCCAGGCCTGGGGCAGCTGTTGGTTAAGTGCCATACATAGGAGTTCTGGGTTGTGTGCTCTGCACATGTGTATTTATAAGTGGGGGGGGAAGAATTCCTGTACTTGAATTGCAGTGTTTTGATAGATGTTGCAATGTGTTTATTCAGAAATGGGCTTTTGGCAAATGTCATTCTGCTCTGCAAGCTGTGAACTCTTCGCAGCTAAAATTTGTTCTGGTTTTGTTCCCATTTCTGAAGCAGAGAAGCCAGTCAGGTGCTCGGTACTCACCATCCCATATCTCAGATGCCTATTACCCTTGATCTGTACAGGCAACTGCTGGAAAAGATGAAGCCCCTTTTTCTTTTAATTGCCAAACTGTACAATGCCAATTCTTGTTCTGTGGCGTATTGCTGGGTACATTTCTTTTAATAATGAGTTCTGTATCAGAAATAGCATACATCTCACATAACGGGATGCTGCTTTTGAACTTGGCTTTGACTGAATAGCAGTGTCTTACAAAATCCGACATGAATGTGTGGAATTTGTATCAGAAATGACCCTAGGCAATAGCCTTTGAAATACTTTTGCTTTGAAATTTATAATAATATAGCCTCCTTTTGCGGTCAGTCCATCCCTCTTTTGCTTTGTTGAGACCAAGAAGGTGAGCAGAGGTGCTGTATGCAGTGGATGAGTAAAGATTTAATGAACAGGAGAAAAGTGGATACTTATTATCCTGTGGGCCTTTTTTTAGCGAAGTCCTTGGAAACCACATGCAAATAAGGGAACTGTTCTACTGAATGGACTTCATTGTGTCAGCTGCAAAAGTGGACAAAGCTGATGTTTGTGTCTTTAAGGGGAAACTCTTTGGAACAATTCGTGCATTCCTAGGGGAAAGTACAGTAATCCTAGGTAAGAGACTGGAAGGTCAAAACAATTTACAATATGAAAATCAGTAAGGCTTTATCAGTGTAAACACTATTTTACAATAAACTTTCTAGCTTTAGCAACTGATTGCCATGGTGCTCTCCAGTTATGGTCTGTAATTGCTTCCATTAATACTTTGATCTTTGGCTGCGTGCATGAGAAGCATTTTAAATGACCACCAATCCAAAGTGCTATCGAACAAAATGACCTTCTATATTTTATATCCTTGTCTGTGCAGTAGAATTTGGCTTCCTAGGAAGTTTCTTTTTATGTAGATTTCCCAGCAGATATTTTATTAGAGAAGCCCTGTGAAAATATCCATGGTTTGTACTTGATAAATTATTAATGTGGCAGTAGTTGTTTGTGAAACCATGCCATTCTGCAGTAACGGAGTGTTGTTTTGAGCTCTTGTTTAGCGACAAAAAAGTTCATACCAAATTCCAAGCTAAGACAAGATAACACGTGTGTTGTAGGCATTTAAGTGCCTTCTCCATTCCCCTACTCATTCCTCTGTAACCTTTCTAGTGGCTATTGAAAGCAGACTGAACGAACCACAATTTGTGCCTCCTCAGTTTCAGTCCGCCATCTTTAACTCGGTGCTTCTCACAATTAGGTGCTGGGGACAACTGACTGACATTTTTTTATCTTTGGAATATTTAATGGAACACCGTTGCTTTAAAGTGCATTTTGGAGACCTCTGAGCAGTAAAGCCAAGGCCAACCCAACTGTTAATTCCACTGGACTGAAGTCAGCTCTGTAGATAACTAGCAGGACTTCAGTGGGAAGCTGTAGTCATGTGTTTTGCATAAGGTCACATTAATTACTTCAGCAACATTAATCCTAAATTAACAAGACTTTATGTATGGCAAATGACTTATCTGTATTAAGGGCATCCATTTTCACCCAGCAAAATTAGGATGTTTGAAAGTGATATGCTGTCAATAGAAAGGACAGAAAGGATTTTGTTAAACATCTCCTTCCAGTGGGCATTTGAAAGTCAAATTTCTTGCTACAAATCCACCCAGTCTTATAGTATTTTTCTCTAAGATGAAGTCACTGTCTTGGCTCTTTGCATCTCTTTTTTTATGCCATTAGTTCCCATGACTTCTGTAGCATAGTCCCAGTCTGACACAGTTAGGCAGGTCTGTCCAGACAGCCCCATGCCGGAGGGAAGGAGCGGAGCGGGCATGCTCCCCTCCCTGCTGCCCTGGGCACCGAGCGCTGCCTCCAGGAGGTGGGACTCTTCTCCCTTTCTTCCACCTTGGGGAGACGCGTGTGGAGACCCACGGTAGATTATCCCACCAGTCTGACCTTAGAGGACTGGAAGGTTTTGTGGGCTAGTTTAGTAGGAGCGTTTATTATATTAGTTCGTGGTGACTGCATGGTTGACATGACTGAGCTCAAAGCAATAGTTCTGATGGAGGCTTAAGAGGTAACTTAAACATGGAAGTTTGGCCTCTTCTCACCTAGCAAAACATAGGCTTAAAGGGTTGTAGTTTGTCTTTCTAAAAGCACAGTACTGGTGTGAACACTAGAATAGAAGACCTATCGGCATAAGAGTGGATGGGTGAGAGTTGTCCAAGAGTGCATTTGGCTTTGTAATTAGAAGAATGTTTCTCAGACCAGTGGAGCAGTGGACTCCTGTAGCAGCCTTCTAGGAGAAATGTCAGGATGAGAAACTGTAGCTTTTAGTTCCATTAAAACTGGCAAGAATTAAGAACAACTTTCCAGCATAACAGTGAACTTAGGCATGTGTTTAAACAACTTAGTGAAACAATTCTTAGGCAGAATATTAGAAATGCAGGACATTGCTTAAATAACCAAGACAACAATTTTTATTGTATCCGTGTGAGGTCAGTACCTTGTTGGATAGACATTCTGACAATGTGAGGAGCCACTTCTACTTCAGATTCATTTAAACGGACAAGACAGACCAAAGGTAGCAAGGAAAAGAGCAGCAAAGAGAAACAAAGAAGTCACTTGCCCAAGGTCACTTGGCACTCCTAATTTCTGTTTCTGTCTCCCTGTCTGTTTTTGCTGAACAGAAGGGTGCACACATTTCTTCCCCTGGAATACAGTGGGTGAGTTCTGCAAGGCTTGTTTTGCTTATTAGGAGTGATCAGGTGAGAATTCTTATCTTGCAGGTTCAGGAGCTCTCAGTGTGCTGCTACTTCAATGGAAGGCACATTTTCCTTAACACATAATATACATAACTGTTTTTCACTTCATCTTTTATTTTAAGATACTCTAACTTGCACAATTAAAATCCAGCAATGAACAACAAAGTGGCAGAGCATTTGCTGAACAACAGGGAACTTTTGCATTTTTTTTGCACGTTTGAATTTGCATGCAAAATTAAAGTTTGTCCTATATGCCAAATATTTTACAGAAAACCATAGGGGTAGGGAAAAGATAAAAATAAATGCCTTGTGTCTGCTATGGCATTGAGATAGGTATTTTGCCTTAGGCATTTCATAAACATATTTTTTATTTTATCTTATTTTAATGAAAAACTCTAGAGAGCCAGAGACTAGTTTGAAAAAAAACAAACCAAACCAAAACAAAAAAACAGTTTAACTTGCTCCCTTTAGTATTAAAGTAGAATTAGCATCATGATGGTCAAAATTTTCCTTAGCTAACCCCACGTAAGTGGCTCATGGTTTTTTGTTCATCTAGGCTCCTCTCAAGTTGTCTTGCTTGGGCTTTCAGCTCTCTGATGAGGAACCTACAGAAATCAAACTCTTCATACATAGCAACGGGCATTTCAAAGATCCCTTGGCTTGGACAGTGCTTTAAGGGGAGTCCCTTTTTGTCCTGGCTTGATGCACTCTGTGTGTAAAAATAAATCAATAGACCAAAAACCTTAATTGCACCATGAGCTCTGTGTTTTCCTTGGAGGACAAAGTGAAATATATGAACTAGGCAGCACTTAAGTTTTTGGTGGCTATGAGTTCGGGGAATTATTTTCATCCCTCAGTCTTTGCTTTCTGTTACTTGAGACCTCAGACTAGAAAACACATGAGCAAAGCCTTACTAAATTAAAAAAAGGAGACCATTATTAATGATTAAGCTACAGTGTGCCTGGCTAAAATTAACTGTTCTCTGTGTGTAGGGGACAGTCTCAGCAATCTGCTTATTGGACACAAGTTCCTCTTGTCTTAATAAGAAGAATCAATTAAAAAGGCAGTCAAAAGTATCGCCATGTGTCATATTAATTTAAACATTGTTTTTTTGTAGTTGAAAACTTTATATTCATCAGTAAATTGTTAGATTTATCCTCCCTACATCCTTCTCGTCTCTGGTGCACAACATTGTTAGATTTAATTGGGTTTCCTCTGGACACTACTAATTTCTCAAAATTTATTGCAATTATACAATGCCCATAGCTCATTTATTTTTTGTTTCCTGGTGATTAAAATTTAAGACACTGAAAAATGCTATGTGTGTTTCCTTTTCACCAGTAATCCTGTTGTCTCCCTTCCATTCAAGATACATTCTGTAGTCATGAATCATTAAAGTAGCAAAATTCACAGAGCTTACTGTAGGAAAAACAGAATGCTGTTCAGAAATTTTGAAGCGTTTCTAATAGGGTATTTGGGATTTTGTTTTAAAGCATGTTTTCCTTAACAGTGAAAACATTCCCAGATGTTTTACCTTAAAATAAAAATAGGGTTTCTACAGAGAATCGTAGCAGGTAGTGGCTTGTGGCTGGGACTTCCCTGAGGGCTGTTCCACCATCACACCCTGCACTGCGTTCTCCAGGGAACTGAACCAGAAGGGCTCTTGGTGCCACCCGGCTGTAGGTGCTCTTACCTTCTTGTACCAGGAGTTGCGGGGGACCCTGGAGGAGCCACTTCTGCAAAGGCAATGCAGCTTCCACGTGGAGACGCTGCCTTGTCAGCTTGGTAGGTGAGGGATGGAGATGCAAGTAATTACTACCTTTATAGTAGTGAACATACCAGGAGTAACTAATACTATTATAGCAAGTGGTATTTTTAGCATTGATTATGTGTAGGAGATGGAAGTATTTCTGGAGCCAGACAAACTCACTAGAGCACAGAGCAAAACAACGCCCATGACAAGAGAGAGGTGTCTTTCCAGGAGAACCAAAGGGTGTTAACTTGCTACGCACTCACGGCAGGCAGAGTCTGCCCAGCTGAAAGAGCAGCAGAGCTGTTCAAAGCGGGTGTGTCGGAGGGGCTGAACCTCCTTTGATGCTGTGTCAGTGGAGCTCCAAGTACACAGAGGCTGGATTGTTTCCAGAGCAGGGCTTCTGTTTCCAGCGCTGGCCTAACAGTGTTTGGGAAACAAACTTGTATTTGGAATGTAAACATGTCCTCCAGTTTGCCAGATTTCTGAAATCACCTAAACTGAATTAAAACCATTAAGTACTGTGAGGTGGGAATATGGTACTTGGAGTGATGGCAGAGAAGTGGTTTGATGCGTTCACTTCTGGGGAGCTGGGGAACTTTTTGGTAGCCAGAGGGGAGTCTTTTGCTTGTTCTGATTCTGCTGAAAGGGACACTGGGTGCTTCAGTCCACAATCACCAGTCCTTCTTCCTCTTGGTGTTAACAGAGGAAAAGAAGTTAACGTACAGACCCTTAACTCAGGAGCAGATTCATTATATTCTTCCTCTTCTCCTTGTCTCCGTGGTGAAAGATGGGTGACTGCCAAGGCAAATAGCAGCCATCTATTTGTAAGTTGTTTCAGGGGCTTTGTTTATAAGGATTTGTGCTCCTAGTGGAAAGCTTGTTACACAGAGTCCTTTAAGCCCACATCTCGCTCATGTGGCACTTAGAGAAAAACACTCCTTTTGGCCTGAATGGGAAATGAGTCAGGTTTCTCATGTTTTTATAAGTTCTGTAAAATGTTGGCTTTCTCTTCAGATATTTCTTTGAGTGAGAAGAATAATAAAAATGTGTTTCATTTCTGTTGTGCTTTCCAGCTGAAGTGCTCTAAGTGCTTTAGAACCTGTGCGGATTTAGCTTCACAGTACCCCTCTAATGCTGGTAACACTCATCTCAGCGTTACAGACAGGGAGGTGAGAGAAGCTACATGACTTGCCTGGGCCAAATGTGCAGCAAACCCCTTTTCTGGCACTGTTCGCACAATGCTAGTTTTCTTCTTAGCTGTAATGGTCCCCTAGCACTGGCAGGACTGTCCCCTCTCTTATGAGAGCTTGAAACTACTCAATAAGAAGTACCTCAAAATCCTAATTAGGCATGAGCTGCAAAGATGTCAGCATGAAGTTGCTGTCAGTGGGTCTTTCAGAGGAGGATTATCTGGTGATTAGGCCAGTTTGCTGCAGGACATGAAGCAGGTGGATTTTGGTTATTGTTGTACATACCAAACTGTCCCCAAATGCTAGATAGGGATGCTCTGCCTGAACTTGTTACATCTGCTGTATTCTTGGAAACCTCCTGCTGATGCTGCAGTTCAAAACCAACAGTCATTGAGAATTCTCATTAGGAGAATAACAAATTGGGCGGTCATCATGCTTCTTCAGGACAGCACAGCTCAGGTTGTGCTGGTCCTGGTTCAGTATTTTTGAAGACCAGCCCTATTTGAAATATGAAGCAATATCCTTCGCTAGGATAAAATGAAAATCAAACCACCCATATCCAATAACAACTTAATTTCTATGACTTTTTTTGGATATGTAAGCAATGGTTTAGCCCTCACGTGCTTTCTCCTTTTTCCTCCTCTGCAGTGGGGTGTTTATGTCTCTCTGTAGGTGTATAAGGAAAGGAGAGTTGCTTTCTTGGGTCAGGTTGTTTGGTGCCATTGAGATGACAACGTGTTAATGGACAGCATGACAGTTGGGCTGAATCATGATTTCATTTCCATTACTGACAACACAAATAACTGGGATGGAATCAGGATTAAGGTGTGATTGGAACACTGGATGAGAACCTACGTTTTTATGGACCATGAACCAGCTACTGAAATAAGATATGTCTGCTTACAGTAATTTCAAAAGCTGACTGCTCACAGCAAGCTGCTAGTTGTGCTTTCCTATCCAAATTTATTCCATGAACCAGTCATGCTTAATGGACTTAAACTCCCCACCTTTTCCTTTCATTACTCTGACAGGTTTCTGCCATCTCGGATTTTGATTATCGCTTCCTACTGACAGTAAAAGAGAAGTGCAGCTGTGTTTTGTACAGGAGCTACCTGAAAAGCTTCAGGTGGACTTGTCCACATCTGGGGCTCCACTCCCTCTGAGATGGACTTTCTAAACACTGGATTTTCATGCCATGTCAAAATGCCAGAAATGTTCTGCAAAGTGACATCATCTTTTCCCTTTTTATAGCAATGCACGACAGCGCGAGCAGTCTCTGGGTTCAGAATAGAGGAGCTGAGATTACAAGGTAGAGAGTAATAACCTTACAAGAGGACCAGTTTAATTAAAAGGTGAGTGACATATGAAATGCATGATTAGGGGCACTGGAGCTTTTACTTTCTTGAAAGTAAGTAGAGTCAAATAATACACGATTAGTTACAGCTTATAAAATACCTCTGGAATTGACTTTTTTTTTCTTTTTTTTTTTTTTAAAATCTGATGTCAAACTTGCTCATTAGTCATTTCATTGGGATTTAGGCTTTCTACTTCATAATCTCAGGATTCTTAAAAGAAGGCATTTTGTGCGCATTACATCAAAGCGTTGCAATGTTTGCCGAGGTCATGGGGCAATCAGTGGCCTTTATGCATCTACTTAATCTTACACATGTAGGAGAGGTATTGTTTAAGAGGGGATGGGAAGCAGTCTTCATGTTCTCGGAAAAAATTATGACATCCTGAAAAAAAAATTGTCTGAACACAGGACAAAAGATTATAATAAGAAAAAATACTAAGTTTTTTGACTGGTGTTAAACTGAATATAGTAATGAAGCCATTGCTTCTCATCAGCTGAATGTTTTGTTTTCATTCCAAGATTTTATTGTTAATCTTTTTTTTTTTTTCTGTAATTAACAATTTTCTACACAAAAATTCACTCTAAAAAAAAAAAAGCTTTCAAATATGTCAGAATTACCACTGTCACATACGGAGCCTCCGGCAGCATGAGCAATCTTGAGGTGAAGTTTCTACAGCTGGGAATCAGCACATCTGTGTGCAGGCAAATGCCAAAGTCATGTGAAAAGGTTTAAGTCGAGAGAAAACAGAAGGGAACTGGGACTTGGTGAGTACTTCTGGAGGGGGGAAAAAAAAAGCAGAATTGTTGTAACCTCCAGCCCGGGTCTGTAAAGTCTCCTACGATCAATTTGATTTCCACAGAGGAAAGGCTGTGTTTTGCATTGAGGAAATGAGCACGTGTGTCATAGCCCAGGAGGGAGCGGGAGGATAATGGGCAGATTTAATTTCTCTCTAACCTGATGGTGCTGTGCAGCAGTGAGTGCGCTCTGTCCTTGTTCCCTTTCCAGACAACGGGAAGAACCCACAGAGATTGCAGGGGCAAAACATCTGGTAAAATGGGCAGTGTCTTGATGTGTGCAAATGCGAGGTAAGATTTTCAACAGAGGAGAAGGAGATACCAGATCAGTGCTGTGTATCTATGGTTTGCAAGAGTACAATTCTGTGCCACTTAGAGGATGCAAAGCTCGACTTGCACAGTGGTGGCCTTCTACTTTGTTGCTGTTAGTGAGACAAAGCAGAAAGGCAGAGAGGTAGGGATAAATTTACTTTTCTTCTGGTGAAGAAGAAAAATCTTTCTTCTCCCTCAGAAAGGACCCCCAAATCAGATTAAAAGAACACCCTGCAAGTGACTCAGTGAAGCAACCTGTGAGCTGGTCTTCAGCTGTCTCTCATGGCTGCGTTCCCGTTATAGTTAAACTCAACCCTTAGGAGGTTTTCTCCTTGCAACCACGTGCATCAGCAACAGATCACTCAGAGCTAGTAGTGAAGATGATTTCAATGCAAGTGTGCTTGGGAGAAAACTGTTTTAACAGTGTTGTAGAAAACCGTCATCAGGTCTTAGTCTCCTGTGGCTAATATAGACAGGTGTTGTAGCTGCGGTGTGACTAAGTGCGCTCTGTGGTGCATCCTTAAGGAAATGAGATTACAGCCTGTTCTGAATGTATATGTGAGAGGCTAATCCTGTGCCCCATAGCTTTTGAACCTAGGGATTTATTTCAACACCATTTCATGGAGAGGTGAATGTCTGCAAGGTAATTATATTCATACATGCTTCATGAAAATAGATGCTGGGGGAAGGGAGAAACCTTAGAAGTATCCTTTCTGTGCTCCCTAACTGTGGGAAATGGGTGACTTACGACTGATTAAATGGGCAAGAAAATCCCCAAAGGAGAGAGTGACCTTCTACCCTTTCCCGCTGCATCTATCTCGGCACAGGATTGGTTAGAGGAAAGGAAAAACAGCAGCTGTGACTTGAATGCTGTGTTCTGGATGAAAAATGAAGACAATATTCTGCAGAAATAATAGAACAGTTTATACTTTTTTCCTCAAAATTTAGAATGGTGATGGGAAAAGGCAGGCTTCAACTGGTTTTGCTTTTCAAGCAATTAATGCAACCTGCTTGGACAAGTTAAATCCAATCCTTACTCTTTTATGAGTCCTTTTTTTGTCATTCATTGCTCAGAGATAGTCTAAGATCTCAGGCAGTAATATGAATAGAAGAGCGATGTCAGCTACCCAGGGCAACCTGACCCCTTACACTGACTACTGATTCCTCCTTATGCTTTATTTCGATACCGGATGATAAGGTAGGAATCTGAATAAGAAGTGATGAGAAACTGAAATACGCTCATATATAATAAGTTCAAATAAAGCTAACAGAGATAAAAAGTACAACGCAAAAGCCAACTCTTTTTGACATTGACATATGTCTTCTGAAGCACAGGAAATCTTTTAAACTCCTCCAAATCTTGTTAGCTGTGAGAGGTCAGATTTGTCACTTTAGATGTAAGGTGCACACAGATAATTTTTTCTCTGTTTCTCTTTGAGATTGATAAAGTACTTGTAGATTAGTGAAATGCAGTTGATTCATTGCTCTTGTAGTTTTATAGCTATTTTATTTTTTAATCACAGTGTGTATTTCGAAAGGAGTTATCTTGAAAACTGGCGATACTTACTTAGTTTACCTCTAAATAGCTTTTAGGAAGATACAGCGTGTGCAATTCATTTTTGTACCTTTATAAAAATGTTGCCGAAGTGACATGCAAGGGCGCTTTTTCATGTGTTCTGGTGTCCTTAAATCTAATGGCATCCGAAAGGTGCTTGCTAATAGTGCTATATTTTAAGTTTTAAATAATACCTTCAATTGCTGGGACTGCTACATACCCTTCCTAAATCCTTTTGGAAAATATGATATGAAAGGGATGCAATCCAAAAAGCTGAGTTTGAACATAACTCTTCCTGACCTGATGGTCAGTTCTGGTTAAAAAAAAAAAACAAAAAAAAACCCAAAAAAAAACATATCAAATGAAATATTTTCTCTGTTGTCTTCTGTTTGTTGTATTTTGGATACCATTGCCAAGAAATACGGCACAAAAAGTAATCTTGGATGCTTGGGAAATATTTAGAAAAACAACTCAATTGCATTCCCTGCTTACACTAGCAAACGAAGCGCTGCCAAAACCCCGAGACAGCAGAGAGGCCCCAGGGACCAAAGTGTGGGGATTAGGAAACAGGCTCATGTGGGTTCTGGACAGGGATGTTTCTTAATATATTAACTGTGAAAGCGAGGGCCAGGCCCCAAGTCAAGGAGAACCTCTTTAGCTTTATCTTTAGCAATGGGCTAATAGTGAATCCACTAAGTAGCGAGATGATTCTGGGTAGTTTTTCCTGTGCTTAATAATTTAAAGGACTCTGTATAATGGCTCTTTGGAATCGTATGACCTACCAATCAATCCATCTACTTTTGCATAATGCATGTGTGGTATCAATGTTATTTCATTTCAAGATCACTTAAGAATAACTTGCCAAACTGTTCGTTGCCGCTCTGCAGTGCAAACACTCACACACAGCTTGCAAGACCATTTGCCTTCTGTCCTTATTTAGAGCCAGCTATAAATGTTTCCTGCAATTAGCACTCACAGTAGCCTGCCCCCCCCATAAATTCCCGGCTTTGAATGAGATTGGAGAAGGTGCCCAGAGCAGAGTCCAGGCCTGCGAGAGGCTCCCCTCACCATGCCGAGGAGTGCTGGACACCTCCCCGGGAGGTCCTCAAGATCAGCCCTGATATGCAGTCGGGCATTTCAGTCTCCTTGGGGATTTTCCTCTTGAAACCCTTTCTTCGGGATGCACCTTGAAAATGAACCTCTCAGACAACTGAGCAGGACAGCCTTGCCATTTAGATTCCACTTGCTGCCATACTTCGCTCTTAGGGAAGGGGTGACCTGTTTGTACTGCCCATATCAGCCCAGTGGAATTCAAACCCTCTTTTCTATCTATAGGAGAGCTCAAATTTGGCTATTTTGGTTGGGTCTGGGTAAAGCATTTTTCACACTTTGAGTGAAAAAGCATGGCAGGAAGGAAAGAAGCATAAAGGAGAAGCACAAGGGTTACCTCTGTAAGTTTAAAGCTGGAAAGCGTTCAGGGGAGCAGAAGAAATTCTGTGGTCTAGTTCGATTGCTCCACGCTGTTACTTGGAATAAGTGGAATAAAATAAGTGGAATAGCCCATCTGGTGGTGAAAGGCACCAAAACAGCATGACCCTGGCACTTTTCTTTCTTTAATATATTCTTCTCTTAATATATTTTCAGAGGCACTTGTTCCATGGATCGGGTGTTTCCTGGCAAGGTTTTGTTTCGCACAGTAGGCCAGAGCAGTTTCCCTTGGTTTGTTCTCGGTACTGAACTTTCTTGCCTGGCTGTGCTAAACATGCATAAGATTTTCTAACCAGTTAGAATTAAGAATGTGTTCAAATGCTTTTGCTAGGTTAAGGTCAGAATGTGCATTAAGCAAACCTTGCAGGATTGCACTTTTAATTAAGAAAAAACCTAAGCAGCAAGGCATGCAGTAGGCTTGTTATATGTAATGCACTGATGTGCCCTCTCTATTTACACAGACTCGCTTGTGAAATACAATTAAGCCTCTGCTGAGCCCCCATTATTTTGGTAGTTGCTGTAGGATTTTCCATTATACTGTAAGGATTTTTTTATGGACAATAATGCAATTTGTGGTTATGCAAGCTAAAAAAGGTCAATCAAATTTAATGCTTGAGGATATAAGCTGCTTGCCACAGAGGTCAGGGAGGCATTTTTTCTCATTGCACTTCTATCATTGTGCTGTAGGTGCATTATGGGGATTGTTTGGATTTTTTTTCTGCTTTATCTGGAGCATTGTGAATTGGTTAATGCCAGAAGCAGGAGAGCAGAATTGATGGTCTCATGGTCTAATCCAGGGTCCTATCTATCACTCTCTTTTAAATAACATTTGTTGCTTGGGCCTCAGACTAGAGACTTTTTTCTTTTGAAATAAAGTAGATTTCGCAACTGAACATGCCTCCTCCCTAGAATTTGCCCTATTGATTTTTTGGGGAGAGGAATTAGTGATGCGTAATAATGCTAGGAGGCTAAGTTAGAAAATTAGCTGCTAGATGCTAACAGGATACAATTGGTTTTAAAACTCTTTTTAAAGTGGCGGTAGTTCCTGCGAGCCCCTGGGAGCACCCAAGTTGATCTTCGTAGCAAAATATGCAGGAAACCATCTTTGACAAAATACTGTGACCCTCTTTGCCACTGAGCTGTTTCCAAGGCAGTACCAGAGAGATGTAGATTTGGGGGATTAAGGAAATTTTACTACCTCCTGCAATTTTCTTGAATGCATTTTTTGAAGGCATTTTTTCCCAGATGTTTGTTTTCAAGGGAATAGCATTTGGGATTTTCTCCCAGAGTTTTGTGCCTCCTATCTTTGTTTCCATCAGCAGTGTTTTAATGACAAGTATATGTGGCCCTATATATTTGACCCCTTCTACCTGATTTGATGAACTGAATAAAATCATAACAGGGCTAATGAAGGCAGAGGGGAAGGAGCTTTCAGGCATGGAGGGAAACCTGCACATGTCCCCAGGTTTGGCAGTGCTTCCTCTAGTTGTTTTACCGCTGGTTTGAGACGCGTATTGTTTGTGCGGGACTCGTTGCTCCACGCAGAGAGGCAAATGCATGGTGTGTAGGTGTTACACATACGTGAGTCATTAGAGGCCAATGAGACTTCAGTTTCACAGTGGGAAGGAGAAGACCCTGTTTGTTGTTACAGAAACTGCTTGACCTTGGCTTTTGCTTTGTCAGTTTTGCTGAGCTTATTTTCTTTTTGTGTTTCAGTTGGCTCTGTTATCTTCTGGGGCTCCAGTCTGTGGGAACAGACTGTTTGCTTCTCATTTGGGGTCAGTGCTGGCTCTCCCTGAGAAAATGTTTTGCATCCTCGTGGAGAGAGATGTGACAACATGGGACTCAACTCACAAATACTGTCTGCACACGGGGGCTAAAGCAAGGCAGGCACCTGCTTTCCAGGCAGCTGCTGCCATGGGAATAGTCTAGGGGGAGCGATTCTTCTTCACATGGTTCCTAGCCTGTGCGCATGTTTGAACTGGCTGCTAATTTTCTATCTGCAAACCTGACTTTACAAAAAGTGTTGAAGTCATGTTTAGGTCTTTGTAGCTGTGCAAACATGAAGAGCTTCTTGGACCCGCTAGTTCCTATCTTTTCAAAATCTTAGGGAGAACTTTTTTTTTCTTCTTCCAGAAAAAGAGGCAAAAAGTAAGAAGCAACAATTACATTCCAAAGAATTGCGAATATACTTTGTAATGGTCTCCGTAGTTCTTCCATCGTCAAGTACGTTCAGGTAAAGTTCAAGGAAGAGAAATTTATTCTTAGATTTCATGCGGATATCTCTAGTGTTGTCAGGATTGATTGCAGTATCAGAGTGATCAGAGTAACTTACAGGTCAGTTTATGAGAAAATCTGCATTGCCATAATCTTGAATATGGATATGGCAATTGAATGTGTGTTTCTGAAGTATGTCTTAGACTATGGTGTCTCAGTCAATCACAAGCCTCTTAGCTCTTTTAACTGCTATATATTTCTAGTAAAGATATATTGTGATGTGCTATACACAGATGAAAAGATAGTACTGTACCAATGGACCCACTGTTAAAATTGAAATATGTCATGAAATTGGAATTAGGAGCTTTTTTTAATTGGATTTTGATTTTTTTTAGTGTAACTAATGATCACAGAAACTCTGAATTAATAGAATTTCTAGTATATACTCTAATAGTATCTCTAGCTGGGTAGTGTACCAACCTGTATGCCCACAAACATGCACATAGATACACATATCCTGAAGTGTGCTTATTTTTAATCATGAGCATTTCTCCCTTTGGTTAGGGCAAACTATTTCAAAAAACTGAAAGTCGTGATTTTCAGTGCTGGATACTACCTGATCTCTTGCAGCTGACATCTGCTATATAAGAATATTTTTGGAGGAAATAGAGATATTCTTTGTAGGCCTTTACTTTCATTAATATGCTTAGAGTTTAAAAATAACAGTAATTATTTTAAGCTGGGCCATTTTTTAACCTCTGTTATTTTCTATAATGTCCAAGGACTAATGTGCAGGGAACTGAGAGAAGGATATGGAAAACATCAATTACAGCAGTACCTTGATTAGATGCCTTATCTTCTATTTCTCCAGTCTATTTCTGTTTCTAAGTTAATTTATATTTGTTGTGCATATAGGAAGGAGAAGATTGCCTCAATCCATGACAGTCCTGCCACAGAAAAAAGGCTGTAAATATGCACTTCTGGGAATACGTGATTATATAAAACCTCGTGGCCCAGTGGGTAGGGAGTGGAGTTAGAAAAGGTCTTCATCCTGTTGCTTTTCTGCAGCTGCCTTTTTGAGTCCCAGTGTTGCCTTGAAAAATAAAGTAAATGATGCCCTCTTTGTGAAGTGATTTAAGATCTGTAGATGAAAGATAATTTAAGATATGTTGCTATATTGTAGCCAGGCCTCATTTTTAGACAAACATATTCTCAAGATTATGCCATTATTACATATGAAAGGGTTCTGTACTGAAGACTATGAATTTCTAAGTTTGAACTGGATAAATACATTCAAACGTACTGACTTCCTCAGCACCATCCTTGTGCTGTATGATTCCTAATGCAGAATTACAAATTCTTGCAATTACAAAACAAGAAAGCTTGTTGTGCCAAGGTGCAAGTGCAACATTGTGGGTAGGGGCTGGTAACACAAAGGATATAACCTGACAGATTTGTGTTTGATAGCTCAGCTTAACACAGTTTTCAGCTTTAGTCACAATGTTCAGCTCATGACTTGCATCCCTTTACAGTCTGAGGTATCTGAATCTGGACTTTCAGTTTAAGATGGTTTGTGCTCATCTTACAAGTTCTGTTAGCAGAGAAAGAGTGAAGAAAGAGTGGCATTTTGCCATTGACTTTATAAGAACTGTGATTTTACCTGTATTATCTAGTGGTAAAGGATAGATAAATGAATAGGGTAAGAAAATGCACTGCAGTGGTTCTTCAGTGTACAACACAGAGAAGTATATTAGTGATTTAATTGTTTGTTGAACCAATATGAAAGCGGGTTGCATAATGGAGGTTTTTTTCTTAACTGATTAATACCATCTGTCACTAGATTTTCACTGTGCTCCAATGAAAGTGTTTCAGAATCTCAGTAGTTCACCCCAATAAAAAGGGGCTAGTTTCTTGTGAAGGCCTTCCCCAGCTGTACTCTTTGAATTGCCTCTACAGATGGTGAGGGCGTGAGGTTGGAAATGCAGAAAAGAATGGGTGACGTACAGGTAAAAGCTTCGTAAGTGCAGATTGCAAAACAGTTCAGAGAGAAATAATTGACCTGGATTTCAGAAGGTGGGTATATTCCATATGTGACTTGCACAGTCTTTCAATCATCTTACATCCTGTAAAGATACGGGAACACATGTTTGCCCATGGCCATTGCTGCGTCTTTCTTTAGTCTGTGTTCTTTCCTTAAGATTTTGAACTCTTAGGAAAAATAAAAATAATAAAAAAAGCATAAATATCCGGAGGTTTTTTTCTTCTTCTGTACACTTTAGCCTTTGAGGAGAATCCCATCATATTGGCAAAAGGATACTTTGCCTGCCAAAGGTAGAAAAAAGTCATAAAGAGGCAGAACTACTTGTCGTTTCTTGACGATTTGATTTAGGTCATCCTAAAGCTACTCACTAGGCGGTGATGTCATCTCAGTTTTGCTCTAGCTAAACATACAGCCGTGTAGCAGAGAAAGCAATGGAGTCCCCTTCTGGCTCAGGGTCCTGGCACTTCTCCAGGGCCTAGATTTCAATTTCCTCCTCTGTCTGTCAAGCTGGAATGTATGTGTCTCATCTCCTGGGAGCACAGGCTACCTGTGAGTCTGGAGAATCATTTTGTGCCCTGTTAGAATGAACATTTCAGAATATCGTCCCACGTTGGGACATCTGCAGCAGAAAGAATGGAGAGAATTTCTTCCCGGAGAACTCTTAAGTGTAAAATTGACTAGGTTCCTGACATGGTGGAATCAGAAGACTCACAATCTCAAATCTTTTCATCCTGATTCAGGTAGTTTAGATATGTCCAGCCACTGGGAGAGCACCTACCACTGTTTCCTTGCTGATATAATTAATTTCTATGTATGTTCAAGAAGAGAGCACAGAAAGTAAATGGAGGGTAAACAGACTTTTGCTGCCTTTGATGCAAGCATTCATGTACTGTGAAATCTCATTAAATTGGGTTTGTTGAATTATTCCTGCCTGCTTCCCTCTTCTCTTTTCATTTTAACAGCATTGTACTGTGCTGCTGTGTTAGGCAGTGCTAGATGCGCTACAGCTGGCTTTTCTTTTCTTTCCATTCTTCATGCTTATTTTTTTCTGTTTCCCATGCCACGTTTAGTCCATAAAACTCGACCCTGAGTTTCAGCTGTAAGACACCCTGAACCCACTGTAAGGGTGGGTCAAGAGTGAACCTCTGTGTAAAACCTCATTTACATTCAGATGATTCTGCACTATCTTGCCTTTCTGCTCTGATGGGCTTCTTGGAGAAATATGGGTGTTTAATTTCCTAAGACTGGGCTGCCCCGGGCTATGAAAGTTTTGGGATATAGAGACCATATCTAGAATGTAAGTGTATCTTGCAGTAATGACAAAATGGCTTCCAGGCCTCCCAGCATGGGACTGAGTCACAACTTCATTACTGACCCAGCTTCCTACTCCCCTGAAGTCTTTTGAACAAATTCCCTTGTTTCCTCTTCCCATGAATTTCTATGAATCAGACTCCTGTGAATTCTCCTGTGACATTTATTTATTTATTTATTTATTTATTTATTTATTTATTTATATTTTTTTTTACATCTCCTGAATGAATCTGCAGCTTTGTTGGCTCCTCTTAGCACTAACACGCTGAATGAGTGACACATGCTGGCACGTTTTGTGTGCCAATTTTCTCTGTCAAAGCTTGAAGCGTTTTACAACTCCAAAATATTTTCATTTTCTGCTGTGGGGCATTGTAAAGTTCTGAAGGAAACCTATGCAATTCCCTGGAGGATTTTTTTGCTCAGGAGGACTTGCCTTCTCCTAAATGTTTTTTTTATCCTGTAAAATTAGGAAGCCGATAGCCTCATGAACGTGATATTGCCCTGGAGCCCCAGCTGGAGTGGGCCTCTTTGCAGAAGCCCTATTATAGGCTTGGCACACATGGGAGTTCTTTCCCCAGCTTTGTTGCTCTTTTGAACAGTAACTAGCTCACTTCTAAGTCTGAGGTATTTACCTGCCTCCCTCTTGGGTGCTGTGAAAATGTGGAGCACAGAGAAAGCCGGAGGAAAGGGAGGAAGGGCATCTGCAGGAACCAGAGATACTGTGAGGCTCTTTCAAGTTCTAGCTCTGGTTTTTTTGCTGTGTTCCTTGTGATGACTGGTGAAAGTTCACCTATTCTCAACTACAGGCAGAACACAGGATTGGATTTGTTTTAATAAAGTACTCCTCTCTTTTTTTTTGCTTCCTTCCTCTGACTTGAAATCTGAAATAATTAATATAACAAAAAGAAAAAGGAAAGGAAAGAGTTACTATTTTTGATTTTTTCCATCTTAGATCAAAATCAGCAATACAGAAGGTTAGTATTTTGCTATAAGCAAGTGATCAGGACATCATTCATGTTCTCTTTATTCATGCTCTGGGAAGGCCAAAGACTGCTAAAAAGTAAGAAAAAAGAAAAAGAAAATGCTGTTACTGAAATTTCTAGCTGATTTCTACTGAATCATTTTCCTGGCACTTTTGTCAATATCGTAAAATTGATAATTTGGTACTTTCTTGTATTAGTAATGCGTTCAGGTATCATGAATTTTTGCCGTGCTTCAGGGGTTGTTGAGTTCTGTGGATTTATGTGCCTAGTGCTTATGAGGTGTTTCAGGAATTTACAGTATGAAAGGATCAATATTATACATATAATTGGTGTTTATTATTTTTATTGTTCACACAGATTTTTCAGCCACAGCATAGGCTGCTGACTTGGTGAGGTTTTCAGCCTCATGTGTCTTAATCTTGGCTGTTCTTCCTTGCCCCCGTAGGGTCATTTTGTTTCCTTGCGTTTCTGCTTTGTTCCATTCATCTCTCTCAGACTTTCTTGAAGACGAAAGTGAAGAAGATACACAAACAATAGCTCTTCTTGTGTCTATTTAAGTAAAATCACTGAAAAACTTAATTGATCCTCTGAAGTAAGATCCGGTTTAGATTCCATTGTCTAAGTCTTGGACCTTGAGCAGGTCTCCCAATAAAGAGCTAATTGTGTCTGATTTTGGACTGCCTTTTGCAGTTTCCCAGGGGCCCTGTTACCTCCCTTAGGGATGTCTTTGAGTGTCATCTTTGGACTGTTTGCAGATAACTAATGCATTTCCTTTGATCAGCTCTAACAGTACCAAATGATTTATTCCGCAATTTGATAGTCAGGTTTGAAGGCCTTGATTCTGTAAGGCTAAGTAAGCAAACCCAAATATTTACTTGCCATAGTGTTAAAATTCTTTGCATTTTCTCAGGCGGCAAAAAGATTGTATTTGCTTGAACTTCATAGCTAGGATGTGTCCCAGAAGTTGCAGCAACTTAATGATAGCAGGACTTAATATGAATCTTTCCTTGAATCAAAAGAATGAGATCAGAAAGTTACAGGGAAAGTATAGGGCCGGAGATGTCATGTTTTTCATTAGCCATGGTGCTCCCTTATTCTTCATGAAGATGTACTGAAAATCTGTGCATAGATTTGTCAGGACATGCACTGCTTGATGCTTCGGAAGTATTGTCCAGAGCTTTTGAGCTCCCTAGTTAGTTTGAAATAGTCAAAGTCAATTCCAGAGTCTGAAAGAGAGAAATGATTCGACACTTGGGTTTTCTAGACTTCGGCACATTTTTCGAAAGAATCTTACTCACCGTGTTAATTTTGATTATTTTTCAAGTGGAGAAATAAGAGGAAGACAAGTGACTTAATTTTTACTTTAGCCACCTGAGGTCTCCCCTCTTACAATTAGACCACAGGACAGTAACTGTATTATATGTGTATAGTAATTTAAACCCACAAGTTTCCTATGATTAGTAATAACAATAATCAAGAATAGTTTTTTGGGTTTTTTTCTTTGATTATTATCATGTAATGATATGTAAGAAGATGTTTGTGATTTTATGATCAAAATATGTTGTGGAGGTTCTATCTTACAACAGCTCTATTTAGCAATCTTCATTATTCTTCAAATACTTTAGGAAAGCTATACGCAAGACTAGAAGGAAAAGGTGAGGAGACATGAAAAACAGAGTAATACATTTTTATGGAACCCAGATTTTCTTTTTTCAGCTCTGTGTCAGATTGCTCTGGCATATGTACTTTGGTCTCTTTCATCATTCTCAAGGGAAAGAGTAGCAAACACAGTACCTCTCATGTGGAAAATTGCTACTGCAAAGAAAGGTCATTAAAAGGTTCAGAAATGTCAGAAAATAAATTTAATTCCCAACACCTACCATACATATATTTGGTCAAATTTGCAGTTGGTCTTGCATTGCTCTGTTCAACATACAGAGGTTTTTAACTAGCTGAAAGATGACATTATTTAGTATGATATATACACAGTTTTATTTAGCATGATATATGCATGCTTTTAACTGCTATCTCTGAAAAAAAAACGAAAAAAAAGTTAGAGAAGGGAGGAGTTCTAATACAGAGATACACACATTCAATCATTATCTGTTAGCTCTCTAAACAAGAGTCCTGGTTAGGGTAAAACTGAAGATACTTTATCTTTGGCAAGGTGACAGTAGGTCAAGGGAAGAGTTAACCTTGATGCCTGCAGTTTAGGTCAGCTGGACAGTGATTGATGTTTCAGGAGTCTTGAGAAGTATTTCCAAATTGGCTTCGGGGGAATCTTTTTATATTTCTTCTTGCCTATTTATATTCTCTCCAGAAACATGAACGGTTGGATGATTCCCAAATAGGCCACTGGAACACTTGAGCATTGCCCAAGAGGCAAAGGATCAGATCCTCAGCTGGGGTAAATCACTACGGTTTCACTGTAGCAAGAATCTCAGTCATGTTTATTAGCATGCTTTGTAGCTGATGGTGATGGTAGATAAGATATTATGCAAGTCAATCACCACCAACAATAATTGCAGATAACTTCTGCCGAAGAATATTGTATGTATATATGCTGTGGTTGTTTCCTTCCTTTAAAGTCTGTGTTTTCTAAATCACTATCTTAATTCATCTTTATTTGACATCTATAAGTTATCTTTGAAAGCAGTCAGCAAGCCCAGTATCTGCCATGGTGTAACATATAATCTTAGAAACTACAGGAAGAGACACTAGCAAAATAGGGTAGTATCTTGTTTTTTTTTATTGCATTGCAGAGATTCAAAGCAGCAGTAGTCAGGAAGCAGCAGTGAATTAATATGGTAGAGGAGGATGAAGGCTCATGCCTTAGCTAAATATCTGAGCACCTGAATGTTATTTCTAAGCATTTTTCCATTTTCTTTTCTCTGTGTAGACTTTCTCCTTGTAATCAATATTATTCATTGGCCAAGGTTAAGTAAATAGTTTAGGTGAAGCTGGCTGAATAATCAGTACGACAAAGGCACTGAATTTCCAGACAGCTGAGGGAAACAACAGATCTAATATCTGTCTCTGGTAGTGCCAGAGACCAGATTCTGAAGAGATGATAGACAGGACTGTGTTGACCTGCCCAGAGAGGTTTCCTAGCCCATGTCAGTCAGTGGTCTAGACCCTGAAGCTTGAATACCTATAGGCTCCTCTCAGAATTGTTTTGAATGCTGCATGCTGTCATTTTTTTGTTGCCACCCAGAAAGCTGTAGGCTTTGTGCTGATTTTTATTCCATTTGCATTTAGACTTCCTGTGGATATTCATTCTCCCTTGCTCCTAGGCACTACAGTGTTTCTGTTTTATAATGTTACCCTTTTGATATGTTCTTCACAATCAGCAACTACATATCAAAAGCAAACTTTCTGTTATGTACATTAATGTACAACATCATTTAACCAGAGCTAACTTCATGAACAAATCAGTGATACCCCCTAGTTTGGAAAATGCACAGGAATCAGTGACTACTCAAATAAGCAACAAAGAAAAGGGATATAAGTAGGATGGATTTGTCTGCATTCTCACTTAACAATAACTATGATGAAGGAAATAAAACTCAGATCTTTCCTACATTATACAAAAACATTCAGTTTTGAGAAATGGTGACTTTTTTAAAAAAAAAAAAAAGTCATGTTGAGTCATGAAACATGTTGAATGTGTTTCTAATGTTCTACCCTAGCAGTTGCACCAAAAATGGTCTCTTCAGCTTAAAGCTGGTAACTCATCCTTTGTTAGAAGCCCTGAATTTCTGTAGTTTAGGAATGGGTGAAAACTGAGGAAGAACAAATGAAGGCTAAGGACAAGCACAAGGTATTGTTGAGATCCCCTGAGAAAAGTTTTCAAATATTGTGAGTAAAGGAGGATGATTCCTGATAATTATGCCAAATGGGCCTCTGATGGCTCTTGTAAGTAAAGGTTTGTAAGCCAAGCTATTGCCTCTTAGGTGGGTGCCCAGCTTGTTCTTCAGCCCACAGCTCTCAGTCAGGTATGATGGAGACAGAGATAGAAGAAAGAAGAAAGGCTGAACATGTGCAGCAGGAGAAAGCATTAGCTGCAGTTCTTAATACTTTTCTCAATATTTGCGTTGTAGTTCAGTAGCTTTTTTATTGTACTGGCAAGATCTCTCTCTAATAAGTGAGAGCACATTGCAAAATTGACCTCTTAGAAATATGCTTTGCCTATCTTGTACACAAAAAGCGTTAGTCTTCCAGATGTTAGTTGCAATGGGTCTCTCCTTTTGAGACATATATTTTGGATTGGGATAGAGACAATTTTTTGACAGCTCTGTAAAATTGATAGCTCTTTATGACAGAGTATTTCACTTCTTGCTGTATGAAACAGTGTCTTTCATTGCTACTTATGTCCTTCACAGGGAAAGAAATTGACTTCTGTATAATAGTACACTTGGAGTGTCACTGGCTTTCATATTGTCTATTAAAAAAGATAATTGTGAGGAGCAGATCAGACCTCAAGGAGGGCCTCTGTACTGAACCCATTTCAAGAAGGGAAGACGGAGCTGTCAAAAGTTTGACTTCCTAATTCCTAAAGAGCTATTAATTTGCTTGACTGCATGATCTGCTGGGAGTAAAAGAGAAACTCCACTTGCATGACCTCTGGTGTCAATCGCTGTGGGAGCCATCTGCATTTATATTATCAACGCACAAACTTTCTTTACTTCTTGAAGCATGAAATCACCTTTCAGATGAAGTAAGAAATATAATGCTCCATTCTAAAGAGATGAAACAGATCTGTCTAGGACATGAATTACACAAAGAAGTCTTTAAACACCATATTCTGATTCCAGCATCAACCAGCATCTTGGAAGTTGGCCGAACTTTTCACATTTACAAAGAAGAGAAGGGTGTGTTGCTTAACTCAAATGCAGCAGCAAGATGTCACTTAATACTACTGATAAATCGTCCTGTGGAGAATTTGTAGTGCTTCACTGGGCTATTCTAGTATGTGACAGGTCTCCTGGGAGATAAGAAGAGTTTGCTTCCTCACTTCAGTCTTGCTGCACAGGTGCCAGGATTCATCCAGCAACTTAGAGGGTGGCAGGACTTCAGAAGCAGGTGATTTGTGAGCAGACTGCAGGAAGAAACAAACGGTCTAAAGATGAAAACTACCTGCTTTGTTGATCTCAGTCTTTTCTATACAGTTAGATATGAGTGATAAGGTGTTCTTCAAACTGTGTTGGCCCTTTAAAACCAGTCTTTCTCATTTTGAAGAGAATGGGAGAGAAATTTGCTTCACATTTTAGCCAAAAAAAAAAAAAAAAGCTTTGTGAACTGTGGTGTGTGTTTCTGTGCACTTTTATTATGTGTTCATATTGCAAAGAGTGTGAAATGAGGTAAAATAACTCTTGGGGATCCATCCACAGAAATGGAATGACGAAAGCTGCCCCAGTGCATCTATTTCTGACTTGTGTGAGGCTCTCTTATAAGCTGCTGCTCTAGTTTCGGTAAAAGGGATGGTTGAAAAAACTCTTTGGAAAACTTGCACAGCGCAGAATATTTAGAGCTTTCCTCTCAGATGCACAGGTATGCCAGGAAACGGGATGGGGCCTGCAAAGCTTGCTGAGCTGTTTTTCAATGAGAGACCTCCACTGAGTCCATTCAATATAGCTGCCACCCATATCAGTGACAGAGCCTTCAAAGCAGGCATTGAATATGAGGAAATATATAAGCTTTAAAAATGAAACTTGTGGTTTCAACAAAATGGGAAATTTCTGTGAGAACTCACAGTTAAGCCTGCTGTGCTGCTGTTAAAATGTGGTTACAGTAAAAGAAATTGAAGTTAAAAATGGTGCCTCCTTTGCTCAACCCAAGCACAGGATTATTTTAATGCCCAGTCTACTCCTCCTGATCTTCTTAGCCTCTTCTCTTGTTCAGAGATCACCTTAAGATTTGCTTAACAGTGCTCATTGGCTTTTCCTGCAAGACAACAGATGTATGTTCATCTTTTGGAAACATCATTTGCTAAAAAACAGACAAGCTGATCCTCACCTGGGTTCCTTGTTGAAAGTCTATTCCCCTGATAGCCGCAGGATGGCCTGGAGCAGAAAGCAAACAGCCAAGCTGCAAACAACTTTTCTTAGGGACCAAATGCACAAAGGCAGAGTGCTGTTTTTTTCATCTTACCCATCCCAAGTAGCTGTGTCAAAGGCAAAGGATACTGTGAGTGCCTTAGGGGCTTCCCTTTTTGCAGCATCCCAGCACAGGCCTTGTGCATCCTTATGAACCCTTGGCATTTCCTTCAACAGGAAAAGAAAATCAAGAAGCGATGCAGGGAGTTAAGGAGAGTATGTTTTCCTCACTTCTCTACTATGTCATGATACACAGGAGTCAGCCAAGAACTGAGAGGCTGGTGGGATTTGATGATCAAGTTATTTTGCCTCTGTCAGCAACTGCAGTTTGCTTGTGGAGGAAACAAAACAGCCTGAGGATTGAAACTGCCTTGATCTCCGTCTTGTTTACACGGACTGACATGAGCCTGCTAGAGTTTTGTGATGAAGCTCTTTGCAAGCCCAGAAACTCAGAGAGGCCTGAATTTTTCCCTGGAAGGGACGTGGGTGTAATTAGAGGCTGAAGCCTTAAAGAAAATTTGTTCATTATTCTTCAAGCCAGAGTCTACAGCCTAAGGCCAGGTTTGCATGGAGTTATGTTTTTTTGGGACATAATCTAGTTTTCTTTATCCTTTATTCCACAGGATGTGAATATAGGTGACCATAATCCTTTGTTTGCAGAGATAGCATGACTTAGAATGAGCCAAAGTGAACCCAGACTGCAGGATGAATTTATATTTTTTTCCCACGTGGGTGTTCTTCATCCAATGTGGAATCTTTGAGATGGTAAATATGGCACCTTTCCATGACATTTTATTAAAGTAGGGTTTCACCATGTTGTGCTGCTGTTACTCAGTTTAAAGGAGCAGCTTCCTGACAGGAGTAGTATGTCTGCATCTCACATGACATTTGCTTTGGCTGCTTTTGCAATATTTGTGTGTTCTTAGCCTGTTGTTTGTTTGGCATAATGAAGATGCTTGCACGCTGCCTCCCTGTCCTTAGATAACTAGAGGTATCTTAGCCTAAAACCCGTTAGTTTATTGTGGCTCCATGTCCTGTGTCCTCCTACAAAATGAACATTGTTCCTAGCTGGATATTTTTGGGGATATGTATTTTAGCGCAGTAAATAACCTGCTTAAATTGTCACCTGGAGCTGTGCAGAGGGTCTTCACTATCATATTTGAATTTAACCCAGACGCTCTGAACTTGTACCTGATACACCTCATGTTTAATATCTTCCACAAAAAATTCAGGAAAACTTCTAAATGGCAGTTCCTGTGAGCCCTCTCATGCTTCAGAGCCAAGGTAATGGAAAGCAGCCAAGAAAGTTTATGCTGCAAAGTCAAAACTCACTTTTCATTGAGTGATGAGTCCATCATCTCTCGCCACTCACAATTTTAAGAAGCAGGAATCCTTCAACTAGACCATAGGAGTGCAAACTAGTGACCCTCTTAATCCCTTATTTCAGCGTCATCTGTTCCTTTTTCTTTTTTTTTTTTTTTTGTTTTTGTTTCTTCCTTAAAAAAACATCTGTACATCCTGACCAGCAGGAAATCAAAAGACCATAAAGTAACTGGTGCTCTCAGTAAGTAGGGCACCTTTCATCATGTGAAACAAAGAACATCTTTTAACCAGAGCCTGAGTGGGGAATTAGCATGCTGTAAAGAAATTTTTCCTGTGTGTAGAAAGCTCTACGAACAACCTTTTCTTATTGTGCTTAATGTTTACTGCACCTTAATTGTGAGAAAGGCCGCTATCTGCACCGTGTCCTGTTCCAGAGGAGATGCCATGATGTGTTAGAAAGGAGGGAGGAATTCTTAAGCAATATACTTTTTCATTTAGAAAAACCTGTGGAATACTTAAGCATAATTTAATATACAACTGCAAATCTCTATTTCTGGGCTCACTCTGAATATAATTGGTCTGGCCCTTTGGAGTTCCTGCAGTAATAAAAAAAAAAAAAAGTAAATTTGGGGTGAGATTGGAAGAGACGACATATTTAAATCGCAAAGAATGAGAGGTTTTTTGAGCTAGAATTTCCCGAACTTTGGATTATGCTCCAAGACATGGCCGTGGTTTCCCTCAAAATCAGATAGTGCGCAACACATCTCCTGCATGGCTGGAGCTCCAGAGCTCACTGGGCTCCCGTTCTCTGCCTGTCGCCAGGCACTGAGTGCAGCTTTGCTGTCTCTGGGCCTGCCAGGACAGGCCGCCTGCCGGCTCCTAATGGATGTGCAGGAACACGGTGTGGCTGCATGTGCAGACAGCCCTGCTGGCTGCTCACCTGAGATTTCCTGGTAAGAGAGGTGCAAATCTCTGCAAGGGATGTGGGTGAACGTGAGTCTGAGCTAGGACACATCTGTAGCTACTGCAGCATTCGGAGTTAAGATGCTGACACTGAGACCACGGAGAAGGTGGCAGGTAGCTCCCTGGCCACCCCTATTCTTGAGCCTTATTGTGATGTGTTTCTTTTTAAAGCTCCCCCAGATCTTGGGAGAGCAGCAGAGATGTGTAATGCGTTCCAGCCTAGCTGCTACTGAAAATGCTGTGAGCACAAGTGTGTGTGTGTGTGTGTGTACACAGGTGGTGTGGCTGTTAAAAACATGCACTGAGCGTGTGTATCGACGGTCTAAGCAGTTCAAAAATCTCAATTTCAGTATCTTGAGTAGCGGTGTGACATTTTCTGATTTAGAAAGAATATACAGTCTAATTTGCTATCATGATTAAATCCCTTCCACTTCTACTGAGTTTCAGAACACTATATTTTGGCATTTGAAAGAAATAGCAGTCAAATGCCTGCATTTAAGATTAGTACATTTTTTTGCGACAATCTACCATATAACTACAAGTTCCAGTATGCTGGTTCCAGTGCTTCAAGTCAGCTTTAGATTGACTACTTGTGTCTGTGCCATCTTTTTAGGCTGAAGAACCTGCTGATAAAGAGGCCCGCACTAAATACAGACTAGCTATTCAAAACCCTGGGTTCAGTTCTTGGCTTAGCTAGAAACTGCTTTGTGACATGACTGAAGGATTATTCTCACGTAGGCTGTTTAAAAGTCCTGCAGCGAAGAGCTACAGAGCTTTGAGGCACTTGACGGAAAGCAGAAAACTGAGCGGAAAGAAGATGTTAACTCGAAGTCTGCCTAAGTGCTCAATGAGAAGCAGTTTGTCCAGCAGAGCACGCGAGGTGCTCGTGAGGTTTGTGTTGGTCAGAAGAGCAAGGTACCTGCCTCATGCTGGCTATGGAGAAGATTGCTCGTGCCGAAAGCTCTGAACACAGTACAAAAAGCATATGTTGTGCAGGGTTATGTGGTTCTTGAGTGTTTTTTTTTTCTGGCCAGAAGTTAAACATAAAACTTTTGCAGTCTCAGTAAAAGCACAAGCATAATTTTCAACCAAGTTAAAGTAGTGTTTTGTCAACTTGGATAAAATGGTGTTTTTTTCCTCTCAAAAAGGAAAACACTTTGAGATATATATGCAGAGAAGCACATACACGGTTTTGGGAACCTATGGTGGCATCCGCAACCTCCTTGTCAGAATTTCCAGCAGCTTTCGTGGGGATGGTAGTGTTTGTGATTCCACACACAGAGTTCTCAGTATCATCAAGAAGGCAGAAATTGGGTAAGGTCTGAAGGCGAAGTTGCTGGGGATCACTGATCCAGACTTGTCCTAAATACTGTCTGCAAATGAGTGAAATCAAAGACGATATAGTCGGTCTCTGGAAGACCCTGAAGCCTGAAAAAAAAAAAAAAAAACTGCATCTTTTTATGATCATCACAGTTCTGAATGTTAAAGTATGTGGGAAAATATCCCTGGAGAGAGAGAATGCTTAGTTGTCGCTTTTTTTAATTAGCAGCCTATATTGTGTGTTTATAATAAAGTCTTACTGACAAAGCTAGAAACATTTCTTAAGCTCCAGATGGCTGCTTTTCTTTATGACTTGCTGTAGGGTACAGGATTTGATTTTATATATTCTGATAATCTATCCTGATTATTCAGCTAATACACATTGTTCTCCCTGTGCTGCAACAATACACTTTGAGAACAGCAGCATATGGTTTGGTTGGGGAAATTTCAAGGTTAAAATCTTCTTTAGCTGATGTCTCCCATTCTTTTGTTTCCTCTCCCTTAGGGCTAGGACCTGTAACTTGGATAACTTTTCTTTAAATGTTTCATAGTGATGAGATTTTTATCCTATACATATTCTTAGAACATTCCCTAATCCTTGGGAAGTCTATTTTAAAGGGACCAACTTCTAAACCAAAACAAAAGCAAAACCCTCTCCATCCGCAAATGCACAAGAAAGCCTGGTGAAAAGAAAGGGCAGAAGAGCAAAGCCACATGCTTGTTCTCTGTTGATGAGAGAGGAGATAGGAGCAGAGAATCCACTGTCCTGGTGCTCCTGAGCAGAATAGCCACGTCAAGAGGCATGAGGTGGTACCGGGGTCATTGCAACACCTTCTGATCAGAGTATCATTATCCTTAAACAGATACCCATCTAGAAGGAGAAAATATGGGGCTTTAAATAAAAGAAGATCTTGATTTCTCTGGAGGGTAGGCAGTTTTGATTTGATTTCTTCTCCCCTTCTCCAGGTTAAAACTCCAGCGCACGTAAATATCTCGAGGTCAGGTTTTGCCTGCAGGTGTGTTCATCTCTGATAGTGCTGCATGACCTTAACAGTTGCAAAGTGAGGAAAACTGGGCCGCAATCTTCACAGGAACGTGTTGCACCATTCGAAGTATTCTCTCTGAGGAGAGATCTTGAAATAAATTGTGTTTTGAAAAGGAAGAATTCCTCTGGCTACCTGTGCATCTCCATGATCTTGCTTTTATTTCTGGATGTGGCCTGTTGCAAATAATACTCCAGTAAAATTCTTTTGTGGTAACTGTGAGCTGCTTCAGGGTTTTCTTGGAGGGAGGCAGATGTATGAATCATAACATCAGAAAGTCTTCACAGTGCCAGTCGTCTTCCCAGAGAATAGCAAGGATGTAAAGGGCCAAAGTGTTACAGTGTTTGAGAAAACAGGTATGTATTGTAGCGCTAGATCTGAAGGTGATCTTGAAAATTGTATTCTTAACAGGGCTAAGTCTGTTACTGGGCCAGTCTGTGACCTCCAGATGCTGCACGCTTGCATCTCAGGTGACATTTCTCGATGCTGCACACTTGCATCTCAGATGGAACTCCTGTCTGGGCAGTGAGATGTCTGCTGGAGTTCTCCGACAGCCTCAGCAGGCGATTCGCTTTCTTTTGGAAAGAATTGCCATTTTGTGAATTGCTTTAAAATACAGGCAGGCTCCTTTCTACTACAATTTTTATTTGCTTCAATGTGTTGTGATATTAAAACTGCAACCTGATTAGAAGCACTGATCCCATTCTTAACTAACACTGAAAAAATGCTGTCAAATGAACAGAAATCCAAGACAGAGTATTCAGTCCAGATATTTTGTTTGTTTGTTTTTTGAAAAATGAAGTTGAACCAACAAGGAACGTGCAAAATATTTTCTATTCTTAAGGAACTGCCATTTAGTCAGGCAGTTTGTCAAAACTATATAAAAATAATGATAATGATTAAGTGATGAAGTGGGTCTACAAGTTACAGGCAATATAAATATTTTGGCACTGCTTCTATATTCATACTATGGAATAGACTTGCTGAACCTGTGCACTGGACCATAAATAAAAGGGAACATGAGGGATATATTGCATGGATGTTGTTTTTCTTGGGAAAAAAAAGGACTTTATTCATAGCCCTGCTTTTCAGCTTTCTATGTGATTCCTAGATAAATGCAACTCTCCTTCTACCCACCTCCCAATTTAAAATACACTATAAAGAAAACTAGACAAATGTTTAAGAAAAATATCTTACTTAACTAGACTCAAAGGGTTATCTTGACCATGAGAAGACAATTGAACTTTTTATTAGGGAAAGACAAATCTTTTTGTTGTATGGGACTTCACAAAATTGCTCTGCTCTGCTCAGCTACCACAAAAATGAGTTACTGGTGCCAGCTATCTGCAAGGAGGAGAACTGGATTGTAGGAGACATGAATGAGACTGCTCATGTTGCTGATGTGACTGTGATTTGGGACAAAGATACTTGCCAGCGTAGACATTTGGATTCATCTGGGAGGTATCAATGTGGTCTGAGAAATGCAAAGCACATAGGTGAATCAACAGTAAAAATTGAATGTACTTGTTGTAGTGCTGAGATGTAATGCCTGATGTTTTCTGTCCAAAATGTGCTTGGTTAGAATGCAAAGATTTCCAGTCGTATTAACTGTCGGTTTGCAAAAGGGATGCTGAGAAACTCCTTAAACTGAATAAAGTACAAGAGGGCTGCTTATTGGCCATCAAATTCCAAAGAAATAACAATTATGCAAAAACAGGTGGACGTTTCTTTCCTTGGAGCAACGAGTGATTAAGAATTATGAAAACAAGCAAATGTCAATGGTATAAGCACTGGATGCTTACTAAAATCATCTGTACTGTTCACAAGCGGGCCAGTATAAGGTCAAAGATGACTTGAATATTCAGCATCTGGCACAATGTCACTCTCAGTAGTTCATCATCCCTATTCTGCAGCTGGCCTTTGCCCTCAAAAACCCTCACACCATAACAGTGCCTTGAGAGAAGATGAAAAGTTCTCTGCCACATGTAATTTTGGTTATGGGAGCAAGAGAATGAAAAAGCTCAGTCTGAAAGCAACTTGGGTCCTGAATATTTTCTGTTGGATCCTGCAGTAATGCAAACTGTCAGAAGATTGACCTGAAATATGTAGATTATGACTAAAATTCTCCTTTTCACGTTGACTTTGGTGAGGTTTCTCTGCACTTTCTTTCCTGGGGGTGAAAGAAGGACTCGCATGTGTGATTCGCAGCCAGGGCAGGCTGAGCAGGGTCTCATCCCCAGTGGCTTCTTCAGGGTCATCTGCCTAGTCCTGCTCCAGGAGGAACTTACACACAAAGTATAAACGAGCATGCAGTTTACGTGATTGATTTATGGGTACAGTTTAATGCTGAGGTTTTTCACTTAGCATTCACTTCCCAAGTGAGAGATGTAAAATGTTTAAATTAAACGAAGCAGAAAAAAAAAAAAAATTGATTCTCTCCTTTCCCTCCATCCTTCTTACTAAAAGTTTTTGACTCTTTTACATTAGTGCCTGTACTGTGTACTGGCATTTACTCTAATGAAGAGCCTGTGATGTTTCCTAACTGTTCCACTACAAGGACTGTGTTAATAGCTTCCATTTATCCAGCAAAAGGGAGGCTCTGGCAGTCCCCACCCTCTTGTGCAATAAACCAAGGACACAAAAGGGGCACAAAACCAGAGTCTCCTAAGTGGGCCATCCTTTATGCCTGTAAAGCCAAAGACTGGGTTCTGGGAGATAAAACCTGGAATTGCAGGTCAAAACAGGCTTGACCACAGAGCTGTATCTGTTCCGCTCCAGTGAGGGCGAGGGCCAAATTGAAATCTGAGCGTTGCACAGCAGTTTGTGTCACGGTGGTTGGTTGATTTGTTTGTGCAGGACAATATTATCCTATTCTAATACAAAATAGTGGTTCTGCTTAGTGCTTGGGCTTCTTTCTGGGTGGGAGGGAAGTTTATTAACATAACCAAGCATTCCCTTATTTTTATTATTTTTTTTTTTTACCTATTTTGCTGTGTTGTCAGATGGAAATGCCAGAATATGAAGTTTATTTCATCAGTTTTATTTCTGTGAATCGAAAGGAAGACAACACTTTGCTATTTCTTTTCTTTGTATTCTAGCAAAATTTCAGGAGAGCTGTCTTCGATGAGATAGTGAAAACATCAAATCAGGAAGTGATGCAAGATCAGCCTGAGAAAGAGTGTCATCACAGCTCTACTGGGAAAGGAGAAGCCATGTGAAAGGTAATCCAGCTTCTTTAAATATAGTTGTTTTGCATTTCCAGAACATGAAAATCGACATTACAGGACATGACTTGGGCATGTTGCATGGTTGCAGAGCTAATAGAGCAAGCAATACAGTGTTGTGAAATACATTTAGCTTGTTATTATTGTTGTTGTTATTATTATTGATCAGATTTAACACAGAGATGGGCACTGATGGTGACTGCAGCTTTCTTGACTTGCCACTACTCTTCATGCAGAAAAGCGTAAAACACAAAATTTCTGGCTCATCTTGAAGGTTTTGATTTAAGTGATGTAGACAAGACCAGTTAGAGAACAGCAGTAATGCCAAGATTATAGCTTGGGCATAGTTTATTTCCCATCCTGTGCTTTAATAGTTGTTCCATTCAAGAGTAAAGATTATTTTCACACATTGAATGTGATGTTTATTCATAAAGAATAAGAGTAATTAATTTATCTGTTTTTTAACAATTAGATTTTCTTGACATTGTGTAGTGGATTCTGTACTCTTTATCAATTCAGCAATATTAAAATGGTCCCTTAAAGTCTGTGGTCCCTTAAATACCAATACTAATAACTTTATGTGATTAAAAAATCAATTGGATAGGAAATTAGTTTTATCTATGTGAAATTGTGAAGTATACAGTAAGTTGTAAAGATATACAAATAAAAAGGAATCGGTGACAAAATTTAAAACATCTTTAGGGTGCATTAATGTTATTTACATATATTTTCACTAATTTGTCTGTCTTTATTATATTGCAGAAGTCGATCTTTAAAACACTCCAAATGATGCCAGGGTTTTCATTGAGACTGCTGCTTTATAAATACTTGTATTTTCTTTTTGAAAATGGAGGTGCTTAGAAATTTCGTCTCTGCTTGAAAACTGTGACCTCCATTTCCCTAAGAACAGGAAAAAATTAATTAGAGGCTCTCTAGATTGATTTTTTTTTTCATTTTTTCCTCTGACTGAAAAAGGCTGTGTATAGAATTGTTTTTAGAGAGTGTTTGTTTTCTTTTATTTTTTTACCATGATCATTAACATAGTAGCAACTAATTAAAATAGACAGACTGAAAAGCTAAAATGTGCCCCTTCTCTCTATTCTTGCTCTAAACTGGCGAGCTCTCTACAGAAAGCAAGTGCATTGCAAATGCAGTGCTTCATCAGCCTAGTTCCCTGTATTTTAGCACTCACTGCAGCTTCAAGCTGTTGAACAGTGCAACCACGAGAGGAGTTGGATTCCCCTGTACTCGCATAGTAAGTAACTTTGGAGATGGGGAGAGGCATACATGTTGCAATGTATTTAAAATATTTATTAGTAAAGGAAGGGTTACTGACATACAATCCTTTAAAAATATTTTAGTAATGCTGGCAAATCCTACAGTGCATCTAATACAGGAAAAAAAAAACCAAAACAAAACTGCTCTGTCACATTGTGCTGCATTGCAAACTGCAGGAACAGCTTCTGGAAGCACAGCCAGAAATCCCCGAAGATGACAGCTAACTTTAATACGTGTTAGAGGCACTGATTTGAAAATGAAGCTGATGCTTCACGCATTCCAACTCTCTGTTCTGCAAGACTCTACAGGAGGTTACTGTTTTCTATGTATCAGACATAACATAGCCCTTCTGAGGCTAAGCTGTTGTAATCTCAAATCTATAGGCAGTGCTTTAGATCGTTGGAATTACTATAGGCAGATTGCTGAAACAGAGAATTCTCTGAAAGCCAATAGGCCCCAAACAAAATGAGATTTATCATGTCCTTGGATATTTTCCAGAGATGAATAATCTGCTTTTCTTGGGTCAGAAGTCTTGGCAAAACTAAAAACAAAGATTTGCAGGTGAAGCCTCTTCATTTTCTGCTCGCAGGAGCCTGTTAATACTGGCTGTGCAGACTTAGAAGTTCTTGGGTTTTCTTTTTGAAAGCCCAGTGTTGTGACAAACAGTTTTGAAGCAAATGTTTATTACTGGCTCAGCTGATAGCCTTTATGGGTTCACCTTGTCTCCTGGGGGAAGCAAAACTCCATGACCACTGTAATGTACGAGCACTTTCCAAGCCTGAGTCCCGTGTTACGGGATTCACTCTAGAAAACTGTAATTTTCTTTCCGAAGACTTGATTGCCACCAGTTGCCCAAGATTGGCTTTGTGATTCAAGAAGTGTCTTCCAGTTGTATTTCTAAGTGTAATGCAAACATTTCCTTCGTGGCATTACTGCCACACTGGAGCTTTGTTTCAGATGCTATTTGGAAATCACAGTTATATGCAATGTAATGTCTGTAAAATTCCCTTGCTAAGTCCCAGTGAGACTTTAAGTATGTTGGAACTGGGACACTTTCTTGATTTGTTTTTCTCAAATGTTTATACTAATTGTTCTTTTTCAGTCTTCCGCTCTCTCTCTCCAGTTCTGTTTTTCCTGTAGTAGTGAAGGTAGTTAGCTGGGGGACAGGCTGTGTTAACGGTTCGGTTAGTTCTTCTGTAGTCTCAGGCTGCTTCTCAGCGAGCCTGAACCACAACAAGTTTCTGAAGGTGACAGATGATTTATTCTTCCTGCGAGAAGCTGATGAAGCTGCTCATTAGCAGTTCCTGAGACCATAACACTTCTTGCTAGAGCAGACTTTCTTTTGCGTTATTGGGACTTCTTCTGGCTTGAGTTTTCAAGAGCCCTCACATAGCAGCTTAATCAATATTTTGGTATCTCAAATTGGATTTTTTAAAAATAATTTGTCCCATTTTTCTCTATTTACTAAAATGTCTGTTGGAATTGAAGGAACTATTTCCTCATTTTCTTCTTACAGAGAAAGATTTTCAGAAGTTCACATGGTATTTTACAATGGCGAGGGCTATGAAGTTAGAGGTATGTTGTGTTTCTTGGATACCTTTTTGAAATGCTTTTAAGTGCTTGGATATTATAATATATGGTGTCATTCAGCAAGCAGTGTGAAAATGATATGCAGGGACTAGTCCAAAATATTTAAATACATTTTAATAGTCTTCTGTAATTTATGCTACCTTTTTTTTTTCTGTTGCAGTCTATGCATTGTGTATCAGGTGGATTCTTTTCTGCTGCTTCTTGTTCATGGTGAGGGGAAAAAAAAAAGATTTTCAATTTCTCTTACTTAAAGAAGTGAAGAATGAAATTTCTGCGTCTCTTTTCTTTTGAGCCATAGAACTGTCCGATGTTTGTCTGGCAAAAAATGAAGATGAAAAACTTGTGACCTGCCAGAAAAAAGCATTTCCCCCCAGATTCATCTTCCCACACCTTTTAGAAAGTAGTCTTTCCCCTTCAAATTTGTCAGTTCAGATTAAAAGCAGACATGAAATTTTGTATCAGCGAAAGAGAAATCTGATGGAAGAAATCAGATGCAGCACCTTTATGGTTGGTCAGTTTAGATTCAAAGCACGGTCTGTGACTAAAGATTCAAAAAATGTTCCAGCAATAGCTTCAGCAGCCTTAAGTTAATGATAATGTAGGTCATTACCCAACTGAGCAAACAACTTGGCTGTCTTAAAGTTCTTTACTATCTTTTTCTCCTTTTATATTCTTTTAATTATGGGTATGTAATCTGTAAATGTATCTGTAATATTAGTTCTAAATATCTAGCTTCATAGCACATGAGATGGTAAGAATATTTTGTTTTGAAGGTTAGTGTCTACAGTATGGTTTGGGAGACTTTAAGTTTCCTAGGGTACAAAACAGATTCATGCTCCAAGTTGCAATATGGGAATGATCATGTATCTGTTAATGCCCACTTAAACACACACGTGCACATGCACACGCTCACACACACACAATGTATATCTGTTTTTGGTTATAAGACCTATGATGACTTATTTTCATTAACTCTTAACAATGAACTCTATTCTCCTTTGTTCTGTGTGCAGTGAAGTACAGCCAGCTTTAATCTGTGGAAGTGCTGATGTGCAAGGGTGCTCATGGTAGTATGTGAAAGCCTAGGGAATTGGTGAGGGACTGGAAAATCTCTGTAATCTTTAGTGTTTTATTTTGGTGACCTTCAGAACAACGTGTGGTGGATATAGGGAGGAACATGGAGAAATATTTTGTTTGCGATATGTATCAGATTTATGTTTCCATATGGATTCTTTCAATGAATTGGCAACCAGAATCATTTTAAGGCAGATTTCCAACTAATCCTACTTTATTCTAGGGGAAGAAGTTTGGGTCCCAGCCAGCCTAATAATGAGGAAACGTAGAGGTGGCTCAGAAGTGCCTTTGTTCACCAGTCTCCCAGTTTCACTAGGCACTCTGTGACTGAGGCTGAAAAATCAGCACTTTTAATTCTGTCGGACAACAAAATCCCTTTAATTAGACAGATGCTGGTTCTCTGTCAGCAGGTCATAATGGTCTGGGATGGGTATTTGAAATCCTGCTAAGAAGCAATGAATTGCACATTATCATTCAATATTTGAACAAGAGACTCTCTTCTTTTTTTCCCACTGAAACATTAAAAGGCTGTGCAAGGAGCCCAGTGAAACATTACAGCTCTACGGTCCTCCCGGACAATGTTTCCCATTGCTGTCTTGCTTTTTTATGATTTATTTTCTTTTAACCTGAAAAAAAAGATTATCCTGCTGTTGAGGACGATTTTCTAAATAGAATTAGTCCACTGCAGGAGCAAAGGGAAAGTCATTTTTGTTTTTTAAGTAGTCTTAGGAGATTCACTGTAATCCTTAAATCTCTGAAGTTGATAATATGATGCTTTTCCAAGTGCATAGTGCCAGTTGCTTTAGAGTTCCCAGAGAATTGCACAAATTGGATGTGAATCAGGTGAATATTCTGTTCAAGCTTTGCATTATCTAACCATACGTCTTCCTTAGGATGTAGCTTTTCTAGCACCTGGCGATTGTAAGGCAGAGAGGATTCAAGTGCATTCCGAGGGCTGTGGTGTCTCTCTGGCTGCTTTGAAAATTCCTGCCTTAAGTAATGGCAGGACAAGACTTATGAGGTGCAACCTTTTAGACAAGTCTGGCTGCTTATTTTGTGAAGAGCCCCTTTGTGTTGTTTCCCTGCATCCCCGTTAGCGCTCAGCTCTTCTAAAGGTGCTGTTGCTTACTGGGGACTAAGTATGGTTTGCGTGTCAAACTTGTGACATATGTCTCTGAAATTTTTAGTGTGAATGATTTTCTGGGTGACCACAAGCAGGTTTATTGCAGAGAGGAGATTAGAATAGAATTGTTCTGCTTCATGGCCCAGGCTTTTAACTACTTGAGAATGCCACAATCATCTCCTCCATTCTGGAAAGCTATTACAAAGAATCTTGGTATCTTTTCGTTCTTTTTTCTGTGACTGTCTAAATGGTGCTTAGGAAGTTTATCCAACAGCCAGTGAACTGGAGGCATAGTCACTGATCTGATATTGTTTTAATCATTGACCTTAAGTGGAAAGAAGGTAAAGATCAAACAAATATTTTTTTTCTGATCTTTGAAAAGCTGCCAAAACTACCAAGTTGAATACATTTGTGACAAAAGAAACGCTTTTCTTTTTCTGCCTCTTTCAGCTTAGTGGGATTTTGGATGACACTCAGCTATTGCAGTGGGAATATAAAACAAATTTGCATCAAATCGCTTTGAAACTTAGGTCTGTCTCAAGTAACCACAACACTGTCCATACAGCAATTGCTTGTGCATTTTACATGTGCATATGTCTTACTTTCTTGCTATATACCCCGTATTCACACAGAATCTCTTTTGGTAGGGGGCAAAGGTGGGAAGAGGAGATAATTTGACTTCCCTGCAACTTTTTAACTTGGCCAGAAGAGATCAAAGTTCTGATTCAGAAGCACCTGCTGTTTAGAATGATAAAGGTAGATTTTTAAACATGAATTTCAATCTTCCTGTCAGCCAGACTGCTGACACGAAAAACCCAGGCAGCTGTTACTTGTGTCCTTACACTCAATGCTCTGAGGGCCACGGGCCTGTTCACAGTTTAACAGCCTTGTGTACGTGCATGCGTGGCAAAGCCTGTCTAGTTTCATTGTTCACACATTCTCCTTGTGTCCTGCAATGGGAATAAACCTTATAGCAAATCCATTTTTTTAAAAGGTCATTAGGGATTTTTCCAGAAGCCAGAACTGTTCGGTAATGTTCATTTAGTTGTGCCACGTTTGTGGTTAGTGTCAATTAAATAGCAAGGGCTGATCTTGCGTGGTCTAAAGCAATCCCAGCCCATATTGTCTGGTGTGGGACTTCGCAGCAACTTTGGTGCTGGCTGTGGGCCCTTGTCTCTTTCGAGCTAAGATGATAAATTACAAAGGTCATTTGCAAAGACTGGGAGGTGAATCATTCAGTATTGGAGTAGTTGTTAACATATTCTCTGGGCAGTAGTCAGTGTGGCCTAGAATATTTTATTCACTGAGCTACAGCTCAAACTATAAAGCACAAGAACAAAAATGAGTCCAACTGGACCAGCTCTGTATGTGTTATTCTACATCCTGCCCAGTGGTAGAATGATTTTCTTTTGTAGGAGTGTTTGCGGGAATGAAATAAGATGATGATGTTAATAACTGGAAAGTGAGTAAGTTCCTAATAACTTGGTACTAAAATCCAATGACAAGTTTCCCCACAAGGCATGCAACTGAGAACTTGTACTTTGGCCAATTCTTTAATTCTTTATATTAGGGAAGGTTAATAGCAGGAATGAGTAGCCTGTTTAGGGATTCTCAGTGGAAAGCTGCGTAAAATAGAGCTTTGCCTTTGCAGTTGCTGGGCTGCCTCTGGAGTTGGGCCAGTTGTTGTGAGGGTGAAGGAAGTCTTCGGGAACGGTGCTGAGAGCCCCTGCTAGCAGGAAGGGACTTTGGAACATGAAGTGCTTGGATGTAAGTGTTAAGTGGAACCCCTTCTCACTCCTGCCTTCCCAAATCTGATGGTTAATGTCAACTTTAGTCCTAACTGTAGAGGACTCAGGATGGAATCTAAAGGGTGGAAGAGTGCTGATGGTTGGACTGATTTCACTGCAGCCCAACCAATGTTAACCTGACCTCATCAGAGAGGTGATCAGTGGGCTACAACTCTAAAATTAATGTGCAGAAAGTAACGCAGGAAAGAATGGTAGTGAACTGACTGAAAGCAATTATATTGAGGGAATTTAGTGTTAAGTATGAAATTCCTTTTGTTGCCGTGTTGGGCCTGAGTGATGAGTCAGGCCTCTCTCTCATTGGAGAGAAACTCCATACTATGTTAAAGGACCAGATGAATATAGTTTTGAAATCAGTCATATTCATCCTGACATGTAAGGGCATTAACCTGTGTTTGATGCAGGAAACGTTTTTCACTTTCACACAGGCAAAAAAGAATACTGAAAAAGGTGGTGTTACTTTAGAAATCTGATAAAATGAATATTTTCAACTGGACTTCAGGGTGTTATTAAGTAAGTGCGTGTAAACTGATTGTGTTATGTAAGTGTACATTTTGTAAACACATTGGATGAGCTTTTTTTTTTTTTATCTCTTCTCCCTTCATTTTTATTCCTTTGCATTGCACATGAAGTCCAAAAGAGGCTACTGTCTCTAATTGCTTTTTGAGAATGCTGTGAGAACAAAGATCTTTCAGTTGTATTGAAGCCAGCATGCCTGGTTTACAGGTGTATATTTCTTCCTTCCCTCATATTTTATCATTTATTCATCAAAATCTGCGGCTTGGGAGAAAACGAAAACTATTTGACTGAGACGTGGGGGAAAAACAATTAAAAGAGTTTTCAGGCTTTTTATTAAAAGCAGCTTGGTTCTGTAAAGCTACTAACATCTAATTGAAATAAAGCTAAAAATTACAATATTTGTTGAAGCCAAGATCTAAGCCATCATTTATTGACACAAGTCTACAGTTGGATTGCTTGCCTGATGCTTAGTTATTCTGAATCTTACTTCCAGAAACTTTTAATTGTCAGCATAAATATTATATTAGCTTGTTCTTATGCCAGCATAGTCCTTAAGTTTAAATAGTTTTTCATTCTCCATGATGCTTGCTCCTCTGGGCATATTTATAGAAAGTAATTACATTCCTCTTGGCCCTCACTCCCTAAGCCAAACACACCAAGCTCTTTGGGTGTTCTCTTGTAAGATGGGGTCTGCGTTCCCATCGTCATTACGGACCGTTCCTTCATCTGCTCCATTGCTGCTATCTCAAAGAAGAATAAACAACAGTGCGTGACAGTGTGCACAATAATGCAGCCCAAATGTCTCGTAAATGCTTTTAATCTGTCGCTTTGATTTCTGGAAATGACTTTCGTGATTTATGCTAGTGTTTAATTTCTCTTCTCTTTGAGGCAGGATGCCACCCATTAATGGCTTATAACCATTTTGATACACTTGAGGGCTCGCTTGCTGGCACATGGGTACTACAATTCCTTGAGGTCCAGATTTATAATGAAATAAAGTAGTTTATTTCCAAATTATATTTTGAGTTTCCCCTGTNTGGAGTGTTCTGTCTTCCCAGAACTGAAATAGTGTCTTCAAACTTCCTCTAGCAATAGGAGGTATTTTTCTGGTTTTGGAGTAGTGCAATGTGGGTTAAAAAAAAAAAGGAGGCCTGTATGTATTTGTCTTTGCGATCAGATTAAGACAATAGCAGTGAGTACAGCCATTTATATATCTCCTCATGGCTTTGCTAGTTTTGGTTGTCAGCATTTTCTTGAAGGATGTCTCCATTGTACATTGTACACCTTCAATTCCTTCTAAGATAAGTACACTTTTCATCTGAAAAAAAAACCCACAAATATGTAAGAAGAAAGAACTTACTCCATCCCTTCTCCTTGATGGTCATCCTGGTAACCACACTGTGCTAATCCATCCCAGAGTGAAGGGCAATTTGTCAGTTGTTGTCTTACTGAATGCCCAGTACAGTGGCTAAAATTTCCTTTCTACAGCATTACTTTTTCCTGTGTCCAGTTCCCTTAAAATATTGGACTTCATTATCTGGTAGGTTGATACTCACTTCTCTGCTACTTCTGATTCTGCAAACTGCAAGTTCCTTCCCTTGAACCCCCCAGGTGATTCTCTGTCACGGTTCCCTATTGTCTGCTCTCTCTCTCTCTCACACTACCTTTTTTTCTCAGTCCCTCATATAAACTAGTTTGATTAGGAAATCCATAAAACGTGAGGGATCTCTCCTGAGAAGTAAATTTAAGGTTGATACATAGTAAAGCGAAGCCCTGTTTCATGTTAAATGTATCCATTTCCTAGGGTGCATTACTGTGAACACTCCAGAAACACTGTGTTGAAGAGTTAAAGAAGGTTAGTTCACCTACAGGAACAGGCCAACTTTCATTTTATTGTTTATATTCGCACATTGCTTTCTAATAGTTAATGTCAGGTTACCCTCCACCGCCTCCTTTGAGGAAATATGCAGCATGAGAGGTAATCAGTGGTGCAGGGGACTGTAGAACAGAGCATCCCGGCAAATATGATTGACGTTTTTCACTGCCTCGCTGCCTCTTTGGTTTCTTCTCCCTCCCTCCTTGTCTCACTCCTTTCTTCTCCCCAGCACTGATGTTGGTTTCTTGTCCCTCCCTCCCTGTCTCACTCCTTTCTTCCCCCCAGCACTGATGTTTTATGTGCCTAGAACCACCAAAAGCAAATACATAGTTTGTCTAGTGCACAGGTTAAAAAATGTAGCATAGTTTATCTGTATTTCATGACTCATTTATGTTCATGAAGGAAATGAGTAGAAGAGTCTGCTTTTATAAGGGCTTGAAAATCCTTTTTTTATGACAATAAGATATAAATTGACTGGATATAATTGACAGAAGACTGTGATAGATTCACAGAAAGAGCAGAGGACTTCGTTTTCTGCTAATACAGGCAATATTTTCATGATTGTGATGTCAGTTTTGAAAAGGCCGCTGATTTTTCAAGGCAGTGCCCGCTCTGCGTCGGCTGCATTTGGGCCACTTCGAAGATAATGAGCTGAGCCCCCAGAGCAGCTGCTCCCTTGGAGTAATCCGGGAAGGAGGCTGCTCTAGCAGCTTCACTGCTAAAGGGTCAGAGAGGCGAAACACGGTGAAATAAGCTGAAGGCTTGAATGCTGTCTGTGCTGTACTGAAAGGCCTTAAGAGGAAAGAAACAGGAATTTGGGAGCAAAGTCCACATGAGCAAGAGAAGGCTACAGGGAAAAGGAAGAAAGGAGAGCCTTAGTTCGCTGAGTTCTGAAGTGACTCTTCCACTGTCTAAGTGACCAAATTTTCTCAGTGACTGAGCGCAGCTGAAGGACTTTTTCTGTGCAAATACAAAAAAGAGGTTTCCTCTGTTTTTCATAGGTTACAGTTGCAAGTTTTTTACAAGTTACAGGCTTTGCAGTTAAGACGGTAAATTGGGATGTGAGGGCCTTGAGTATAACCTTCTTAGTAATGACACAGGCTTACGTGAGATCAGGCTAGTCATTTTCCTTAAATAGTGCCTAGCTTTTGTCTTGCCTTGTGTGCTGCTGAGAGTGGGAGCAGCTCTGCTTCTGCACAGCATCATCCCCCTTTTGTCTGTGATTCTCAGAATGTGGCATAAGACGAGCTGGAGTTGTAGTGCATTTCAGCATTTACTGGAACATTGTATTCCTTTGAAACTCCTAGCCATAATTATCATCATCATCATCATTTAAGATGAACAGCAAAACAGAACAGCTGGACTAGATCAAGGGCTTCACAGCAATAGAGAAAATTATCTATGAAAAAAAAAAATAGGGAGTTTTATCTTTCAATGTAGTGCTAACTCTCCCATTTCTATTTTCTTGCTAACAGGACGAGGTTCCTGAATTTCAGCCTGATTTTCCTTTTACTTGTAAACACTCAGTTTTGTCCTTCCATGGACTGAAGGTAGATGTGCATCCTTAACATAGATAAGGTTGAGAAATTTTGTGATTTTTAATATGAATAGTAAAATGATAGTCACTAACTGATGTGGATTTATGGTGTGTTTCTCCCCCGACAAGTATTTCAGATCAGAAATTATTATTTCTTATTCTATTGAAGGGCTAATGACTTTTATGTGTTTGCCAGGATGTGTTTTATAAACTGTGTTAGTGCACATCATAAAGGAGACAGACAGAAACATTTTAAACTTTTGCTATATGAGGCAAGGGAATGAGGAAGATTTTTAAAACCAGCTATCCTGTTGCTGTACATGTAATCTCACACACGCTGAGCTCTGTAGAAATAAAAAGCGTCTGCACTGAACAGTTTAAGTTAATGCCACGTGCTTTAGTTTAGTTTTTAGTTGACAAACAATTCTTTTTTTTTGCAATCAAAATAGAAAATGGATGGAAGGAAAGGGATGCAGTGTTCGTTCAGTGACTTGAAAGCACCCATTTGTGACACCACAAATGCCTGCAGTGGTCAGGCTTTGGGGAACTTCTGTTTCTTCCACACTGCACGTCCCCACTGACTTTATGCTATATGTGCACTGAGTCTGCACAGTGTCCATCGCGAAGTGGACCGAGAAGCGCATGTGGCCAACGCAGCAGTGTCCTTTATAGAGGAGCTCGAGCATAGCTCTCTTTTCTACCTATGGAAAAGACAAGTATGTTAGGTTTTATGTCTGTGCCTGTGTTGCCATTTGTTTGGTCTAGAAAACGCAATGTCAAACTCAATAGGCAAAGGGCATAAAACTGTATTAAACATTCAGAAAAAAAAAAAAAAAAAAAGCTGCTGGGCTAGCTGTGACTTCCCAGCTCCCAGTGCTGCAAAAGACCATGCAACTTCTGCATGTCTCCATGGCACTATACTGAGAGGCAGGGTACAGCTGGACAAGGATAAAGGTTTGTGTTAATATCACAGCATAATGCTCTGTATTTTTGCTGTATGGTTTTACTGCCAGATCTTGTATGTCTCTGCAAAGTTCTCTGAAAGAGCTACGTTCACACTTTATACCTGGCGTGTGCTGTCCTCCTTTCGAGGGGTTTACTGTGCAAAGCTCTGGAAATTGATATGATGTGAAGTGCTAAAATGAAACTAGTTTCTTTAGGCTGTGGGAAACTTGATACAGGAATTCATTTAACTTTATACCCTTGTGTGTGCTGTGTAAACATAGTATGCTCTCTTATTACTTTTCTTCCCCCTTAATTGAAAAGTTTATACTGAAGTTACACGTGGGAATTGTTATAGGAAAGTGATTTCTTTTTTCTTTTTTTCATTTTTTTTCCTGTCCAGTAACTACAATTCTGAAGCAATTAAGCTTTGTTTCTGTTACACAACTCCAGCATCTCTGCAAAATTTTTCACAGGAACAAGTTGCAGTTCCATATGAATAAACCTTCCAAAGTAAGGGCGTTCTTCAGTCATGCTGACCAAACATTTAAACCTTAAAAATTGTGTCAGGCCTTTGGACAATGAAAAGTGTTAAGTATTTTATAGTGTGCTTGATGTTTTCCTGACTGCATATAATTTGATAACTTGCAGTGCTTGGTTTAGAGGACGGGAAGCAGAAAGCTGTGATGATTGATGGCTTTGGAATAAACTTGTGTGTCTGTAACTTTTTCCATGTCCTGAATAATTGCACAAATTTAGTTTATTAAATACATTTTCATTCTTTCATGGTTTTCAGCCTGAATAACAAGAGAAATATTGTCAAGTTCTCTGGCCTGAGGAGCCTCTGACAACATTCAACATGGCTAGTCAGCTTGTAGATTTCCAGAATCCCCATTGCCTTCATTCCTGTGGCCTTCTACCCTGTTTTATTTATAACTTGCACTCACCTGTTTAAAATGCTTTAAATTATGGCTTAAAATTAAAAGAGCTGAAACTCTTGTTTTTGTCATTGTGCTATTCCAGTGCACAAAGGGGATTTTTAAACCTCTCTTTACTGAGAATTAGATACTGACATTCTTCAAACAGATGGTCAGGTAACATCAGGTTTACTGAACTCACTGTGATTTAACGTGCCTTGTCCTAATGCCTTTTGGATATATTGGATTGTAGATCCAATTTATTTATGAGTATATGTATTTGGAGGAAGTGCATGATACAGGCTGGAATCCATGCTGAAGACCTCAAGCATTCTTCAAGTCTGTAGGACCTTTTGTTTCCCTCAGAAGGTTAGAATTTCTGTTTGGCTTGTCTTGGTGAAGAAAGTCTCTTAAGACTGTGTAGCTCCAGGAGGATCTCCCTTGTGTGACAGCAGCTGGGTCACAGCCAGGCTTTGGGAACATGGTAAATGGACCACAGTGGGTTTGCATATAAAGTCTGGCTGAATGTCATTTAGCAGTGTAGCAGAAAAGTCTTATGTGAGAAAAGGACGGCCTAACATGAAAATCTTAGGAAATTTGAACAAGTATAACAATCTTCAGTAAAATCAGGATATTTTGCACTTTCCTTCTTGAAAGCATCGTGATTTGGAGCCTAGGAGCCTAAGCCTTGAGTGAAAATAGATAGAAGCAGTTACATGTAAACACCAGGAAGGCTTATGATCCTAAAAAAACATCATGCTATTAGAGTCTTCTCTATCCAGGTTGGCAGTTTACTGAGTATGTAGTAACCAAAGGGATGTTTCCATCTTGCTATATTATGACCCTGCTTTCTGGTCTTGTCATTTTATCTCCTAATAAATGAGCAGTACAATCAGCATAAGGGGTTGTGCTTGCCAGCAGCAATAGCAAAGGGGGCAAGGAAGGAATGGTAATTCATGAGACTACTTTGGGCAAAGTGTGAAATATGGTTTGTCTAAAGTGCGGCTTCTCTGTTATTGATGAGACCTTCAGTCTCCAGTGCTTTAAATCCTTTAAATCCTTTAACTGTGATGAGTTACCAACTCATGCATTGAACCTGGAAAAGGCATCATCAAATAAGTAGCATGTCTTCTGCAATTCGGAAATAGTATCTTGCTGTTTGGACCTCCAGTGGAGAATACATATATAGTCAAGAGAACACTACAGATGCCAAGGGGGCTGAAATACTGTTCAGCACTCTGGGAGCAGAGAAATAAATGGCTTTTATGTTGGGACAGAACTACTGTTCCCAGAAGACGACATTTAAAGTTCAATTCAGAGATCACCGTGGTTAATGAAAAGCATCCCATTGACTTTTCTGTTTTCTTCTTGTATAGGTTTTTGTACCATTCTTACTACTGTAGAAGCAGATGTCTTCCTATAGTACATTTAGGCAATGCAACTATCATCTGTCACATGTACTTTCTTGTCTCATCCTCTCCTTAGGAGGCAAATTATAACTGCATTACAGTGGTGATTCTTTGAAGCAATTTTGCATGCACGTTGCTTTGTATTCATTTTAGAAAGCAGATGAAGACATATTTTGCAGTTGGAGAAGTTTGCGAAGGTCTTTTGTGAATATTTTTTGGGAAAAATATTGAAATTGGTAGATATTATGCTTTTTTCCTTTATTCTCCCCTTTAAGTAGAGTTTTGGACTCCTTCCCCCATCTACTCAATATGCAGGGTATCAGTACAGCTTTTTTTTTTTTTTTTTTTTAATGGAGTATTGCACATGTCCTTGAGATTTTAGGACAAATAAGAAAGTCTTTTCTAATCAGAACATTACAAGGTTCTCAGCAGTGTTTGGTCACAAGGAACTCATTCTATATAAGTTTTGGCTTTGTAATTTTTATTATTTTAGAAGAGTCAAAGGATGGAATTTGGCTTTGGATATGTATGTGTGCACCAAAGGAAGGTGTGTGTTTAAAAGAGAACATAATTTAAGGTTTGATTCAAAGCTTCTTAATGGCAGTAGGAAACCTTGGATTGATTTCAGTGGATTGATACATGGCATTTACACAGTTTGGCAGAAATCCAACCCCATAGGTAATTTAACTCAGTTAATAACCTGACCTTATTTTTATGGTATTTCCTTAATGATCATGTTTGTTGTTTCCCTGCTGTAGTTTCAGAAACATTTTGTGCTGGTTGTTGTTTCTTGTATATCCTCCGCTCAGGTTGCCCCATTCTCTGTTTTTCAAAGTTGAAGAGCAAATACAAAGTTCAGGAATTTCTTCACAAAAGCTGCATAATGACAGGAACTGCCACCTAGAAAAACAAGCAGAGTTAAACAGGACTTGACAGATTGCAGAAAAGAGAAAGGGAACAAGGTGGGAACAATGAACAGCAGCTACTTATTATTTCACTGGTCACCACAACACATTAAAAACTTTCAAAGGCTGTGAAATTAATTGCATGCAGAACGGCACTCAAGGTGCTTAATATTTTGTCTCTCTGGGACGGTTTGCTAGAGACATCTTTTGAACTACAAATACAAAGCAGGAAGGATGGGGCACTCTCTGGCTGTGTCATTCTTCATTTTAATGAGGAAAAAATGTCACCTAGAACAGTGTGAATTTGAAATATTATAATATACTTCAGTTTTATGTCAGAGTAAGTATGTTTCTTAAAAGAGCCCTAATGATTCTAAATTCCAGACCTTGTTGACAAGACATCTGCTTACTTGGCCTGTGGTTTGCGTCTCATCTGTAAGCTCATTATCATATATATTAAAAGAAACCTATTAAAATATTCGCATTTTAAAATGAATGATAAAAACCCTGCCCTTCTTTCAGTAACTTGTTCTTTTTGTCGTGCAAAACATTCCACTAGGGAAAGAGAAATAATATTTCAGCTATTTTCAAAGCATTTAACATTTGGGTAATTCTTATAATTATTTTTCAATTGTTAAAGCTGGAAGGCTTATATAATATTACTTTTAAAATTCATAGTTCAATGTAAATAATCTTTTCTATACCCACAGACCTCTCAGTTGGATGCTGACTATAACCCTAAGGGTGCTCATTCTTTCTTTTGGTCTTACTTATTATTTTCTCTTCATCAGTTTTCTATTATTCTCCTTCCTGCCTCTTCAGCTGTCTAGCTGCACATGTAACGGGTGAAATGGCACTTGAAGCCATGCTGCTTGTTTATTTAAACAAATCATATTGAGATGAAAAAAAGCAGATGATTGCAAAGATGTAATAAATCTGATCTAGAAGCTCTTGAGGCTCTTGAGAGATCTCACTATTTTAGAACATCTCCCACCTGGACCTGTGGCTCTGACTTCTGAAGTGTCACCCCTGCTGGTCTCGCTTGCAAGAGGTTTCCTTTTCCTTTAGCTGGGGTGTTCAGTCCTTAGTCGTCCCCCTGCAAAGACAGGCGTGAATGTGTTCAGCTGCTCAGCCCTGTCTCAGCTCTGCTAAGTGCTGCTGAGAGCAACCTGTTGGCCTGCAAGTTGCAAACACTTCTTTGGGTCTCCCTCAGTAGCGTAGGTGAGGAGAAGCTTAGCCTATGAGTGTTGGCCGTGGGGCTGCCTGCTGTCCAGGTTGTTTTCCAGACCTAGTTGTGAAAGAAACTGCCCAAGGGATAAAGGAAGTGCTACAGCTGCTAGGGGACCAAGAGCCAACTCAGGAGATTGAGCTGCTTTCTAGTAGCTGCTCAGCACAGAGGCCTCCTCACGTCAGGATGTCTTCTTGAGCAAGCTCAGCCATCGGAAGCAGGAGGTCAGGTAAAACTCAATCCAATGCCTGGCTCTGTCAGCAAAACCAGGACAGAAGGCTCCTCCGGCAGCTCATGGTGGTTCATGTCACCTCTGCTGGAAGGACACGTGCCTTGGATGGCATGAGTCAGCTACGGCACCCATGGTTATCAGCTGTGCTGTGATTCTTATTTCAGAAAACAGATTTTTCAGTAGATAAATTCGTCACAAATGTGAGACAGATTTACTCTGGAGTACTAAGGTTACTCTGAGAAGAGCCTTTCTTGGTGACACGATGCGCAAGGAACAAAACTGGCCGCTAAGGCTTCCATGCCTAAAATGGAGACATCGTTATTACTAGATATCTCTCTTCCAGTCTCCTCTCTTAAAAATAATCTTTAATGCAGCATCTTTTAAAAATATCCTGAGTGTCTTCTCAGCTATTTAAACCATTTTGTTTCATATTGAAAGCAGCTGTACAGGGAAAGGAAACAGCTCCTGCTGCCTCTCCAAAGCAGTATGTATAACATCCCAGCTGGAAATAACATGTTTTATGAACTTGATTTATCCCCTTTGCTTTGTGGTGTAAGTTATGCTTCCTTATTGCATGGCCTGCACGTGCATTGTTTGATGGCATAATCCTGCCAGGTCCTGGACAAGGTGCAGAGGAAGGTTTAATTAAAAACTAACTTTGGTTTAGGGATTGCTGACTCCTACACATCCTGTGATACAAAGCAGGGGCAGGCAGAGTAGGAGGAATTGATATAAATATCCCCCCTCCCCAAAAGTTATTAGATACTTAAAATGCCTAATACAGTCTTTTAAAAGCAGAGTTATAACCCATATAAAGCAGAACATGATAATGCCTCACTGAACATAGTCCCTTTGTTCTACTTCATAATAACTAAATTGAGGACAAACTTCAGTGACTTCCATTTTATGAGCGTTTCTCCCTTCAGACAATGTATTTTGTTTCCACTTTTCTCAGAGTGCTTTTATTTCTTTTTTAATGGGCAGCTGCCCGATCTTAGAATATCCAAGACTATCATTGTCCTTAACGCATTTATTGTCCTCTGTTCCTGTGGGGAAGGGTTGTAGGGAACCAAGGCAGAGAAGACAGAAGGTGTATGGGCACCCTATATGATTGCATCTGTATGGATTAGATGTTTGCAGTTGAGTGAGTTGCTTACTGTCATACAGGGCTAGAGATAACTGAATCCCAGATCTGGCTGTACTCCTAGCTGCTGGCCCAGGATGCCATTTCTGTCTTGCCTGTACTGAGGGTTATCTTTGGATGTGATATACTCTGTCAAATATTAAAAGCCAGAGAAGCTGTGGGCTGTTCTGCATCTTAGAAAACCTAGCTATTGATTTAGAGGCTAGGACATCTAGTGTTGTGATTACATTAAATACTGAATGACAAAACCTTGAGTAACTCTCGGTTCTAACTGTGTACAGTACATGCAACATAATTATTTTTATGAAGGTAGCTCTTACATGATGATCAGAAGCTCTTTACAGTTGTTACTGTACAACCCCCCCAGTGAGATAGTCCCTGTCCTGCAATTTGGAAAAGATAAGATGTGTAAGAGGTGGGAAATGTCATTTGGGCAATGGGAGAACTGAAACGCTCTGATTAAATAGTTCAGCCGGCAACACGCGGGCGGTCTGTGGTGGGTCTGGAGAACAGTTCTGTCCTCAGGCTTAAGCCTGTATGTTTACAGTAAGGCTCTGGCCAGCCCCGTATTTGAACTTAATAGATATATGGTGCAGTGACAGTTACTGATTAACCAAAAAAAAAAGGATGTTTTGCTGTATGAAATGTTGCAGTATTTCAGCTTTTCATGTTTGTTGTGGTGTCCTTCCCTCTCAGCATGAGGGAGAGAATGAGCGAGATCCTCCAGATAGCAGTGTCCTTATGAATGACAAGTTCAGCCAAGCATGTGCTGGTTTTTCCGTCACTCTCTGCTGTGGTTATCTGCAGAACAGGAATAGAAAGCAAATGTCTAATCTTTAAAAAGGGCTTAGGAAGATTACTTCAACCTCCACCCTACCCCAGCTGAGCTCTGCTTAAATCCTAAAAGAGTCTAAATAAAATAGCTGTTGTTTCAAAGATGAACTGTAACTTTAGTGCATGGTGCCAGAACCATGTTGAAGGAAGCAGCAGGAACTAGCTGGGGAGAGAGATTTGCATATAAAACTGGGGAGGGTTGCCTTTTCAACTATCTTTTAAAATGTCTCTTTTTGCTAATAAAAGTGGAGCTGTGCATGTGAGAGCAGACTGCACAGGAGGATGTGAAGGTCAATGAGGAGGGATATTTCGTGGAACACTAACAAGGAAAACTAATTACGAACAGAGTCTGGGTTGACTTTCTTCCCTATGTTGTTGTGACTTTGTGGATTCCCAAATAATGATTTGTGTCTTGATTTTCACCAAAACCCATAAGGAAGGAAAAAAATTATTAAGAAAGAAATCTGCAGTAGGCTGTGGGAATTCTACCTACTGGAGCACCAGCCTTATGTAGTCCTGCTGTTGGAACATGTTCAATCACAGTCTCCTAAGACCGCTAAGAGAGACACTCATGTTGCTCCAGCAATGCCTTGAAAACAAAGCCTGTGTTTAGCCTGGATAGGGACAGGATCACATAACCTTTGATATTGCTTTGCACATATTGGCTGACGCTGCATTTAAAACATGTATGGGAAAGAGAAGATGTGAAAGGCCCATTCCAAGAGGAGAGCTTTCCTTTGGCACTGTGGGAAAAGAGTGGACAAAGCTTGCACAGTTGAAGGGTTTTTTTCTTTAGCTCAGTTTCTACTAGAAAACTGGTTGATTTATGACCATACTTACAAGGTTCAAACTCATTCTTACCTTACCCTTTCCCCTCAGTCTGGATGTTGCTGTCACACCAGGTCACACGCTCTTCCCCCCACAGTGCTGGAGGACCCTCCTGGGTAGGTAAAGGGAGATTGCAGGGCCTGGATCGCCCTGTTTGTGCACCCAGCTGACAAGTCCTTGGGGCAGCAAGGAGGAGAATCCATGTGATGAGGAGCAAGCACAGGCTTTAAGGAGAAGGCTGTGCAGTGACAGCTAGTTGTAACGTTTCAGGATGTTTCACGAGATTTGTCTAGCTGAACACAAAGTGCCTCTAGCAACTCTATTAGGTATCTAGACACAGTCTGGGTGATATTCCTAATGGATATAGCTTGATCTATTTGAAATAGAAAGTGAATTTTTGATTTGTTTTCAAGTATGTGCATTTCTCTTCTATCTTCCCTTCTCCTTAAGCAAAGGCAGAGTAATGAATAACTGAGTTACCAGGTGTAGAGCATTAGCAAGTTTTCTATCACACCATTGCACTTAGGAGACAGATACTGGGGAGCACCTACCACCACTCAGGAGGTGTTGGTGTGCTCCAAATCACCATAGGAGCCAAAGGGACTTGATACTTTACAGGAGGTATTTGTGGCACCAATCTCTAGCAGAGCATGTGAATTAGGAAAATGATCATGTATGTTCCTCTCCTTGCTGTTAATTGCCTTGCCATCAAATAAAACAAAACAACATAAAATGGCCTAAGGAAATATCTAGAGTAGCTGGAACATAAGGTTAAAGGTTTCTAGTCTGCTTTATGATTGATAGTCCCAGTAGTCTGGAGTGGGGAGGAGGTTTTTGGGGGGTTTTGTTTTTTTGGGTTGTCAAATGGCCAGAAAATTTTCATAATTGTTCTTCTAACTGCAAACTTCCAGCACCTGCCCATCTGCAGTGAAGCTGCAGGCCATTACCCTGATGTTGCACAGCATTGCAGCAGTCTCTTGTCGCTGAAGGAATGGAAGGGAACTTTCTTAGTGAAGCAAGACCATATATGGTGCCTCTGTATGTTTTCCTGATAATAAGTGTATGTTGCAGCTGCTTTTTTCTTTATCAACCATAAAGTTAAATTATTCACAAATGATTTCTCTCTAAAGAGCTCTCTCATGTACATTTCAAAAATAGAACACATTTAAATGAAAGTGAAATCTTGTTTCTAATCTATCTGAGTGTTAGTGCTTCTGCTCCGAAGAGACATCTTTGAATTCCTACAAGAAGGTTACCTTGGTTCTAATATACACCTTTATCTCACAATTCATCCCCCTCAAAGCTACTTTCTCCAGCTCAGTAATGTGCACAAATAACATGCTGTGAAAATGTTGTCTTTTCTAAGACCCTTTTTTTCCTGAATTCTTGGGCATTACCTGTATATGAAGAGATTTCTGCGCTAATAGACAAGATCTTCAGCAGCTCGATAATCTTCTTTGTTGCATTGAACTTCTCCAGATTCTTTGTAGGTCTTACAAAAATCATTCAAAATTCTAAAGTAATTAGAAATAAGTACAGAAAGAACCAGGACTCTCTGATTTTGAAAATACCCCAGGTAAAAGGAAGAAGTGTCTATCAACTAATACAAGGCAGTAACTTGCTGCTTGAACATTGACAAAGCAGAATGTAAATCAGTCCCTTCCTCTTCTCTGTCCTCCTTTTTTTTTTTCCCCTCAGCAGTGCTGCTCCTAACTAACATACGTCAGAGCCCAGTGTCTAGAAAAGTCATTCTTGTGAACACTGAGAAATCACTGCCAGCCTGCACATGTTATGCCATGAACATCAGTAGTGATCATCGCTATAAAAAGCTGAACATTTTGTTAAATGCTGTCACTTACTTCAATGCATTTATTGCCATAAAACATCAAGGACGATTTGATTAGGAGCTTAAATATTTTATATCACAAAGTAGAAATATTTATGAAGGAGCTTGTCAGAGGCAGAATATTAAAACAAAACAGGTGTTTCAGCAGAAACACAAATAAAATGTCTAATGGTAAACATTAAAAAATCAATTATTAATCCTGGTTCTTTTAATTCCTATTGAATTGCCTTCCAAAGATTTTGTGTCTAACAAAAGGGAGGGAAAGGTAGGGTTGCATCATCCACTGGTGAGGCAAGTTCTACTTCTATTTCATCATTGCTAACATTGCATTTCTGTTTTCTTTTTCTTTTTTTTTTTTTTTTTTAAGTGGCAGCTGGCAGTTCCTGCATTGATCAGCTCCAAATTTATTTTGATGCCCTTAACAGTCCCTGAGTGTTTGACAAATTGTGGTCTGTAGGTTTCCTTCCATTCTGTCCCTTTCTGGTGATGTTGCCTTAACTTATCCTCCCGCCCCTCACTGAAGCACTGGCTTCTTACAGCAGTATGCTATAAATTTTATATTGCTTATGGCTTGCTTACACATATTATGGAAATCATTGCTATTGTCTCCACTGAAAGAATGATTGGGTTGTAACATGTTTAATGCTACAAAATCTCCGCTATATTTTCAAAGGGAAAATCCTGTATAGTTGTCTTTCAGGTTTCCTTGTATCTGTAAATTTTTGAGATTTTCTTCACAATAAGGAAATAATGCAATCATGTTAATTATCAGGAAGGAGGGAGATGTTTTACTTTCTGCATTTCCGAGAACTGTATCACTGTATTCCAGGGAAGTCTTCATTTTCATCTGTGGTAGTGAAGTGCGATGTGGTAAAAAGTGTGAGACATTTCTAAAACTTGAGGGCAGAGGTTAGGGAGGGAGTGATTTTTTTTTTTTTTTTTTTTCTTCTCTGTTACTGCAGAACTTTCTGGGTCCTCAGCTGGGAGTGTTGGGCTCAGTCAGGATGAGTGTGTGAGGTTCAGTCCAGCAGTGACTGATTTCCCCACCATCCATGGCAGGGTAAAGAGGGAACTGAAGTACATTGAGACTGTGCGCCTGAGTGGTGAAGTGAAGCCTATGGATGGGATTGCAAGTAGCTGCTTTGCAAGAGATAAAGGCCAGAGGGAAGCTGCTTGCTTGGAAGGAAGGCACTGAGAATTACATCTTCCTGAGAAGCTCTTCTGTGTTCCTTTGGATCAGAGGAAGCAGAGCCTGCTGCTGCTGGGCACAGTTGGTCTGCCAAAAGTGAGTGCATGCTATGGGGGTTATGATGAGCCCCTCCAGCCTGGGGAGGGTGCTGGCTGATGGGTGCCCGTGGCTTGCTGGATTGGGAATTGAAGCTGTGTGTGTGAGAAAGACGAGGGCGCTCACACTTCGGTACCTGTGTGTGATACAGAGCCCTTCCTGAGGGCAGCCCACGATCCAGTCTGCATCTGTTCTTTGTCCTCTGCTCTTTAGCTAGAGCTAAAAACATGAGATGCTTATCTAAGGCTTTTCTACTACAGTTAAATTCTGTGGTATCTTGCCAAATGTTTTCTGAAATAGTAAATCTGTGCAAGTAAAATAATTGTTACTATATCTTCACACTGATGGTGGTGTTATGATTGTAGAACTGACTATGCCAGGTGAATATACTGTTTCATCAAAGTATCATCCTGTTCCACTGCACTCAACTGCTAAGTGACTTTGTTTTCTCACCCTACACTCTTAATGGAGCTATGCATGTTTTTCCAGCAACTATTGTTAAACTCAGTGGGTGCACTTGGCTGGTAAAGCTCTCGATGGTTACAGTGGAGGCCAGATTCCCCATACTGCTGTTTCTCTGTTAATTAGTGGATTTATGTTTTCTCCTTTCCAGTTCTTGTGAACAATTGTGGGAACTGCAGTGGGTGCATCTCATGCTGTTTGCTGCTTAAGAGAGTGAGGGAAGGAATTAAACTGATTAAAACTCATTTATTCTTTGTGATGTAAACTTGATGACTTAATTCTACATGCAAAATAACAAGTGAGTTGGTCTGCTAGCATTGCCAGTATTCTAGTACATGAAAGGCTTCCAACAACTCCACTAGTGCAAACAGGTTTTGCTGTAGCACTTTGATTAGAGGCACGACACTCTTCATTGAGTGCTAGCTTTAACTGCAATTCTGTCTTCAGCTGAAGTGAGCAAAGAAATTGGGCTGTTAGTTAAGATTCTTGTTGTCTTCGGTGCAGTTCTTTCCTCTAGAGAGGTGTATACACCAATGCTATGGGACATGTGGAGGGTGGGTGTTTTTTCCTAAGCTTTCTTTTTAACTTTCAAGCTCTAGAAATGCCCATCTTTATATGTACTGTTTAAGTGCGCATAATCTTTGTTCACTGGAAGCCATAGAAAATAAATAGTGGGACTCGAACGATAAGGCAGAGCTCTGTTTTCTTTGTAGGGGGGAGGGAGAATAATAACCCATGTCAGAGCAGCCTGCACTTGGCTAGAAATAAAATACTGCCTCGCTTCACCTGAAATGTTCCCTCTAGCTTCTTCTTAACTATTCATTTCATTCATCTGTTTTAAGTCAGCCAGTAAACTAATGTGGGAAAGTCGCATGCCCGTTCAGAATCATTTATCCTATAGATAACGTGATCAAAACTCCCTCCGAATGGTATTAACCTTTATATTGATTCAAAGAGCCTCACGTGATTTCTGAAGCTGCTATATGCTTGGGATGAAGGAGATGCAATCGAATATTATTCATCTTGTAGCTGAGCAATTGATCAATGTTTTGGTAAAAGTGAAAGTAAAGGCACTCACTGTGTTATGCTAGATATGTTACAATTCTATAATTACAAAATTGTGATTCTTTTTCTTTCATCTTCTCTCTGCCTTTTAAAGTCCAGAAGTTACCAAGCTTGTTATATTAAGAAGTGTTTCCTCCCCTTCCTCCCAAATTAGCTGTTAATTTAATTGCAACTATATTTTCAATTATTTGTCAGTACTTGCTTGACCAACCTGAACATAATCTGACTTGACTTGTAACACTTAGGATCATGTCTAGCTAAATAAACAAACACAGCAAAATCCATTGTGCAGTACAAAGTATTGAAGTCACTTCCTTGCACCTATCCGTACTCTGGTGTGACTGTTCTGTTGCTGAGCTTCAAGATGTTGGTTAACATTAAGGGGGAAGAGTATGGTGAAAACAACAGATCATCAAAATGTGCCTCTGCTTCTGCTCTTGCATCACCTTGCTTTTCATGCAAAGGCCTTCACTTTTTGTTGGAATCTCCTAAGCACTGTATTTTGGAGGTGCTCTTTCCTTTAATGGAAAATTGCTTTAGAAATGCTGCATACCCTGTGTTCACATAGTGTGTTGTGAGAGCTCCTGCGCGCTAGGAACAGAAATGACCGTTTCTAACACTTTAACGGTTCTAGCGTATCACAGAGGAGTTTGTTGTGGGATGTTAGGAGTATTGGCAGTAACAGAATATGCAGGAGACTTTTAATTAGCCAAGAATTATCTAATGTATAAATTAGCTAGAGCAATAGATTTACTGTTGTGGAGCTCTTGTGGGGCGGCTGCCCTGAACTGACTATCCTGCATCCAGAGGGCTGTTGTCAGTGCATGACCTCCCAGCCAAACCTCCTGTATTCAAGGTTGGAATTCAACCCTGTGCTTTATAATAGGTGAGCAGGTACAAACTTCCTACAGATCTGTTGCTTCAGTTCTGTATTTTTTTTTCCCTTTTCCTTATATTTATTTACTGTGGCTGTCGGACTGCTGGACTGTCTGTGCTCTTCTAGAACTGAGGAAGGCAGATAGCCCTGGGGTTATTTAGTTGGTGTCAGTAGAATGTGGTCGTCATACTTGGTGCGGTTTTTAATGAGAGTTCTTCAAAAAAACCCTTCACTATTGTGTGTGATTTATGGTGTCAGAGGAACTAATTAAAAATAATAGGAAACTGCCCAGAAGAGTGTAACTGAAATTGAATCCAAATGGAAATTTCAATTTTGGCCTTTCTTCTACTTTCTCCTGAATCTTGGAACTCTTCAAGCATATTCCGGATGAGACTTATTTTATAATATGCTTGGATAGGATGATGAATCCAAAGTCCTCTGAGCATAGGGTAAGTATGGAGCTCTGTGGCTTGTGTATCTAACTAGTTGTAGCCTCTTTAATGTGTGTTTTTAACTATTTGAATATATCTTTATGTAATTTCAAAAATACAATTTTACACTAGCCTTATGCATAAGAGGAATCTAAATATTATCTTGGGAAAACTTTCTATCTCTGTTTCACGAGCATTAGCTCTTCTTGGTGTTCCTTGTCACAACTCCTCTGTAATTTTGCTGTTTGTTCTCATTGTAACCCCTTGTTATGTTCCTCTGTATGAAGCACAAACATGTGGTTTGTGGGCCGAATGAAGACGAGGTTCTACCCCATCTACCTCCACAGTTTTAAGAGTCAATTTTAGATGTCCTATGAACACAGAAAACTAAATATAACAGTTCTAGTAAAACAAACTGAGGAGCTCCCAGGCACGTAGACAGTGTACCACAGGTTATAAATATCTGCCTAAGTTTTATTTTGGGAGAGAAAAGAGAGAACAGTATGGACTTTCTTACAGTTCAACAGGAAGATTCTTGTGGCTAGCAGTAGATGATCCAGCTGGCATTTTGATTAGCTGTAGTTGAGAAACTTGCATTCAAGGCTTTTATTGCAGCTTACACAAGCTGCCCAAGTATTTATGCTACAAACTAGTGGAAAACAAGAGATGATGTATGTGCAGTTTGGGTTTGCTGTTAGAACTAAAGTATATGCTGGCTTACAAAGGAGAAGAAACATTGAATGGATGTATTTAAAAACATTTAGCTCACTAGCAATAAGCGGTGCTGCTTTTATCAGTGGAGCACAGCAAGGCAGCAGAAGGTCTTGAAGCCTCTGGTTAGGCCATTGCTTTCTGCTCTGTTCCATTGGACCTGCTTTGGGTCTTTCTGTGGTCAAAGATTCAGCAAAGGTATTGGTTAACCTCTCATTCCCTAATGTTTTTTATTCTATGAGGAGTCCCTTTATGCTGCTTTGTTGGCTTTTTGTCCTGCAAAAGTTAGGCAGTTTAAGTTAATTTTCTAGGTAGATTTTGTCCTACTAAAGCATTACATGCTACTGTAGCCCTTTTCCTGCTGTCCTTTTTCTCCACTGCCCCTGAAAGAGCCCTGCCTCTCTTCCCAAAGCCCACCCTGTCCAAGGCTTGAATTTCTAGTGCATGATGAGAGGATGGGATGAGGACGGAGGAGGTAACGGCCCAGCAGCTGTTTCTACCCACCCTGTCAATACACCACAGCCTGTGGGTAGCCTTTCTGCCATGACTGTGACTTAAAGTTGCTGTTTGTGTAGTTCAAACCTGGGAGAGCACTTGAAGGAAGAGGATGGGTAAAGTGATAAAGCCAGACAGAATTTCCTGGGGCCTTCCTGTGCCTCCGACCCCCTTATACCAGGGCAGTGAGCTGCACAGCTGCGGCAGAACAGCTCCCTGTTTTGTGGTGGAGCTGGATTTTATAAAAGACTTTATTTTTCGTGTATTTGGTTGATGCCAAAACGAATGTGACCTGCAGGCTCCTGAAAAGTTATATAATGCAGCATGCTGTCATTTGTCTACGGATTACATACTACCAAAATACTTGCTGAGCTCTGAGATAAAAATCTGACACTTTTCCCCTTAAACAGGGGAAAAAGTAATATAGAGTTTAGCTGCCACTTTACACATTCTTCATATATCTAGAGTGCCAGGCCCAATTATATGAGAGATATGAGTAATAAAAAACAAAACCAAAAAACAAAAAGAAAGTTGCTAGCTTTAGGTACCAGCAGAAGCCCGTTCTTGCACACGTAACTAGCATCAACGCTTCAGGTTGTTGTGTCAATTGAACGCCGTAGTTCCGTTCTCCATCTCTTCCATCTCTGCCTGAACGCAGACGCCTGTCTCGTGGTGAGTGTGTGAGGATGGTATGCGCAGTGTGGAGTTGAAATGGTTCTGGTGATGGCGCTGGGAGGTGTCCTGTGCTCTGTTGCGTACCTGGCTCTTTGGGGAACCTTCTCCTGTCCTGCAGAATGTGGGAGCGAGTTCAGCCCCTGAAGTGCCAAAAAACCCCCGTGGTGGCTCTTCATGGAGTGGTACCAGGTAGTCTACAAACGCATGGCAGAATAGTGCGAATAGTCCCTTCTAATCACTTTTGCAGGTTGGTGGGTAACCGGCTTGTGTCAGTAACAATGGTTGTCCCCCAGACTCTAGAAAACAAGAGGCTGAATACTATCTTGGAATATTTCTGCTGTTTTTCAGAGCTGTGGATGAGCCAATATTTTATAGAGTAAGATTGTTCTAAAAGCCTTGAGTCCCCAGCAGTGTTCAGAATGCAAATTAATCAAGAGTCCTGTGGATAAAATACCATGTGATCATGTAATTAAAACCATGCATATGTACAGTGGGGCCAAATTGAACTTGCATGGGCAGTTCTAATTCTGGCAGTTCTTAATTTCAGAGTGCTTCACTTAGCAATAAAATGCTGTTTTATTGTAGTTCTTGGATGTAATTGAAAATATACTGGGAGATGAAACAAGTGAAGTAGGAAACAACACTGAAGATAATTACAAGCAGATCTTCCTTTCGAGAGAAGTTAATCTTCTTTTGGGCTCTTGGGCCTGTTCTAACGGCGTAATTAGCTGTAGACCCTGTGGCTTTTGACTCCCAGTCGCTGTTCTAACCTCTGCATCCTAATAAACGAGGACACCGAGTTTGGTGCCGGGGAGAAGCTGTCACAGGCACATGTATTATGCATGTTGGACTGTAGGGAAAGCAGCCTAAGTTTAGATGGACCCTGCTTGCTTCAGCAAGGACGTGTGTCTGACTGTGAAGGTGGATGGTTGCCATGAAGCAAAGAACCACTAAAGCAATTTCATTGGTATGAATGGGTGAATTATTAGTCCTTTTCCTCTGGATTGGCTTTTATTTGCAAATGTTTAGAATTGTAGCTGAAGCCAGCCTGGCAGAGGTGTAACGTTCAGTGAATTTGGTTTCTCTTTT
>VZSV01000059.1:376373-404378 GCA_013398735.1 Nothocercus julius
CGCTGAGCGTAATTTGTGACACACTTCCAAGCAGATGGAAAGGGAGGATTTTGCCAAGGTAAAGAGATGAACAATCCAGCTCCTGAAAGTTGAGAGGGAAGCCTGATAAGTCAGAACAAAACAAACACTGTCTTGGCTTAACACTTTTAGATTCACAGTTCTTGGGTTCTAGCACTGGTTGATTCCTGCTGCGGAACGATTCCTTACTGGAGGACTTGCCATTAATGCCAATAGGAGTGGCTCGGGTGGCCATCCCTGCTCCATTTTGCACTGCAAAAGAAGATTATTCCTTAGGCAGAATTCGGGAGTGCATTGAGCAATCTACACTTCAGCTGTCTGTTTGTTTTGTTGTTAACAGATGTGCAGAAATCCACCCACTGGATTGCTTATTAATGCTTTCCCAGTACACCGGATAATGTTGCTTTCAGTCCTGCAGCCCTGTGCCTAAAGCAGCATGAAGTCAAAACACGACTGGTGGAAACAGAGGAGCACCTGGCCCTCCCCACCCCATCTTCCCTGGTGGGGAATATCTACCCCTCCAGTGCTGATGCGAGTCAAACTTTTTCCGTAAGTGGCCTGCTCCAGCACACTGGGGCTGTGTTGCACAGCTCTGTGTCCTTGCTGTAAGGCTGCAGTGATGCCAGCTAACAGGTGTGGCTTGAAGCTGAAGAAATATCAAGCAGCTTGTTTTTGTTTTATTTATTTATTTATTGTGCATGTGTGGTGTCCGTGTGCGCTATAAATGGAGGGGAAAGGATTAAAATTTTACACACTCTGGAGGTAGCTAAATCTACTAAATATTGTATGACTGTCTTTGTCATCAATAATTCAAGAAAACCTGAGTCCAAAATGACACTCCCACTTGGAGAGCCGTAGCTGTGGGCAGAGCAGGAAGGATTTGAGCCACTTGTGGACTTGGTGCTTTGTTGACTCTAAAGGTCGAAAAGCACCTGAGGTCCCTGCAGTCTTGAGCAGGGATAGGGGCAGAGCAAAGCTGAATATTGCTGCGGAAAAGGCAACACAGACATGTCCTGTCCCTCTCCCTCTCCCTCTCCCTCTGAGAGCCAAGCCATGCTTCAGTGCTCAGAAATGAAATGGTTAGACTTAAAAATCCAGCTATGCAGGTGGGAGTTTAATTTCTGTGTGGGTTGGTCTGAAGCCACAGGCTCCCCCCAACCCCAGCTGGACTGAGAAGGATCTTTTCCATCAAACTTCTAGAATCTCAAGTGAACCTCATGTTCAAAAGAATAAAATATTCAGTTGAGAGCTCTGGTCTCCATAATAGATTGTTCTTGCAATATTTTTGACTGAAGTGAGAAGATAAAGCCTCTTCTCATGAAATTTTCAGTCCAGTTTTATGCTGTTACACAGTCTGGAGCAAGAATCTTTCCTTCTGGAATTTTTATCTGAACTTCATTGGCACAAAGGTTTTTACTGACTACTAACCTGCAAACCTCCAATGCATATGTGAGCAATTCTATCAAACATAAAGATCAGTGAAATTATGCAGGTGAATAATTTTAAAGGATCAGTCCCCTTAGAGTGTGCAGATGAAATTCTGGCTGTTTCTCTGAGCTCTGTTTGGATTTAGAGGCTTCCAAGAGCGGAGATCAAACCTTGGTAGGACAGGATTGATATTTTGATACCAAGCATTGTCTGACTTTCAATAACCTTATCCAAATCCTATAGAAATAACTAGATGAGGTGTCAGATGAGTGGAGCAGACCTGAAACCCATGCTGTCATTTCACTTGGGGCTGGGAGTGGGTCCAAATCATTGTCCCTCTTCTAGGATATAGCCCAAGCCCCTGAAGCCCCTTAAACTTCAAAGGAGATTCACATCAAGCCTTTAATAGCAAGACACACTGTGGAAGGGTCAGGAGTCTGGCAGGGTGTAATCTAATGTACCCTGAAGTCAGCTGCTGCCGTAGTAACAAGCCTGTAGGGCATTTTGTGATAGATTAAAAGAAATTTATATTTAAAATTCAAATTGTCAAAACTTTCTCTTCAACATACTTCAATTTAAGGACTTTGTTACTGCTGGCGTACTGGTAGCTTTTAAGTAAATCTGTATTATGTGAGTAGTTAATGCAAATAGCTAGTTTTATATAAAACATTTTACTTTAAGCAACGTGGCTGAGGATGTAAGTACTGTATTTCCTTTAATGTGTTGTAGCTGCATTATATATTTCACTTATGTTTTTATGTAATTATAGGTACAAATTATTCACATTTGGTCTTATGAAGTCCTGAGAAGTTATGTCTCATGAGTCAGCATGTAATTTCCTTCTGCACAAATTGCAGAATTATGCATCAAAGCTAAGTACGTTGAATAATGGTAATTTACAATTGAATTCCTATGGATTTACATATTACAACCACATTAATGCCAAAGGAATCCACAATATTGTCAAATAGGTTAATAATGGTTACTGTTAGCACAGGGAATGCTGCAGGAATTAATAATGATTAGCCACTTATTTCAAATGTATGCAAAATTATGCAGTTACCTTGAAATCATGGAAGAAAAAAAAAAAAAGTAGAAAGACAGACTGGAAAGCGAATGTCTTTGTCATGAAGGAGTAGCCACACAGCACTTACGTTGGTGCTGGAAGGAGGGTGGTGGGATGGGGCTTTCCTAAGGAGCGCTGCCCAAGTTTGAAAGCGCCTGGAAACTTGACACTACTGAACTTGTAGAGTTGTTAATGCTTTTCAAGGTATTTCCTGTCATCTAGGCTTGCAGTTCTGGTGTCCATCTCCATTTGGCTTTCTCCTTAATTTCTCTCAATGTACTGTGCCAGACCAACAAAATTCCATGCTTGCTTCTTTGTACTATCTTAAAAATTTCTCCTCTTCAGCTCTCCACTGCTGAAACATCTGTTCATGAAGTTAAGAGACTCCTAGTGACTTTGAACTGACTCAAAATAACCTTCCTGCCTTCCTTCCAATTCTTTCCAGAAATATAGTTTGTCCATGGGAAGTTTCAGTAATAAGCCACAAAAAACAGGTGCTGAAGTTGGAGATTAAACTTAAATCTCGACCCAGTTCACTGCTGTGCTCTGGTGTCAGCTTCAGTGCAGGCTCCTTTCAGTGGCCGTTTCCTCCCCGCTTTTAACCACGATCAGGCGTGCTGAGCCTAGAGAGAAAGTCTGGTCTGCTCTGCTCAGTCTTCAGATGAGGCCACAGGCACCTTAGAGTGGAGGTAACAGCATCAAATTATGGATCTGGGTCTCCAATCTGTCTTGTTAGTGCTTGGATGTTCAGCCTGGAGTCCCTGTTGGAGGAGGATGATGACCTGTCCTAGTGCCCGGGCAGACAAATTGGTCAGTCCAGGTGAGAAGCGGAGTTTGAGCACGGAGAAAAGATGTCTAGCTTGGGAAAGTAAGAGTTAATGTGCTAATTTGCACCCTTGCTCCATGCTTGTGATACAGTTTTAAGATTCAGCTCCTCATGCCAGAGTGTTCATGTGCATGGAGATGCAGAAGCACAGGGAAACTTGGTCACGTTGTAACTGTTTTATGAATTGGTGTGGCAAACCTTATTCATGTCTTCCCTGAGAAGAGGATGTGGATAGCAAACATTCGGGAGTGCACAGGGAAGGGAAATAAAACCTTCTGCAAATGGATGAAGCCTGTCATTTGTACAGTCATTAATATTTAACTTGCCTTTTTCACAGGCTATTACCACTCAAATTTGTGGGATGCCAAAGCTTTCCAGCTTTGGATGAAACATAGATCTGATTCCGGCAGACTTGAAAGGTGCTCATTTTTATTTGTCTGATCACAATACATGCCATGCATTTTGGACAAGTTTACAGCAGAAAAACATGCAGCTTCGGGTCCTTGGGAGCCTGAGCTCTGCAGTGGGCTTTGAATTTCACCTGACCTGGATTAGCTGGGGGTAGAGGCATCCCAACCTTGCTATTTTTTTTTTTCTCTCTGCCCAGCATGAGTTAATGGCATTTGAGCTATAGGAGTATGTATTAATGCATTGATCATAGGAAGGAACTCGCTTTGCTAATTGTTTTAATGTGGATGGGTGAGTTTAGCAGCTGCACAAAACAAAATGAGAATTCACACCTGCTTACACAGAGGAGGAATGGATGAAATAAGATAGGGTTGTTTCTTCCTACTTCCTTCAGAGCAAGTGCTTGCTAGCTGTTAAAATGGATGCTGTACATTTTACAGGTGAAGTTTTTTTTCCTCTTTTAATTATGAATTATAGCTGTGTGCAATAAGAAGAAGAGTTAATCCATGATACCACCTAGTCTCTGTATAAGCAAATGGCTAATAAGCCATTTCCAGAAAGCAGCTAGTTTGCTTTCTTCACCAAAAGCATGCTTAAGCTTTGATTTAGGACAACCTTTTGATGAACAGGAATGGTATAAGGAAAAATACTCTTCTAGTCAATTTGCACATTTTATGGGGATCCGTCTAGAAGGTGGCTGTTACAGGAAGATAAGGATTCTAATTTTGTAATTGAGTGCACTCTGAAAAGACAATTAGGAGCTAATGTGATAAGTAATTGTAAATTATAACAGCAGAAGAAACCTGATTCACAGTCCTCTGTGAAAATTGTATTTGTGTATTCAAATGATGCATCTGTACTTTTATATCCTGTGCATGTATGTTTTATTTAATAAAGCTAGAAAAGGGTTTTTGTACAGCTTAGGTTTAAAAAGAACAATTTCTAAAATAATGCTCTGTGCAAATGTATATCAGCCTCAAGTGAATCTCAGTGCAGTGCTGAAACAATGCGAGATGGGATAATTTGGCAGGTCTGCCACTTAAGAGCATGTAGGGGGTAGTGCCTGCTCCCTCTAGTCTTATGAGATTTGCAGGATTTGATCTGTGTCTTGTCAGGGATAAATGTCCAAGCCAGTGAAGAACAGGTGGATTTTAGTGTCTGTCTTACAGCAAGAGAACAACATTGGGATCTGTCTGCGTAAGCCCTTGCGATGCAGGTTGCAGTAGGAGCTCCAACACCAGGGAGCTGGCACCCCGGGCTAAGCAAAGATGCTGCTTTGATTATGGTGCCTGCTTACTCTTTGGCAAATACCTGTATGGCTCCTTAGTGTGTTCTATGTCTTTTTTTTTTCTTCTTCCTTACTACAGACTAAAAGCAGTATTGCTTTTATTTCTATCATTAAAGTTGTATACTGCTGAAGAAGAGGTGTGGAGCTGGCACACTGTGGTTATAGTACCCTGTGTCCATTGAAAAGGTATCCCAGGTGCTCCAAAAGTTTTCCTCTCTAATTGGGTCTGCTCTGGGGCTCTGCTGTAAAAGGGTGTCAGGAACAACTATTTTGTTGTACTTGCTGCTTTAGGCAAGTTTAAAAACTTTCAAGGACCCTCTGTCAAACATGGCTAGAGCAAGCAGTTGAGATTGATAGCTGTTTGCAAGCTCTTTCTGCAGTGTTTAATTGCTTTTATATTTAAGCATTAAAGTGGTGTCAGGGAGCCCTTAAAAAAAAAATTTGTAAGTCCACCAAAATGCCTTTCTTAGCCTCCTCATGAACCAGTGTTCCTAGGTCTCATGCTACACAGTATAACTTCAGCTGATGCAAAGAATTTGGTTTATTCTCTGAATCTCCTGTCCACACCTATACTCGGCTTGAGGTGGGGGGGAAAGCAGGAGTGCCTTCCCTGCATCGTGTTGAAGAGATGGGACTGTTCTTGTGCAACGAGCAAATGCCAGGGAGTGACCTGAATCTGTGCAAATGGCAATGAAGGCTCAATTTTTTCTACTTTTCATCCTGAAATATAACCTTAGTTCCCTGCAAATGGTTTCCTTGTGTTCTACATTGGAGAAAACAGTTGTCAGTGTGCCAGTTACTTGTACATATTTTACCTAATAGGATTTACTTCTGGAAGGGTTTCCAGTGTTTTTAATCTGTACACCATTCTTCACCTCTGCATTTCTCAAGGGCTAGTTTCAGCCTTATCCAACTTTTTAATTAAAAAACCTAAGAGAAACAGTATACTTTACAGGTACTTAGGAAGGTCAAGCAGTCATAGCAGCATTTGGCTTAAAAACTACTAATAGATGGTATTGTTTAGCAGCTCGTTTTTGTTTTTAAAAAGCCTCTTACTCCATGATAAGACAATGCATCACATCTTGACCCAAATATTTTTGTTCAGAACTTTAACTTCTGCAGTATTTTGCAGAAGCTCTCAGGAAACTCAACGAGATCCAGTAATTCTTTCCCTTTAGAAACTTTCACCAATTTGATGTCTTTGGCCTCACTTGATGCTCAAGTTGTTCCAAGCATTCTTATTTTTTTTCAAGATCAGATCTGTTCAAGAATATTTTGACATAATTCTTTTTTTCCTAATAGTTTTCCAGTTATTAGATCTCCTCATCTGGTATTTTTATGGTTGGCCACGAGGCTATTAACTTTGCTGGAGAGATTTCAGTTTTTTTTTCTGTAAAATAGTTGTTTAGCTGTGGATACAAGTTCTCAAAGCATTGCTTGTTTTCTTAAGGCCCTTTAGATAAGGGTTGTTCCTGTATCTTTGTCTAGGATTTTGCTAGTGTCACCTTAAAGAAATCCACCTTTTCTTATTTCCATATTTTTATGGTGCTCGTCTCTCTCAGCTCTTTGTGGCTTAATTTCAGAATTTCAGCTATTTGGGATTTTATTTGCCTACATTTTATTCTAATTTGAATGATAGCTTTTCCTTAATGAAGTAATTCTATTATAAATCTGAAGTCTAGAAATAAATGTTTTGAATGCTCAGACTATAAGGACATATCAAAAAATGTGCCTCACTTTTCAGATCTTCCTATAACGGTAGTGAACAGGTTTCACTTACAACCCTTAGCTCTATACAGGTAAACAGTTACACAGTTGCTGGAAGCATCTTTTATGTGATCCTTGTGATAACAGCTGTTCCCTAAGAATCTCACTGTAGTAATAATAATTCAGTCAATGAAAATCTGACGTTCTCTTTTCCTTATTTATGCCTCAGTATTTGTAGAGAGTATAAATCAGAATATTTTGACATGTCAGAATATGAAACTGTCACAACTACTACTACTATTTCCAGTGATATTAGTGAATATTTCTTGAAGTGCCAGAGTGTCAAACTGTCATGACAATTTGTTCATTTGGTAAAATACGTGAAAACCCGTGTAAACCAAAATAACACTTATGTGACTTCTTAATGTGAATGGTAGATCTTGGGAGCTGATCCATGAAAAACAGTCCTTGTCCCTTGAAAAGAAACAAGGAGTAAAATTGCCATGTGGTGGTCCCATACTGTCAGCCAAGTGCTGGGCTTGAATTTCAGCTTTTGAAAGCAAACCCATCTTTGAGCAGGAAGAGGACAAGCTGATTAGTTTATCACTACTCATATCAGGCTAGTGCTTAAATCCATCAAAACTGTCATATTTCTCTCCATTTTCCCAGTCTATAGACTTGGAACTGCTTTGGACATAGCAGGGCCAATTTAACAGGTGTAAACCTACAGTAATTTTGTGTATCAGCATTTTTTTTGCTCGATAATAAAACTCTAGCACTAGCGGAAGCCGCTAGGGCATGGAGACTTTAGTGCCACCATAAAAACAGCATTGTGGGAAAATAGCCTTAAGCCGAGAATGGATGAGCAGTTTCAAAGTTGTTATACTGAACCTCCAAACAGCGCCAGGATGGGAGATTTGAGCAGAATCCCACACGTCACCCATCTGTCAGGCTGTGTTGATAGATGGTGAAGGACATGTTGCGAGTGAATTGAGTATATACTGTTGTAGTGCAGTTTGTTACAGAAGGCTAAACTTTCTCGATCCTGCGCACGGGTCTCTCTCCAAGCTCCCTATGTGAGATTTATTGGCAGTTACTGTCCTTTTGCTGGACAGCCTGCGTTGTGTGTCCTCTTGCCTACAGTGCTGTGATGCTGTTCTATGCTAACAATATTAGAATAAAATGATACAATGATAAGCCTAGATTTTTATTTATTTTTTCCCAGGAGAGGATAAATGGAGTTGTTTCTCTCAAGTCGCAGAGTTAGGAAAAGTCAGGAAAGATCTGAAATGAACGAGTACAAGAAGCCCTCCAAAATGTGTAATTTCTGGCCCTTCTCTATAAATGGTTTTGAAAAGGGATTTTGGATTTCTTTGGGTAAAATCCATGTGTGTAGGTGTATGAAGAAAGCATGAATTTCTACCTAGATCAGGGAATGTATTAGCAAATAAGGGTACAGCAGCATTAAGCTGATGTCTACTGTATAACTGCAGCCTTGGATTGTTTACTCCCAGCTTTGTTCAAGTGTACAAAGTTTCTAGAGTAATTGGGGCATGTTTTTAAAATCATAGGGCAAGTCTTGAAGTTTTTTCATGCTTTTTGCAGCTTATATCCTGAAAATACAAAACTTCCTGCCAGTGGGCTGAATTCAGATCCTCTTACTATCTTTAGACACCTGAGTTTCGTCTGAGACAGTAAAGTTTCAGGTGCTTAAATTCTTAGATTTTTGTTTGTTTTTAATCAGAAATCCAAGATAGTCTGTTTAGAAATTATATCTGCAAAGACAAAGGCCTAGTCAGAGCTGCCTTGAATCTCTGTATGTGTCAATAAGATAATGTTGTTACACTCTGGATTTTAAATCTCTTTGGTAAAAATAGGGCACAGATTGGTATCAAGTTAGCATGCTGGAAATTACATGAGTCTTTTGCTGACAACAGATGGGTTCCAAAGAGCTAGTTAGCAAGGCTCTCCTGTGGCTAAAGGTAGAATAGAAGTGGTGGCAATAGGGCTGGTTTTAGTGGGACTGTAACTGTATGCAGTAATGTTAACTAGGGGAGTTACTATATATCAGCTCAGATGAACTGGCTGTAGGATTTCAGAAACATTTTCTTTTAACATGTCGTTTCTGAATGTTACTGAGGTCCCTGCTGATGAGGAAGCTGCCACGTGTACCTAAAGGCTGGACTTATTACTTGTGCTTTTCTCAAGAGCATTTGCTTATTGCTACTTTATGAACCCCATCAAGGAGCACTTCGCTGCTTAAAACCTCTCTTGACTGTAGAGTGATTTTAATTGCATTCAATTAAATGTCTCTTGCTTAAAAAAGGGGGGGGGGGAAATCAAGATTTATTCCATTGATGAAAAGAACTGCAAATGTCATCTAAAAACGATGCTGAATCAGGTTCCTCTGGGACACTTGCTTCATTCAGAGGAGCTATCTAGGTTCTCAGCGTATTGTTTATTAGACAATAATAGCTCTGTTATTTCTCTCTCAAGCAGGTAAAAGCCTTTTGGCAGTTTTACACTGCTGAAATTCCTGTCACGTTCAGAACCTCTTACAGGAAGCTAAAATGGCAGTACAAGATTAAGCATTAAAATTTTAAAGCATTTTAGGTTTTGCGAGATATGGTAAAACAGGATTTTTGTGAAAACATACGTAAAAAGATTAAAACTCCTGGAAGGTCGGAGGGATGCTCATTCTGGGGGTGGGTTTTGTTTGTTTTGTAGGCTCAGATTCCTAAAGCTATCAGAACAGAGTCATTACCGTAAAACTCGTAGTCTTTTGTACAAAAATAATTGCTGGAAACTTATTCCTAGGAATACGAAGCAGCACAAATCCCCTTCAGGCTCCCTGAAGTCTTCGATGTGGGGCTGGTTGGGATCTCTGCTCGCTGGAGGGATGCGGCCCGCGGGGCTGTCAGTGATGAATTCCCGGCTGTGCAAGAGCTACTGGCTGCTTCTCTCGGGCTCTAAAACACAACGATTCAAAGAAGGGTTTATGTTGTAGTAGCTGTAATTGAAAGGACAGCGCTTCGGGGTGTTGGAGAGCAGGGGCTCTCAATCTCCCGGCAGGCCCTGGGCTCTCTGCTGTGCCCCAGGTGGGCCCTGTGGGCTGGCGTGGTGGGGACGAGCGTGCGGCGCTGCTCCTGACGAGAACGGCAAGCTGGGTGACAACCATGGCTCTGATTTTTGTCCCTCCAATTTATGCTTAGCATTTGCTGAGAATAAAGTAATGGCTGTACGGGTTTGGGGGGATGATACATGTTTAGAAGGATCACTTATAATGTGCTTAAATTGCAAACATTTTAATAGCACTTTGCAATGTTTTGCTTTTTTTTTTTTTTTGTCTTTCCTTTGTGTTGATATAGGATTTTGTGGCCACCTGTTTGCAATTGCAGGTTTGGCTGCACAGAGCCAGTGGTGCCAGTGGTTTATTTTTGTTAATGGTTTGGAGGAAAAATAGCAATATAGGAGACTTAGCATGTGGGCAGAGAGAAGTCCTGGAAACCACTCTATCCAGAGAGGCTGGTTGAACAGACAGTTTTATTATTATTTTCCCTGGTGATAATGCCAATTCTTTGAAAAGGGTGAATTTTGACTATGCGTAACATGTAGATCTTGTCAGCTGAAGAGGTCTTGGAAGCTGCCCGCTCACCAGTCTATATCTGACGTACTGTTTTTGATATGTTGAGCCAAAGGTAGTAAGGGTGAGAGCTTCTGCCTCCTTCAAATGTTCAATTGTTTGAGACCTGATACCAGATGGGTTTGTGAAACAACTCCCTAGTTTTTAATGACAAATGCTTTCAGTTACACTGCTCACAGCTCAATTAATGGAAAAGATCTGGTGAAGGAAGGTTTAATTAATTTTCATATGATACAGGACTATAAAAATGTGCTGAACTGGCTTTCTTGACTAGAAATTTTCAAAACATGTAATTACAAATCAGCACAACTTATCTTTGTTTTGTCTGCAAGCTCAAAAACTAGGCACTGCCCTGGGGGAAATTCCAAGTTTTCATCTGTTTTGAGGAGATGTATCCCTAGCCCATGGAGCCAGCTGGAGAATAGCAGGCAAACCCCGCTGTCCCCAGGAGATTGCCCTTGCCCTGAAGAGCTTTAGGGCAGTGTTACTTGAATATTCCTGAGATCTGGCGATGGGAGATGGTTGGGGGAATGACCTGGCTCTTATTTATTTATTAAAAAACAAACAAACAAACAAACACTTGTTTCTGTTGACTTAAAGAAAAGTGCGATCAGGTGCTGAAAGAAGGATTGTGGAGATCATCATTGATGCTAATGAGCTAGCCAAGTATGATGTTCATTCTGCTTATGCTTCTCCCTTGCTCCTTTGTGGTGAAGAGTTTTAAGAACTGAAAGTACCTTAAAAGGAGTAGAAAACAAGCTTCTATCACACTGTGAAAGTCAAGCAAGCTGTTTTTTTGTTTTTCTTTATTATTTCTTTTCTGAAAGTCGTGGAGATTAAATTCTAGAGGGTATCAAGAACATGATCCACTGGGTGGAGTGACTGACCCCGGTAGGAGTTAAATAATGGACCGGACATGGTGGCAGTTGGGACACCTATGTATGTATTGGCAGGCAGGGTGTTATAGGAAAGCCGTATAGACTTATAAGACCATGCAGCTCAAGTTACATGGAAAAGTATTTTCAGTGCTCCATGGTTCTTGTGATCGCTTCAAGAGTTCCTGTGTAAGTTGGCACGGGTTTTTGTGCGACACAGTTTGTGTTTCCTGATGATCAGGCGGGAGCGTGGCCAGCTTGGGTGGAGGTTGGGCCACGCGGACACCCCACGGCGGGGTCCGCTCTGAGGCGCCCGTTGCGGGAGAGAGGTCAGAGAGCGCGGCGAGGTGGTGAAAGGACTAGGCTGGTTGTGTGGGCAGAAGAAAAACGTTTCCGGAAAGCCAACGCCTTGGCTTTCCAAGCAGAGAATGTTTCTGTTGCCTTAAGGAATTTCCAAGCCAGAGCGACAAAACTGGAGAGGGAAGAGGAAAAAAGGAGTGATAAGCAAAATGCTCCAGGTGACAACTGGTTATTCCCTGCTAGCACAGCTTTATGTTAACATTTTTTAGTTTAATAGGGTTTTTAAACATCAGCCAATCACTTTTAGGTGATGTTAGTGTTCTAGCGCTTCTAGCATAAATTATGATATTTTTAAAATATGAAGTTATTGAAGGGCTATGCAGGTTATTTGTTCAGGCTTCCAAAAGCATAAATTTGGAGTATACGGCTAATTATAACAGGCATAAGCAAGAGTGTGTGGAATGTTGCAGCACATGAATCTCTAATATTGAGTAATTCCTTATAAAAATGAGGCAGCCCATATGGGTGAGCAGATGAAATGCTGATAAACACTGTGAAATAGAGCAGATGTATGAGTCATGCCAAAAGTTCTTCATTCCTGATATTTACTGCCCATGAGGAGACAGCATTAATTTGAATTAGACACCTCTGAAATTCTAGGTACTAAATACAATGGTGATGTTATAAACCTGAATCACCGGGGGTATTGCTACGAAAGGAGACTGATGCTGTGTTAGAAGTGTATTTCTGGATGATGGTGTAATATTAGAGCTATCATAGAGGGAGTGTTGGATTGCCATCCTGGCTAATGTCATCTAAATAATGGAGCTGAATATTACTTTGACAGTGTTCTCTGTAATGACTTTATTTCTATTGTTCAAAATAATTGATGCCTATTGAATAATTTAATCTAATGTGTATTGCAGCTGAAGAAAGGCAGTTGCTTGTTACAGCCTGATTGACTAGAAGTATTCAGACTAGATAGGATATGCCATAGCTGAACAATAAGGAAGCATAGGGATTTAAGTGCTCTGGTTTATTAATGGTCTTAATCATTTATGATTAGTAATTCAGGGCAAATGCAGCAGAACGTGCGTGTAGGTCCTTTGCTCATACGTAGGTGACTAGAGTTTTATATGATTCAACTGTTCTCAGAACTGCAGAGATCAGTTTTTGTAACCAGATCCATTACCTTATCAGTTAAGTAATTTTAAGAGATTTTGGTGGTGGAAGTGTCATGATGTACAGGTGGGTGCACATCACCCGTGCTAAGGAAACATTTCTGTTTGCCCACTTACAGCAACCTCTACAGCCAGAGCAGATGCTTCTGAGCAGAGCTGAACTGAATCTCCTGCTCTTCGCTACAGTGAGGGCAGGTTTATCCAGCACAGCTCAGTATTTTGCTTGGGTCTCTACTGTCCCTTATGACTGCAGAGCTGAATACTGGGCTAGACTTCATTAAATTTGCTGTGTGTGTTTTTACAATGCTATAAGATCTTGTGATTTGACAGATACATGAAATTTGTTGGAGCACAAGTAATGGGGTTGGAGTCTGTGGCTGGTTCTGTTGTTGCAGAATCAGAGGAAATGCAAGCTACCTTATTGCATTAAGAAGTGCATAGCCAACTATAGGAATTGGATTGACTCTATTCAGTATTGATGAAGGGTTTTTTTGCTTCAAAACTGGAAAGGGTCTTTTGGCATGTAAATGATAAAAGTATTTCATAGTTTACACAGCTATTGTTTCAATAAGCGTTAAAGGAAGCAAGATTTATTTTGAAGACATAATTCATACTGGAGAGGCCCACACCATTAACTGATGGAATTCTGTGGAGTCTCTTAGTTATGTTCAGTAAAGAAATAGAACCTGGACTGCTAAACAAATACATGCATGAAGATAAACACTGATTTCTTGGCCTAAAAACTGCTTGGTTACTCAGATTTGTGACCAGTTAGCTAAATATATTGAATAAAAAGCTTGATTTATCCAAAGGATTTGCAAGTAGAATAGGTATTTTACTCAGGCTAGTCAAAAACAATGGGAAAATAATTTGTAGTGAGTAATTTATTCATGAAACTTCCTTTTTGTTGATAAATTTGTGCAAGCAGATGGCAATAGTCTAGAATGTAGTTGATATTGTTCCTGTAACTTTTCATCAGGGCTCACTGGTAAGTTGAACATCTTTTGTATAATTTGAGCCATTTCGATTGGATCAGCGGTGTCACCAGAGACGCTGCTCCCTGATTAGAGAAATGAAACTCTTGGTACAGTGCTCTTAATTTGAACCACGGCTAATTCCCTGTGGTATTTTGCCAGCTTACTCTATATGGATGGTACTTTATGTGGGGGCCAGACAGGGATCAGCAGAACAGAAGTAATTAAACTTGATGTGCAGGAGAGGGAACTTTTTTATTGCCCTCCTTTGGCGCTTCCCGCTGGGGCGCAAGCGGGCTGAGCAACGCCAGCGCGGCGCCAGGCCCGCCTGCCTCGCCCTGCCCGTGCGCACGAGCACCCCGGAGCAGGTTTGTGGGGAGGGGAAGGCTGCCACAACGTCCGGGCTCGATTCCCCCAAGCAGCAGCTTCTGCTGTTCTGCAGAAGTGCAGAACGCAGCTCCTGGTGTGCATGGGTGGTACTCAGCCAGGGCGAGCGTGCGGCGGGGCCGCGGGAGCCGCGCGGCGCTGTGCCCGGCAACACTCGGCGCGAGTGGCACCGCCGAGGGCAGCGGGGCCTTGCGCGCTGCCTCACACAGACCCGCGGGTGACAGTTGGCCGGGTCGGAGCAGCAGCACTTCCCCACCCCCGCTGGGGTTCTGCTTAACCTGTGCTTTGCAAGGCAAAAATGCAGGCTGGCACGTCTTCTGGGGAGCGTTGCCCGTCTCTGTGCCAGGGGGTGTAAGGGAGGTGGTAAAGCGCTTTTCATCTCTGTAGGTCTGACAGCTCTCTGTGCCATTAATACGCATCTGATGGCCAATGTATCATAGAAGCATGGTAAGCAGTTGACTTAAGTGTGTACTTAAGTGGCTTGCAAGATCATTATCCACCTAAGTATAGATCAATGCAGGACCAATGACTCAGAGGCCAAATTTTTCATAAACAATAGGAGCAGAGTGGTGAAACACTCATTCAACTGGCTGCTATGTTTTCTTTCCCCCTAATATTGTGCCATCTTTTATATATGGGACACCGTATTAGATTGCTTGCAGCTCCCTCCATACAATAGTTAATAACAACTCTGTCAATATTGTGAAGGGACATGTTTTATTTTCCTGGAGACGTTTAGGGAATATGCAGCAGTAAGTAATATTTATGTCATTTAAACTCATGCCCTATCCAGGAGGGCTGTGTCTAAGGTACATAAAATGATGTTTTACAAAATGCATTCATTGCTGTAGCTATCTTATTTTTTGTAGTTCATTTGCTAATCTAAGTAATGATGTGTTGCTGCTTACATTAAAGTAATAACACTTCTTTTGCATTCTTCGTTCTTACGATCTTTCTTTCTCCCCCTTAAATATCAATATTCTTTGAGGGCTTTGTTAAAAGAAGCCTCTGACATTGGTAATGCAGTTTATTTCTTTTTTTTAAAAAAAAGAAAAAATCTGTAGCTGTTGTAACTGTTACCTGAGGAGATGAGACAGCATAAAACAAAAGCCTCCTCTGAAAGACTGTTGGGATTACTCTTTCCTTTGAAATTCAGATGTTAGAAACATGAGAACACTTAGAAAATGCTAATGCCATAGATTTTTATTGTTATTGTTTTATTCTGGACTATAGACAAGTTTCCTAAGAGGAATGTCACCTTCTGAAAAGGGCTATAATAAAAATTGCTCAGTAATATATGATTTGACTTGTATTGACAAACCTAAAGTCTAGACATTAGATTCTCTGGTAATACGAAGGAAAAGAGTGATTATTTGCCTTAAATGTGTATAGCACTTCTAGAGCATGCTGAATGAAAGAAGTCATGAGCTTCAGAAGTTACGTCTTGGGAATTCCTCCCTTGTAATCAAGGAGAACTGAGATGTAAAACAGAGAAGAAGGTGGGGGCGGAAAAAAAAGGAGGGGGGGGCGGGTCTTGTTTTTGCTATGGCCTAAATCTGTAGGCATGACGGCACCTACCAAGCAACCTTCAGTAACTGTTTCTGGCAGGCTAAGAGGTGGCTGCTGGTGCCTTGGGGAGCCTGTGAGGTGCTCCCTGCACCCTTTGCCTTTTTGGGGAGGGTTGGAGCTGTGTGTGCATTTCTTCTTAAGGTGCCATTTCTCATTGAAAATCTCTACAACACAAATGTTAAAAACATAAACTAAACATAAACTAAAACAATTTGTGTCTCCTTTGACTCTCAGACCTGTTACAGAGAAAGCAAGGTTATGGGGCGCTGTGTCTGTGTGGTAGAGAGGCAAGTCGGTGCTGGTGTGTGGCACCGTAGATGTTGCAAAAGGGTAGTTCATGTTTCGCAAGGCTCTTCCAGCAGAAGAGTTGGATTTAAGATGTGCTTGTGCTACAGCATGGTGCTCCTGTCTGCCATGGGCTCTGTGCACTCTGCCAAAGCTCTACCAAAGCCAGGCTGCAGCAACTGAAGTCTTCTGCATTTTTGCAGGATGCAAAATTGCTCAGATTGACTCCTGTGTGAGCCCTTCTTGACTCAAGTATTTTCTAAAAGCAGTGTTTAAAAAACAACAACAACAACAAAACCTTATAAAATAATCTCTTTTTTTTTTTTTATTCCTTTTCCACTTCAGTATTCATTGCTCCTTCAGTTGCTGCTTTGATGGAGTACCCCATGGTCTTTCACGTATCCTGTGCAGAGTTGCATGGAGGAGACAAGTTCTCAGCTTTTGGTATTTTCAGAATAGGGTATATGACAACAGCAATAAATACGTGGCTGCTTCTGAGGCAGCTCATGGAAACAGAAGTACTTTAACTGACAGTGTTTTCAGCAGCACAGGCCCCAGGGAGTGTCAGACAAAGGAAGGATTCCACAAGAATATAGGAAGCAGAGTTCTCTTCAATTATTCATATTTTCATTGTTTCCATTTTTGAGAATGACATAAATTGCTTGACATTAGTCTTGGTTTAGTTTTGAGGATTTTTGTATGATCACTTTTTTTGTTCAAAGAATATTAGAAACGCTGTTTGAAATGGTAGTAAGGCTGCAGATTTCAAAGGGCCGGGGACTGCCTGGAAGTAAAATGGAACTGGAAACTCAAACTCCCTGGCAAAATGTTAGTGCTCATGTCCATCACAAAAATTGACCTGTGAATAGCTCAAGGACAAACAGAAGGGAAATTAATTTTTCCCCTGTGTGTGTTAGTATACAAACACTTACTGCAGGAGAGCTGCACTTAGGCTTAAAGGAGAGCTTGGATTTAATAGGATACCAAAATTTGTGGGAAGAAACATAAATAAACCGAGGATGATGTCTTGATGAGACAGCAATGTTGTCATGTAGTTACAAAGCACCCACAATATTTCATTACTATCCATTTGTTTTTAGGCTTCTGTGGTGTTTTGGACAAGGCCAGCAGTTGGAACAAAGTTTTATTCTATCTAAATGAATGCTGCTTTTTATTGGCTTTGTTGTGCTTGCTGTCATTATTTAGAATATATGATCTTGTACATACATCTGTCATGCTTTTCCTGTTCTGTAACCTCATTTTCCAACAAAGTAAATCAGAGGTTGCCCTTCTTGACTATAGGCATAAAGAATGGCAGGCAGGTTCTGTGACAGTCTTGGCACTCCTTGGTAACAGTTTATAAGTTTTGTATGTTGACCTCTGTGATGGGGACACTGCATGACTGTGGGAGTTTGCATTAACAGTGGGTTCTTAGGCAGGATGGTTTGACATGACCATGACTTGTGGAGTGAAGGGTGGCCTTGGGTTTCTATTTTGACCTGCTGTTTTATTTAACCCACTTTTATGGTGTAGAAGGAGAAAAAAAGGGGAAGTGATGGTTATGAAAGGAGCCTCTCTGAGGAGGTAGTTAAGAGGACTCTCTTGTCTAACAGGAGGTTGCTTCTATGGGAGATCATCTTGGGAGATCATGTAGAATTGCAGACATTTTCTTGGATTTCTCATAAAATTAAGCCTGCCTTGATTATCCCCAGGAGATGGTAATCGCTGAGTAAGAGACATATGTGAAAACTGCTTGTTTTAATATCCTCTTTCTGTTATGTCTTGTTCCTGCTGGGAGAATAAACTACTCGGGGCATAAACAGATTCTTTGGTTACAATGGGCAGCAGTAAGAGCAACTTGTGTCAAACTCTGTCAGACCTGGAGTGCATGGAGAGCTGAGGGGATGTGGCCCTCCTAGTTTTAACTATCCTTTAGTATTATTCTTTATTTTTAACTCGAACACAAGAGGAAATAAGGATAGGCCAAAAAGACGCACTTGTATTCAAATGAGATTTGACTCTTGTGGAAATGAAGGAAATAAGATAGCTCCCATGCTATGGGGCTGTGCTGCTTTGTGGTGGCAACACCTGGGAGAGATTAATGAATATAAACGGATGGGAAAGATGCTGTGCAAAGTGACATGTAGATCTGTTTTGCTTCCAGACTGAAGCAGGGATGGCATAAGGATATAAACAAAGGATGAGAATTTGGCTTACAGCACCACAGTGTTCATTTAGGAATGAAATGGCAAGAGTCTTCACTGCTTGTATTTCTAATGTCTGGAATTTTGTCAAATAGGCCAGAGAAAGAAGAGGTGGGTGGGTGGGTGGAGGAGGCCGAAGGGGGAAAGGAGAACTGCGAAGATGTAAGAGAATGAAAAAGTGAAAGAAAGATGGAGAAAAGAAACAAAGCACAGAAGCAGCGTTGAACACTTTTTGGTATTTTAAGCTGTTGCTAAACAGATAGTTAATTATGTATTGTGAAGGCAGTGCTCTCTTCTCTAAAAGGATGAATGCAGAGGGGGGGCGTACTGTGTCCACCCTGTGGTTATCATTAAATATGGAACATGTCCCTTATCCAGATGAGTTTGATACCTGTCCCCTAAGCATCAATATCCCTGAAGTCGATCAGACGTGATGCTATTGCTGTATTCTCATGCCAAGCAGTGCTGGGAAATGGTGTGTTAGTTTTGCTTCAGGTATCCATTACTTACATGATTGGTTCTCACTTTTTACACACTGACAGGATCATAATCAGCTTTCACTAAGACTAATGCTGATTGTTGATTTACTACAAACAGTATTTCGATTAAGTTTAGCATTTTGGATAGGACATGATAATTACCTGGTGTTGACATTCAGTTTTGTAGGCCTGAAGTTTACAAACAATCCCTATGTCTTTGTTAGGCACATTAGCAATTGAAATATTCTCCCTAAATCACTGTCTGTGTAAATGGTAAATCTTTGCAATCAATCTTTTTTTTTTTTCCTTCTAAAAAAAGTTTTAGGAGGAATTTACATAATTGGGCATGCTTGATAAAAATCTGATGTATAATCTTGTCTTCTGAATGTGCTGCTACCTGGAATCATGATGAAGTGTCAACATGCAGGAGGTAAGCATGAAACAAGCGTTTAGTAAAGGATGCAGCTGATACGAGGTAGAAAGTGTCATCTAGTGGGGTTTTCATTTGAAGTGGCTTTATAATTTGATGTAGGGCTTTCACTATGAAGGATGCAGGGAACTTAATTGCAACAAAAGGCTGAGCTTCAAAGAAATTTACAGTGAGATAGATGTGCTTTTTAAAAACCCTGTTCAACAGGAAGCAAAGAAGTTTGCTGCAGGTGTTGTACCGTGTATTGTGTCCCATACAGTTCCTCTTCCCATTGCTGGGGTATGTACATATCGGGGAACACCGGATGTGCCACAGGGTGTCATGGGATGCTGAAGGGCCAAGCGCTTAGTACTGGGATGGTCTGTTGACCTAGAGCTACAGTGTGAGATGTGAATGGGACTGTCTCTGGCTATTTAGTATGTAAAACGTGATCCAGTTAGCAGTAAAGTGCTTGAAGGAACACTGAGATTTTATAATGAGAGAGTAAGCTTAGGAAGCTCTACACTGAAATAATCAGTAGCTGAGTAGGTGATGTTCATTGCTAGTTCAGATGCAGTAACAGCTGATAGTTTGGCCTTATGTTTTGCAGTGGTTTGCAGATTAATGCTCCCTTATCCTTTAAAATTAAGAGGGAAATGTGCAGCCATTCATTTTTCATAAAATAAGCAGGCATTAGTTCAATGATATATGTGCTCTCACCCTACTAATGACTCAATTAGGGCATGTTTGCACAGCTAAATGAGTGTAGTGTGTGTTCCCTATCCTTGTGAGATTAAAATAGCAATCAAAACACAACAGTTTGGACATTAGCAGGCATTAACAACCACAGTATGTACCTGGGGTTGGTGGCGAGTTTGCAGTGCATGTGCTCCTGCACGCTGGCTCTGCTTCCCCTGGGCAGGCCCCGGGAGGCCACTGCCCGTGCGTGACAGAAGCTGTTTTGATGCTGCAGTTGCAGATTCCGTGCGTGTGGACCCGGCCCGGTGCACGTTTGCTGGGATGAGTGCCAACCACGTGAAGGTCCTGTGAAACCCAGAGCAGGTTCAGAGCAGGATGCAGTGATGTAGTGTGATGAGGTGGGGCGCAGAGGACCAGCAGAGCCAGCTAAGGGGGAAGTTGAACTGAAAGGAGAGCTAGATCTCCAAAGTAGCACAGATTATTGAGCAGGCTCCTCTGGAGAGGAAGCCTACAGCGTTACCTACATCCTTTCTCTGCTTGCTGCAATATTTGCATACAAGGCTGCTTTTGGAAATGACACAAAACTTAATTTCAGTGATTGGCTTGTTGACCTCAGTTTGTAGAGGTGAACTGCCAAGAATGTATCATTAACTCAGTAGTCATGGATCAGATCCAGCTTAAATGACACATCATTGAGCATTTTATTTTCTACAACTGGTCTTTGAGCAACTGGACTGAAATGCAATGATTGGTTAAAGCAACAGATGCTTGATCATCAGTCTAGAATAGACAGAGCCTGCTGGAAATGTCCCCTCTTCCGTTGTTTCCTCTTTATTGTTTCCTGCATCCTCTTACTCAAGATTTTAACAATCTCAGACAGAGCCTGACATGGCAGAGATGTTGTATATCCTCACCTCCAATACTTTTTCTTCTGAAATTTTGATTAGTGTAGTCTTCTGTAGACAGCTGGAGTCCAGCTAATAAATGCAGCAGCTCTTTTATAAGTAGTAAAGAATGCAGTTCTGATTTTAAGCATTGGTATGTGAGAACCAGGGATTTAATATTGAGACAGGGTCTTCACTTATTTACAGAGTGTAAAGAAAAAAACCTCCGTTGTCCTAGCCATGACATGCTTGCTGTAACCTACTTTAAAATCTTTATGCCATATTTAAGTAAGAAAGGATGGTAGAACTTGGGCCTTTTTTCCATGTAAAGTTTGAGTATTGCTTTTTGTTGGATTGAAAAGAGGCCAAGCTCGTCTGTTACCATCAGAGCTGTGCAGAGTCTCATCTGTAGTAAGCTAAATGAAGAAATAGGTCACTGTTTTGCTTTTCTGCAATGGTGCAAACAGCTTAGGTTTCACAGGGCTGCTGACAGCCCTGTCACAACATAAAGGTGTGTGCTGCTCCGCACCGCGGGGCTGGCCCGGGTGCTGCGTGCGCGCGCAGGCACTGCTGGGGCCGTTGCTGCCCGCGCAGTAGAGCGGTCTGCCCAGAGCACTGCCGTGTCTCTGCTGGAGAGGTGTAATCAGTAAAACGTGCCCTCTAGTTTCTTTTATGCTCTTCATGGTGCACGTCTTCTGACTGCATCTTTGCAGGTGCTATGATAAGGTTGTTTTATTGTGCCCTGGGCTTTTACAGTAGAAACACATGTCTGTAGGCTTAGGGATCTGTGTTTTCCCTCTCTAAATAGTGCTGATACTTTTGAGTTCCCTTTGAGAAGAAAACAAGGATACCTTCCAGCTCCTTGGCCTTTTTGCAAATCATTGCACATGGGCTAGAACATGACAAAATTAATCTGAGCAATGTTGGGAGATGTCCTCAGCTGTCAGTGGTTAAGGAAAGAAAGTTCAAATAAAGTGATGCTTGTGTAATGAGAGAGCTGCTATAGTAAAACAAAACTGTGTGTGCTGCACATATAATCAGTGTGATGAAGTTAAATTGCAGGAGAAAAATCAAGTACCCAGTTTCCTCTGCACATATGTTAGGAAATCTTTGACTCTTCAAAATGGTATTTACACTAAGGACGGGGATTTCAATGCTAATGAAAAGATTGTCTGGTGGAACTTGAAGAGTTATGATACGATATTATATATAAGGAGACTCTGTTTTTTTTGTTTTTGAACCATGACAGGACCACTAAAGGCCAAATTAATTCGTTCTCTTTTTTCTGTTTGAAAGAATTAGCCATGCCTATTTTGTATTCTAATTTCAGTTCTTTATTTTTCAATCCGCTGGTGTTTTGATGTGCACAACACAAAGAATCAGGTTGATAGGATTTGTCACTTTTCTAATATAAGACATTGTAAGAAATTACTTAATCTGTTTCTGCATGGCATACAATATGTTGTAAAACGTTATTGTCATCTTGCCACAGTATATGCTGGCACTTAATGCGCTACTGTGTTGGCCATGAGTGTTCTAACTCAGCTGTACCTTGTGGGGAGGGGAAGGAGGTAGCTGAAAGGGTCGTTTGGAATGAGGTGGTGAACAAAGCACCCTGGAATGGGATCTGCCCTTCCCGCTGTGCCTCGAGGCTCCTGTATCTGCTGGTGTGCCTTCAAGAGCCAGGGAGGCTTTGGGAGTCTGTGCAGAGCCTTCTTGAGACTCTTGGTTAAGGACTGCGGAACCCCTTTCCCTCTGTTCTTACGGGAATGAGATGATTCCATAAGAAACACTTTTTTTTTTTTTTTTTTTCATTTTAACCAAATGGATGCATTTTGATCTCTGCTGACACCACAGACAAAATCTCCTTGACTCAGATACAGGTAAGCTTATTTTTCTTCTAAAAGCAGCAGCTGAGTAGACTGGCAATGTCAGCAGATTAAGTAGCAGACAAATGGAGGTCAGCAGCAGTATTCTGCATAGTCATATGTATTCAGGGTTAATTTTGCAGTTCTGTCATTTTGTTCTCTGGGTGGGTAAGACCAAAATATAGAAGGGATGAGAGTTGGCTGGGCAGAAATTGTGCACTGCTATTGATCTTTGCTGGCTGTAGAGAGACAGATGCTGGCTTCCCGGAGAATCCATCTCACTTGCTGAGACTGATGGTATAATGGATCTGGCAGAAGAACTTATGGAAATGAGGAGTGATTAGTAGTATTGACAGAGATGCCAATTTTCACAATTTTACTTTTAAAAATTCTCCTACTGACTTTGACTTGCTGTCCAGGCTAAGCTCTTTATTAGGTGTTCTGCTTGTTCTGGCCATTTTATTATTTCTTTATGCAACTGTGAGAATCTGTCTTCTCTTCTGCTGACTCCAGCATATATTAGCAAAGCCATGTGAATATCTGGGAGACACTAACTGCTCTCTCCATGCTCAAAATAGGTGCCCAGGGTTACATGTTTCCATCCCAGAAGTACCTTTTCTGTCATCCTTGTGGATGAATGTGTGGAGACAGCTGCAGAGGGAATCCACATCTGCTCACAAATACTGGTGAAGGTCCTGTGTGCTTTTACTTGTCTCCTCTATCTTCTGTTTATGTCCTATAAATGCAAATCCCATCACTGTTTCCATGTGAGAGCTTTAAATGTGTGCAAGCAGAGACACTTTTTGCAGATAAGAAACGGATCTTTTTATTTTAATAGCACATCTGTTTAATTATAGGTGGTCTGGATTTGGGCCAAATGCAACCATTGGGTCCAAATCCTTCTCTAGTATAATTTGGCGTCACTTTGACTACAATGGATCTACTCTGTTTTATATGTTCTGAGAATCTGGTCTTTTTTTCTTATCATTTTTGCATGCTTTGAGAAACCTCGCTTTAATACCAGCTGCTTTAGTATAAGCAAGTAGCTGCAAGAAATACTTTATTAATCCAGTTAAAGTGTTAAAAAGTGACTTTCTGTGCTCAAGTTTTGGTTGAAGACTGAAGCTTCTATCACTTGCCTTAGGGCCAATTTTGTGTGTTGGATGACGAGTCTTGAAGCTTGTTTAGGCAACTCCAAAGGTTTTATTCTGTTTGTGCTATTTCCTGACTTAGGCCACAGGTTATTCTGCTTCTCGCAATATCTTGACATACTCAAAATGAAGAGCTTTTTATGGTTTTTTTGTTTTTTTTTTCCCCTCTCTTCTCTGTGTCTCCAGTGCTCTTTATAGAGCACCTTTCACAAGGTAGTTTCCTGTTTGAATTCTTAGACACCAAAATGATGAGTAGAGCTGTCATGTCTTTCATGATGCGTTTTGGAAAGAGCAAAGGGGAATTTTTCTGGGATGTGGTTGAATGAATTTGTTCTGGTTTACTTATGTACAATAGAGAACTATACTTCGCCCTGATCCTGCATTCAGATCAATATAGGCATTGACTGAACTTTTGTTGGAAGCAGTGGATGCTTTTTCTCTTGATTCCTGTTTTTCTTCTAAGCTGGAAGATCTTGAAAGAAATGTGTTGTTTAGATGAGACTCCAGGGTGTGTCAATACGGCTCGTAGGTGCCCTGCCTTCGTAGCCTTGGACTCATCTGAGCTGAGGTCTGTAGGGGCTGGTGATGCTTGGGGTCATGGCTAGGTGACCCTGTCACCATGGTAAAGTCCATGTAGTTTCAGGTAGCCACTGTCTGACAGCATTTTTATGCATACAAAATTTGTGAAGCAAAAAGCTGAAACACAGAAGTTCCTGTGGATTGTTTAGAAACGCAAGAGTCCAAATGGGCCTTAGGTACCTTTTGTAGATTTGTTCGTCATTTCTGTTCTGATTTTTCGCTCTGTAGAAGGTGCTTGGAAACCTGTCTTTTTTTTTTTTTTTTTTAAACTTTCTGTTGTAATGATCTATTGAGCTAAAGTATTATTGTTTGTAGAATATGGAGGAGTTAAAATAAGCATGTTGCATCATAGTTTGAAAACATGTTCAACTCGTCTATAGTGTGATGCAAAGTGATTTTTTATCTCCTGAGTGGAGAGAGTAATCACTTATGCAGTTTGCTGTGTTAGGACACATTCTTCAAATAGTTATTTTGGGGAAGAGCAAAATTTTTATCTTCTGAGATAATGAATAAAACAAATACCATTTGTGATGGACTGGATTCTCAGCCAAAGGTCTGTCAGCTCATGCTTGCAGAGGTCTTCACGCTGCATCTGATTTCACTATTCTTATGGAGTGAGACTGTCTGTATTAATTACAGACAAACTGAGGTACTTTGACAGGCCTGCAAATAAGTGACAGATAAGAAGCCACCAATCTTCCTAATGACTTCTAGTCAGTGAAAAACTACTATCAGATCAATGTGTATCTGTGTGTAGTATAAGAATGTAGCTGCATTGATTCTGGATTATAGCTAAACTGTAAACAGTCTAATTTGTCTTTTAGTATTGTGAATAAACAGGTTTTTGAGATCTTTTGAACTAATGATGGACATACACCATAACAATACAGTTTACTCCACCCGTCTTTTGTTATATTTATACATTATGAAGAGAGACTTCCTTTACTGATCATCTATGATGTACACATACTGCAATCATATTATTATTTTAATTTTCTCTACTTATTGATGACCCTGGGGTTCATTTTTGTGAGGGTACCTGCACATGTGTGTGCTGAATCCTGTTGAATTCAAGGTAACTTAAGTGAAGAAACTTGTGGACCCATCCCTTGTTGAACTCAGTGATCCCGCAGTGGATCCAAACAAGGTGAAAGAAGCATTTACTTTTTGAGAAATGATGTAGCATTTTAGGTTTCTGCAGAACCTATCCTAAAATGTATGACTTTAAGTGGCTAAAAACATTGCCTTTTTCTTGTCTACTTAAAATATGAAGCAATATGTGCTGGGATTTAAAAATGGGAATGACAACTTAACGTGGTATTAATTATCGATGCTCTTGGTGAATCAGAGAATTCTTGACTTCCTCCCCCTCACAGAATTCTTATGCCTCAGTCTGTTTCTTATTTCTCTTCTGTGCATGCAAATTTTGATAGGAAAAAGACATATCAGATCCTGCTCAGTAGGCTGCGCCAGGAATTTTCCAAAGAGTCTTTAATCCTAACTGGTGGTTAAGTCCAGAGTAAGGGCTAGGACTCTTCTCTGGGGTATGGACTAACTACCAATGAGAAAGTACGGAAACAGAAGGTCACTTCTGCAGTTGCTGATGTCTGGTGTTCATTCCCTGAAAGTAGCATGACTAGTTCTGCCTCTGTGGTTGACCCTGGCCAAGCACAGGATGGAAAACCCTTTGTGGGTGTAGGCCTGGTTAGAGGGCCAAGCCCTTTCCATTGCGGTCTGATAGTGTGTTGTGATGGGCAGTCATTTTGGTGGTTACAAAAAAAACAAAAACTGCTTAACCCGCATGAATCTAAACTGCTCTTTAAAAGCATTATATCAGTGCAGGATGGATGATTTGAAACTATTCTGTCTACCAAATTACTTGAAGCCTTACAGACTTCAGTGTGGCAGCTGTCACCTTGCAGAGGATATCTTGCTGTGCTCTCTTGCATATAGCCTATGTGTGAGACAGGGGTGCTTTCAGCAGTAGACCCATCCTTCTGCTTAGGCCCTTTTGGTCACTTGACATAAATCAGCTTTGACTGGAAAGGGTAAACATGTTCCTGAATTTTGCATGTGTCGTACTAGGAAACTCAGTAGTTCCACCAGCTCCTTGTGCTCACTGAGCGTGGTGGGAACCATGGGAGATCGGAGTTGTCACTCATGTGAATTCAAAAAACCTCCCTCTGAGGAGCAATGCAGAGAGCTGCCCTTCCTGCAGTGACTTAGAGGTGATGATGCTTAATGTCATCAAACAGATGTCACTGTGTTGGGCTTCACCATGTTAAAGGCTTGCCCTGGGCAGAAAGCAAAGCTGCTGTGGTTTGTTACTATACATGGTTTAGTAACCTGTAGTCTGTGGTTTCTTTGAAGGGCTCCTCTGCTCGGGATTGTGAAGCACTAAGTAGTCAGGTATGGGCTGCTGGCACGCTTGCCCAGAGTTCATAATGAAGAGCTCCTGAAGTGCTGTAGTGGCACTGGAGCTGGGGCAAGACAGCATTAGATGGGGAGCTGCAGATGACTTCCAAGAGGGGTGACTTGGAGTCTTCATGACCGATGTGACATACTCAGCAGTAGTGTTAAGCTTTAGCCAGTAACAGAGATAAAAGTAGGAGGCCATTCATTAAACTGATAATACTGATTATCTGACAGAGCAGTAAAAGGGTAATTCTTCATGTGGGTGTAGTTTTGGTTAAGTAAGACAGTCTCCCAAGATTGAGATGCTTGCTTCAAACGAAATAATGAGTTCTGTTGCAGTTAAAATGAACTTAACTGCAAGCAGTGACATTTAATGCCAACTAGCTGATCCCTTTTCAAGGGGATAGAGAAGCAGGGAACAAATGTCTCCAAGTATTTTTGCAGGAACAAAGGGCACACATTCAGTTCTACCCACAGTGGCCACACCTAGTGATTACCCTGAGGAACCTGTCTGTCAAAAACATGCCACTCATCACTGATCTCATTTAGGCTTTAATAAAGCATCTGACCCAGAGTCTTTCAATTCAGTTATGCAGATACAGTGCCCTGTGCATTTAATTAGGGACCGTGAAACCAACCAGGATTTAATCCTTCAGCCTTCTTTGTCCCTCCTCCCTTCTCCTATGCCTTTCTTTTGATGTTGAGACTACAGTTACATTGTGGGGAAACAGCCAGCCAGGAACATTGGAGGGTGAGAATGAGTAGTATATTGTGTGTGCGTGCACATGTCTGTATCTGTGTATGCATATATATATATGTGTGTGTGTGTGCATTATATATGCACATGCATGTGTAGATACTGTAAGAGCAGAGGCTGAGCCAGTAGGTTCAGCCTACCCTGTGGGTGAGATATGGCAGCTATTTGACAGTGGCATAGGAGTGTTGCAGAACACTTGAAGAGTAAAATTATGGAGGAGGATTTTAGATCAGAATTCTGTCTTGGTTTCTTCCCCAGCCCAGAATCCCACCTCCCTCATTGCCTAAGAAAAATTATCTTAAAATAAAACTCATGTAAACTTGAATGTATTGGACTCTTGGAGAGAAACAGTAACATTGTCACAGGGTCACATTAGTCAGTGAAGGATGCGGAAACAAATGTCATGAGAAGTGGAAAACATGTAATTCTTTTTGCAGAAGTTTATCAGTCACAACAACTACATTGGCCCCTATCTTGGGATTACTAGCCAGGTAGAGCTTTGAGCTGCACAGTCATTTTCCATATCTCTTGGGAAGGTAAAATTGCAGTCATTAGGACCTCTGTAATTACCTTATATCTTCCTGACCACTGGAAAATTGTTCACT
>VZSV01000059.1:404945-436270 GCA_013398735.1 Nothocercus julius
AGCAGCTGCTGGAAAGTATTTTTTTCTGTCAACCTTATTTTGCTGGAGTTACAGTTTTATGGGCAGAATTGCAAGCAAGTGCTGCTAGGCAGCCTCAGAATCAGTCTTTCAGCTCTTGTTGATGCTGAGAAAAGTCCCTTTTAACTCTGGCTGGTTTATCTTTTAAAGAAGGTTATGATACTGTGCTAGGTGGAGGAAAATATCCATGGTGAAAAGAATGTTGAAAAGAATAAATTCTCACAAGATAAGTAAACTCCAGACATGCCAAAACCAAAAACAATAGCAACAACAACAAACTCAGTTTGCCTTTTAAAAATCATAAAACAACCAAGGGGCTGCATTCAGTAGAAAAATGTCACCGTCTTCCTCCAGATTCAGACCCGTGGCAGCTAAAATGAACGGTTTCATTCCCACAGTGTGACTGGCGCTCCTGAGAGGCAGCGCTTCCCTGCCCTAGGATGATCAAAATACGATAGAGCACTTGGTCAAAGTCAGTAACTGTCTTTTATCCATATCATGGGTCCTTGCTGGTAGAATTCAGGAAAGGAAGAAGGCAGCAGAGATGTTCTGCACTAAGGTTGAATGTGCTCAAAGGCTTCCTGTCCCCAGAGAGTCTCAACTCCTTCAGCTGCTCTGTTATTGTGGTGACTTTCATAGTGAGTTTTGGAGCTGATCCCAAACTTATTCCCGTTACGGGAGACTTTCTGTCAGCTCAAGATCATTGCTAGTTGCCAGCCACTGTAACAAAGTGAAAAACAGACAATAGGTGTGGGAAAAGAATTGCGTTCTTGGAGAGTGTTTCTTATTTTCATTCTAATTAATGAATTGCATGCTTTTATTGACCCTATGCGCCAGAACTTGTGATACTTTCAAGTTTAGATACTTGAAAATTCCATAACCTTTGAACTTCAGACAGAGGTTTTTATTTTTTTGATAAGAAATCTTCTGCAGTTGAAATACACTATTTTTGCCTCTGTATCAAATGTGTGTGTAGTGGGGGAATCACAAACTCCATGCATTTTTCTCCTGTGTGGTCCCATTTTAACATAAAATGCAAAACTGAAGATGATGAGGCTTTGATTTTTTTTCAGTGTTTGTCACAGTGGCATTGTTCTTTGGAAAGAATGTAATTCTCCCCTGTGTGGAATCAGGAGTGACTGAGCTGGAGAAAGATAGTCTTTCTACTGTGAACGATAAGATCGTGTCGTGCTGGACCAAGAGGACAAGGGAGGTGCGTTACTTGTGTGTGAGGCAGTGCCGCAGAGCCCAGCACAGTCACGAGACAAAGTGGAGTAAACCCTCATCATCTCTGCAGCCCTTCCCAGCCCTGAAAGGACAGAGAACTGGCATAAATCCACCTCTACTAAACAGTGACTTTGAGAGGTTGTTGTTTGGAAATTCCTATGAGATTCTCTATTCAGGAAGCCAAACCTGTATTAGTCTCTGCTTGTGTGTGAGAGCTGGAGATTTGTCTTTGACTAAATAGGGCTGAATTCCAAGGAACTGCAAAAGGTGCCATTTAGGAACCAAGGGAGGAGGTGGAGGAAAAAGTAGCATGAATTTCTTAAAATAGAGGTGTTCTTCATTCCAAGAGACTTGAATCCAAGAATTCAAAGGGGCTTCTAAAACACAAGGCATACGGGAAAAGATACTTCTACTCCGGTGGCTACTGTATGTACTAGGACAAAGTGTGAATAGGGAGAGGACAAAAGAGCACTTAATTAGATTGAAGCTGCCAAAAACTGAACAGAAAAGAAAGCAAGCCAAGGGCATAATGACCGTTTGCTGTGATCACTTTAGAAGCTTAAGGGGACTGATGTTGGCATGAAAATATCATACTAGGAATCAATCCCACAAACTGAGAGCTCTCTGAACTAGACCTCCAAGTATTTTCAGGGAGGGTACAGACAAAATTTAAACTGCCAGTAGACTTCCTTCTGTTAATTATCCCTTCAGGTGCCTGTTCGAAGTAATTTGCAGACACCAGTGACCTGCAGACTGACAGGCTGAGAACCACCAGCTCCAGAAATCTTATACTGCTGTGAACCCTGGGGTAGCTGAGCTATCAGAATTGGAGAACGTGTTGACCGAAGTGCAAAAAATTGAAGCACTTGCTCTCTTCAGCATACAGCTGAACCACACTTTTCCTTTCCCCTCAAGGACAGAAAATTTGATCTTATGGAAAATATATATTCTTTTTGCAGCTGCTGCACCTGCTTAGCCTCTGCTGTACAGAGGCCAGAGCAGTAACAGTGAGCCAAAGGTGCAGGATCAAATAGCTTGTTATATTTTACCCATGTTGTCTCATCAATCAGTGTACCAGCAGTCTGGCTTTACACTGCTGTGTATGTGAGCCTTCCCAAAGTGTGGGGTTGTTTGGATGGGACAGGGATGATGAGATCCTGATCTGACACACCTGAAGTAATTCTGCTGTGGGGAGTAAGATCCACCTGCAGGACAGGGTGGCAGCTTGTTTAGGGTATTTGCAAGTATGCAGCCTATACTTGCCGATAGCTGGTGGGCAACGATTCCTAAAGCAACCTGGTAAAACTGCCTCTGGCAAAGGCAGATTTATAAGTGAGATCAGAATTGGGGGCCACGTGTTTAGAAATGCACTGGTATTTCATGCCTTATGGCTATTCTGGCCCCATTAGCCTACCAGAAATATTGCGCACACTGATTTATTTCCTTTGCTTTGAAAGCCATCTGAATAGAGGAAAATATTCCAGAAGCAAAGAGAAAGCTCATGCTGCATTATGCTGAATTTCCCCCCCGACTTTATTGCCTTTATTCTGCTGCAGCTACAGAAAACTCATTTAAACTATGAAACTTCTTTGGCGTGGATTCTTTATATTGATGAAGCAGAGCTGACTTTCTCTGCAGAGCCAGAATGTTATTAAAGCACTTAACCTAGCACTGCTGTGGCTATCAATTATACTCTTCATTTACACTATACAAGGCTGACGGCTTATTTGAAGTTCAAGAGGTTTTTTTAATGAGATGTTAATTGAGTACACCTGCAGTTGGCTAAAATTTTCATGGGCAATTAAGTGTGATCTTTTCCCTTTCCCAAATTCTTTGTTTTTCCTAGGTTCCTATACTCCATTTTTAGTAAGCAAGTGAGTTCATTTTAGAAGTATGGACTTTTAATATACAGCAACCAGAACAGTAGTCGATGCTTGTGATTTATGACTGGTACTCTGAGTTTATTATCTAATTCCCCATGATTTTTTTTTTTTTTTATTTACACGAACTACAAGCCCAAAGCTCTGTGTCTCATGATTTGATTAAGCTGGAAATTATTTGTGCTGAAGCAACCAAACCACCTTCCAAAGATTCAGATCCTGGCAGGCCAATTTGGTCATTCAGCAAGTAACTTTTGGGATCCTTCCAGTTTCCTTCAAAAGGTCCTTGAGGCAACACCAGACTGCAGATGTGTGGTGGAAGTCAGGTTCTGTTAAGAAGATGCGAAGTTCTCCCCTGCCCCGTAATTGGCCTATTACGGAAATTCTCCCTGTGGCGGTTCAGCCTGTTGCAGGATGACTCTGACTTCTGGAGTGGCTCTGACACCGGTAGAGTTTGCTGTAGTGTTTGGGTGGGAGGGATTTGTTAAAAGGTGAAATGCTTTGCTGCTCTTCTTGAACTGTGGCTTCTGGCTTTGGTAAAACTACATAAATTTTTGAAAACAGGAGATAAATAGAATCTGCAGTACAATGGTTTAGAGCATGAAGTATTTGTCTCCATCATAGTGCTGTGGTCTTGAGTCTCAGCAAACAGCAGTACTCTACAAATAAAAACATGTCTTAATCAGATGCTCTGCAGTTCAGCCTGTCTGCACTAGTTTGTGCTACATGGAAGTACAAGGAAAGATGAAGTATGTGTTGATAGGAGGAAGGAGAGGATCAAAAATATAGATGCTAGTGGCTTCAGCATCACTGCCTAGAGAGGTCAAGTTTTGTCAGTTTTATAGGTTTGAATATTAATAATACCTGTATCATGAGGAACATATTCAATGCAAAGGATTATTAGCAATCTATCTGTTAGCAATTAGGATTATTGGCAGTGCACATATTTAAGAATATGTCTGTGTGGTATAGCAACAGACCATAGTGATATTCTGCATCTGGAAGCTAAAGTGTAACTTACATTAAGGATATTGCATTGGAGGCAACTGGCTGGATACAGCACTTTACTGTCTGAGAGTCTTGGGAACTAAGAGCCAATACTTTGGTTAGTGAGTTCTGAATATGTGTACACTGAGTTTTGTTGCTGATTAAGGCCATGCGCATCACTTAAAAATAAGGTTTTGGTGTTAGTCACTAGTAGATGATTAGGCCAGACTTGCCTTAGGTCTGTTTCTACAGATTTTTAATCAAACATTGTATTTCAGCAAAATACCTACTCATTACTAGAGAATAACACAAAACAGCAGTTAGTTTAGGAAGGCCATGATCTAGTTGGGAGACCATGGGGAGGACAGGTTTAGGACCAGGAATTAATGAAGGCTGAATGAAACTGAAGATACTCAAATAGGAAAGAAGTTATGATTGAGCAGAGAAGGTAATTAGCACTCGCTTAGGCAGCTATGGTTAAGTGATTCATTATCCTTTGAAGTCTTTGAATGGAGACTGGGTGTTTTTTCAGGTGGGATCCAGGGAGAAGTATGATTTAGGCAGCCTACAAGATGTTACTCTCAAAAGTATTCTGTAAACCTTACCATTCAGGAAAGTACTTGAGCATCTGCTTTAAGTATGTGCTTAATTACCTCCCATTTCAGCTTCAAAGTATTGTTGTGATCAGAGAGATTTTTTTTTTTTTTTTTTTTGAATCAAGTTATGTTTGTTGGTCAAAGAGTTTCCCATTGCAGTGTCACAGCAGAAGTCGCCTCCTGTGAGGGGTTAGGCGGAGTAGATGGCCATGCAGTGCTTTCCAGCTCCAAAGTACAGGAGTCATCCCAGAGAATTTCTGGCACTTCATCATGGTTAATCTGTAAGACAGGAATCATGTTTGTGAAAGCAAAAGTGATGTGATTTAGAAAGCAAAAAGGAGTATGGGTTTGCTGTGCTTTGCTTTCCCTATTCCCCTAGTTTTCCATAGCAGATGAGCTCGTTTTGCATGCACAGCACTTTCTACTGAGGCCTTTCAGATCATTTCAATAAATGTGATGCTTAAAACTTAAGTGTGTAGCGGCGGAGAGTGTGTGTGTGACTGTGCGTGAACTATGTGAGATAGAGATGGAAGCGGAAATAAAATTGAACAGCAGTTCTGGTCAACTTTTGACTTGAACTTGAAAATGTTCAGAGGGAAAACAGATGCCACAGTCGCAAAACAGTGAAGTCTCTGGGCATTAAAGGCTGTAGCGGTTTAATAAGGACATCTTGCCTTGGCTCAAAGGAATGTGAATTGCTCTCTCCTGGTGATGCCTTAGCTGTCATTCCTAAAGCATCTCTCCCCCACCCCATGTGTTGTAGAAATGTATTACCTTTTGTGCAGTGAGTGAAGACCTCTAAGTGTGTGTGGGAAGGAGGAAAAATTCTGATCTCAGATAATTTACTAATTTTTTTGCTTCGAGATAGGCATTTTTGACACTTTCTCTATGGACCTTTCTCTATGGCTTCTAAGGGGTTCAGATAAAGCAACTTTATATGCAGAGTGTGCAGATGGGAATGTTCCACGCTCTCACTGGAACATTTTTTTTAGGGTCCATAAATCAAAAGATTGAAAATCCCTTCTCTAAACATACTAAGCATACAGCAATTTTCCACAAGAAGAAACTAAAGTGATTTGTTACAATGCAAACTAATTTTAGCACCAAATTCTCCGGTGTATTTGCTGCGAGCTCCTCGTGCCCTCACAGCGGCAAGTTTGCAGAGCAGAAAGGTACACACAGCTCTGGAGCGGAGTCTGCTCATTTATATTCAGCAGCCTCTAAAACCACAGTGCATAACTGGATGAGTCGTCAGCGTGTGCTGCACCTTGGTGCTGTGTAGGCCAGAAAGGGCTCGGAGTCTGCCAGGAAAGAGCTTTTCAAGCTCTGTCAGGAATTATCTACTAATAAATTGAAGGAAAGCTTTGAAAAGTCTCCAAAGAGCCAGGTGTTCAAACTAAAACATGTGCACTGTTTTCACCTGAATAATTGCTTAAGCTGAAGTCTTATCAATACACAAACGTGGGGCTGAATTCTGCTCCTAGCACAGCAATGTGAATCTGTTACAAAGACATTGGTGTCTGTGAGTAGACACCAAGACCAAATAAAGAGTATGAGCTAGTCCAGAGAGGGAACTAGTTGCCTGTCTTTTGTTCAGAAGAGTGTACCTAAAATTAAACAAGGTGAGCAAAAATTCTAGCAAGTTGCCTGGAAGGTCAGGATCTCACTTTTTTTTTTTTTTAAAAAGGCATAAATTTGGAGAGGATTTTGTTGAGGTGGACCCCAAACAAACTTAAATCATATGCTCAGAGTAAATACTTGTGCTGTAGCTCTTTCAGGCTTGGTAGCACAGCCAGGGTGATCAACTGCAAGCGAAATAAGCTGCGTCTAGCAGACTTTTTTCAGCTGTCTTTGCAAAACAAAAGAGAATAAGTGGAAGAGGCCTTGGGGCCTGAGCTGCAGTGTACAGGAGGGAATGGGGAGACTTCCCTGAAGCCGTCGGCCTTTGCGCTGTGCCATTTAAGGTCAATGCTCCCATGCTTTGGGAAGTATCCTCACTCCAAGTTCATGGCTCGAAGACACGCATGAGGTCTTCTAGCTTTGCTTTTGCCAGTAGCAGTGCTCCCATGGATTTTAGCTGAACTGTGTCATTCTTTGTGCCCAGTGGCCTAGCAAGTACTTGTCTATTGCATTTTAAAGCAGTTGCTAAAAATGAGATGGTTACTGTTTTCTTGTCTGCCAGCTTTGAACAATCACTTCTCTAAACTGGGTTGCGCTGAGATGCCCGTCTTGGTGCTGCTGCTTGGTCTCCTCTTGCTGTTGTGTTGTCAGCTGGTGCTGATCACTGCCAGTCTGTCTGTCCTGGCCCAAGGCAGCTAACTGCTGGACTGGGTAAAAATATTATTGATCATCACTTCATTTCATGTGAAAAATGACCATCCCGGTAAAGACTTTTTTGTTCGTGCGTTTTGTGGACTTGGGATGACCTCCAAGATACCCAAATTGTTCTGCTTCCTTTCTTTGACTTTATTTCCATGAGTATGATGGGAAAAGGCACCACAAAGATGCTTCTCTCCGGGTTTTTATTCCCTGCCATTCTTTTACATCTACTAACTTCTGCACATTATGTAGTGAGAGGGGGAAAAAAAGATTGAAACTGCAACTCTGAAGAAGTTTCACTAAAAGTGGAACAATTTAATAACTGGGAGCAGTTTCGATGGAGAATGCTTGTGCCCTTTAACTAGAGCAACCCAGTTATCTTAACATAGTCATTCTTCTAAATTAACTTTAAATAGGGTTTGTATTAATGACTATCATTATGTATTAATGAGAAATCATTTGTCCTTTCAGTACTTCCTAATTGTACCGTGATTTTCATAGTTGCCAAAATGTGCTTCATGGTGGCGATTACCAGTCTGAACAAACAAATACATCATCTTCATCAGAACAGATCACTTCTTTAATGTGACATGAGCAATAAAAGAAGAAATATATCTTACTCACTTGATTATAATCAGTATCAGAGCATGTTGAGATGTAAATGTTTTGTGCCATGTCAGTCTGGTATGTCACGTAGCAGCTCTCGTGTTCTCTCCATCCATCACTCCCTCTAAGAGGCATGGTTAACTACTGCCCAACAACAGCACAGCCATCAGCCTCTGGTGTTATGTAGTTAACTACATCTAAACAAAACTGGCACAACACTGAAGAGGAAAACATGCTGGTATGACTTCAGCTTAAAACTATTTGGCTTTAGCTCCAGACAGGCATTTACTGGTATCATAAAAACCTAAAGGAGGATTTGCAATATGTCTAAGCTTTTTCTAAGTGATGCTACCTGAGCTAAATGTCTGGAGAAAGGATGTTAAGAGCTGGCTGTTGCAAACTTGGTCCAAACCCAAGTAACCTTAAAATAAAGCTCCTGCTAGCTCCATTCGGCTTTGACTCAGACCCAGGGAGAGATTATGAAAGCTTCATTTTCCATTTCTTCTGAATGCAAAACCAGATTTGCTGGTTAGAGGCTGGAATTATTTTGGAAGAAGAGGTGATCTTTATTTGCTGCTTACTTCTGCGACACTGTAAACTACTAAGTTTATGATTTTCATCTGAAATCAGTATTAAAAGATAGAAATATCTCCAAGTAATTGTCCTGTGAAATTGTTGAAGGTAGCTGCTTTCAGAAATCAGAAGGATGTTAAATTTAGCTCTTTTCTTGCAGCATTCCCCAGATGGCTCAAACACGTGAGAAGCCTAGGAGCCGGGCGTGAGGAGGGTCAGAGCCTTGGCACTGACAATTGACTTTGATAGGACATCAATTTTGCTCTTTCAGATGCTGCATGGTAGCAACCTACCAGTATGAGGTCTTGTTCCAGCATTGCATTTATCTAAACACCTTGCTTTTCTAGAAACTCCAAAATTCTCTTGAAATCCTCTGGAAAATATCTGCAACCAGGGCTTCAGCACTTTTTACTTTTATTTTTTTATTTTTTACTTTTATTTCTATTCCAAGTTCTCCAGATGGGTTAATTTTCAAAAAGATTGTTTTATTTTTTGATACAGCTATTGATCTCCCAAATGAAATAACCGCCACTGAGATTCTGAAAGGCATTCAGCGTATGAATGTCTACTAACTTCAGATCCTACCATTAATTATGTCCCATCATCTTGCAAGTCTTAGGCATTAATTATGCTACGTGACAGTGCCTACACTCACAGAAGCCAGATCCTCTTGCTGTGAGCAATCCTTGGCCTGCAGGCATGTTACCAGGTGTGTTGCCTTAGATGTTTAAAAGCTGGTTCCTTAAATGCTTTCTGGACACCATACCTAAGCTATTTAATCAAATTCCTGAAGAGGAAACAAGTGATTCCTTCAGTCCTATTCCAGATTTTGCCTTTTCCTGATGTTCTGTGTCTTACCTATGTATGTCTGAGTGCAGGTCTTTAAAAACCTCTAGGTGTTGAGAGGAGGTGGCTTGCACTGTCCTACAGTACATCTTACATCCAGTGCCACAGGCTGAGAGGTCAAGTTTTTTGACAATAAGGAAAGAAACTGGGAAAACAAACACAGCAGGATCAGGGATTTGCTTAAGAAAATTCTTTCACCTACTGAGAGAACTTGCTGAAATTGGTGCTCTTTCCAGCCATGCTGAGCGTATATAAAGGCCATAAAAGATCTGTCTCTCTTCCCCTTATTGAAAAGTGGTTTATCTTGACTTAAGGCATTAACCCCTTCTCTTGAAAATGTCAGCGCCTGCATGGCAGCTGCTTTTTCTAGTCTCAGCTATTAAAAATATATCATTTGTATTGGTTGCATGGCAACAGATCATCCCTTTATTCTGTTTTGTTTAAACAGATGCTGAGAACTCTGTCCTAAGTAAAAGCACTACCCTCAGGCTTCCTTTAAAACTCCAAAAGAGGAAGAGTTTGGTGCTTGAATTAATGTTATTTCCAAAAGTAAAATTTTTGGCTGTGGTTAGCAGCAGACCTTCCATAACCTACTTGAGCAGCTTTGCTTGAAACATACTTTGCTGTCCTAACCTAGTCGGTTTAGGCGGGCTTGCCTGGAGGGGTAACTCAAATATAGACCAGGACTGGGAATTGCAAGTCAAAGACTGTAGCTCCTTTCACCCCAAGACAGGAATTGTTCTGTGGGGAAATAATAATGAGACTCTACTGGAAATGGAAAGCATTTGCCATACAGTTTAATGGGGCATAATCTGCTTGATGTGATGTTTAATAAACCTCCTGAATGGCATAGATCGTAAGTGACACGGTGAGACCGCAGTTATGACTTAGATTTCGCTCAGATGGGTGTAATTTCACTGGTGTCTGGAAAGTCACTGCTGAATTCCTTCAGCTGCAGGAAGATAAGCAGCAGGCTGGAAGGAGCTTCACAAAGAGCTAGCGTGAGTGCTTCAGTGGCCAATAGTACCTGCTATGAAATGGAGGAAGGTGTCATTGCATTAGAGGTTTTCCTGATAAATGTGAGTGGAGTGCAGCTCTTGAGACAGAAGGAAGAGACTTGCAGTGTATCTGTCACACCGGAGCTGCTGTAAACACTTAAGAGTTCATTTTGCCACCCTGGAACATTACCATAAGGAGTAAAGCTCAGCACTTTTTTTTTTTTTTTTTTTTTTTTTTTTTTTTTTTTTTTTTTACTTTTTTTTACTTTTTTAAGTAAGATGAACACTGACATGGTGCAGCCAGGTGTTTTAAGTTGTCTAAAGAAGATAAATGAACCTGTAGAGAGTTATTTAGGCTTTATGGTTGCCCTGTATGATGTATAGACTGGAAGCCTATGAAGCATGAGAGAGGTGACTGTAACATACGCATGTTAGTCACAGGCCCAAATTAGAGCTCTAAAAACTCTCCCACAGGTTATTTTTAGGAGAACTGGGTTGCTTGGATATAAACTAAACTCCAGGAAAGTTCTTCCCAGCCACTCTTACAGGGCCACAGAATTTCATTTCTAGATTGGAACTGGAGTCCAAAAGGAGGCGACTTTTTTCTTTGTAGTTCTTACTTGGATACCAACATGTTGGGAAGACTTGGTAGATGATTTAAAAAAGGAAAAAAAAAAAATCCCACCTTCTTTGGGCTTATTCTGGACTCTTTTGTGTGACTTCTACAGCAGATGGAGAGAATGAAGTGGGAATGAAATTAAACTGTAAATAATAAGAAATCCTGCTTTGACTCATCACTAATATTATCTGGTTTAAGCCTAGCCAGTAATGTATGTATCTCCTGTAACTACTCCTATGTGAGTCTTATACTGACACAAATTTCCTTCTGTCTTACCTAGGATGTGCTCTACTTAGTTGCTTTTTGCTTACCCATTCTGTTGTTTGGAGCTGCTGGTTTAAACTGCATGTTGAAATGAGAAATTGAGTAGTTAATTGCACACCAACTTTTCTCCCTTAGATTTATTCTATGTGCAAAGTGGTTGGCAAATGCTTTGCTTTGCAATATCAGTGATGTGTGTAAGTGTTTTTGCTGGGTGAAGTTAGCATAGTCCCAAGAGCTGAACTTGCATACAGGTATAAATCTGGAATGATTATTCAGCATCCGAGGAGTCGTTTAGGGATTGCATGGGTATAAGTGAGATGCTGAAGCGCTTTGCAGAGCTAAGTCTGCTGTTCTCATCCTGGTGGGAACACAGATGAGCACAGAAGAATGACTTAATTTTGCCCTGCTTTCTACTTCAGGCACCCTCTGCTGCTGTTAGGGGAAGTTATGCTGGAGGGAAGTTTTATGCAGTTTAAGTGTAATTTAAGATGCACGTATTTTATTTTCCATTCAATTCAAAAAAAAAATAAAAAATCCCACAAACAAAAAAAAGTACAACCATTAGTCCTAAGGAGATGATTCATATGTCAGTCCAGGCTCCTCACAGTATGTTTCTTATGTTATTATACCATCCAGTTTGTTAGGTTTTATTGGCTTTCTCTGTTCTGTGACACTTCCAATAAGTTGTTTTCTAACTCCTTTGTTACATGAGCCGTATTTAAGAACCGTCTCTTTGAAGCCTCCATAAATTCAGAGCAGCTCAGATGAAATCCGCCTCTCCTTTCCTGTCTCATAACTGTGGGGTTATTGGGTGTCAGCCTCAAACCAAGACCGTCCCTCTAACGTGCCTCATGGTCTGCAGGAGATAATAAAGGAACCTGCATGTCACAGTCGTGAAATTATCTGAAGACATGAGGTAAATAAGAAAAGCAGTTGATTTGTCCTGAAGTGAAGGCATTGTTAATTAAATCATTACAGGGGACTGGAAGCTAAGCAAAGTACGCTACCTGACATCACCAATTATTTTATTGATGCCTCCGCATCTCAATCAACCTGTATCTTGACAGGTAGCATTTAGCAGTGATGGAAAAATGGTACCTTGGAGAGGAGGTGAGGGTCTGCAGTAAATTGGTGCAATATTTCCACTAGCATCAGACTTTCTGGATATAGTTCTAGTTGCAAAACAGATTTGACTCCACCTAGGGAGTGGCATGAGTTCTTCATTGATGCAATCCCAGGTATTATTGATCAAATCCTCATATAACCAGTACCACTCTAAATTAATGGAGTTAGATCTACTGGTGTTATCTGAAGTTCTGAGAAATCTTCATTAATTTTGCGTTCATTTATGTCTCTTTCTAAAAGTACCAATAAACTGGTGCAGTGATGAGTTTTTTATTATTATTTTTATTATGGTATCATTCTTGTAATCTTTGCTGGTTAAAGTTGAGGTCAGTGTATCCCACCATAAATATGTCTAGGAAGTCCATCTCATGGTTACATAAACTGTTGGAGAAACCTTTTCCCCGCAATGCCAGAGCACTCTACAATCACTCCTCTGACTGGTGACTATTTACATTCACAAATCAACACAGGAAGTTTTGAGTTATTCTCAGCAGTGAATTTAATTAGGGAGTTAACTGCAGGGGGAACATTTTGTTTTCACTTGTGATTTGTGGTGCAGCCAAGTTTTATGGCTGTACAAATCAGTTTAGAAAGTATTTGACCTTAAGAAGGTTTTCCTTGGAAAAAGGGGTTTTGTGAAAGACAGCTCTTCACCTGTATCATTCTAAATGGGAATATGATAAATATGATATACTGTTGCATGTTGGATTTGATCTGGGCGGTGACTGGGGGAGACGGTGCTTAAACAGGAACATTTCATTGCAAAAATCTCTAATCCCAGCATTGTAACCAATATTGCTATATTGTTAGTCGTCCTGCAACCGCAGGTTGTTTGCTTGTGCCCAGGTTACCAGGCAATGCAAGAAAGCTCCTTGTTAGCAACCTCTTTGCTTCCTTCTTATAACTTCTCATTATTTTTGTTGTCTGCAAAGATTATTAGGAAAGATTTTATGTCTTCATTAATGTGACTGATAAAACTATTTAATAGCAAAAGCCAGGAACAGCTATTGGAGGGCAGCATAAGAAAAGCAATTATTTGAAAGGTGCTTCTCAGCTTAGTATCAGGTTTTCTAATTACCTGGGGTCTTTACCATTTGATATGAGATGTTGATTTATCTATTTTCTGGTATTTTAATCAAAAGTTTGTATAAAATGAAAGCTTTATGGCAGATTAGGTATGTTACATAAACACTACTGTCTGATTGAAAAGTTGTTGTTTTGAGTTCTGTTTTCCCTAAACATGCGCTTGTTAATTATATTACTGCTTAAGTCTTTCTCAAGCTCTTCCTGGTACTATTTGATCTATTGTTTGTAGTATTGGCAAGCTGATGGGTCTGTGATCAGCTCCCCTGATTTGAAATATTAAATATTAGAGCTTTAATCTTCATCAGTTCTTTAAAAGCACTAAGGTGTCCTAAAGCTTTTGGTGAAAAGTGACTTCTCCTACAGTTTGACTGGCTCTTTTAAAACTCTTGTTTACAGGAGGAATTTTTTTCCACTTTGCTGATTTAAAATTTTTTTCACTTTCCGTCTAGTATCTTCTGCTTAATGCTTTTGTTAGTTATTGTTGAAATATAATATAAATATAATATTTATTTCATCGTTATCACCAAACATGACTGCATGTTCCACCTTTCCTTCAAATAGAGGCTAAGTGCTTCCTGAATGCATTTTTTTCTGGGTTATTGTTGAGAATTTGACCACTTCAGTCTGAGGAGTATCATTATATGGTTCCTTTCTTTCCTATTACATCCAAAGATTCTCTTCTGTTTGCCTTCATTTCTGCTATGCAGCTGGGCAATACAAAAAATAAGTGTTTTATTCCTGCATATTTTCTGCAATTTTTGTATTCTGTTTTGGATTCAGGCTAATAATATTGCCTTTTTATATTTCTTACTTGTGTGTTTCAGACGTAAAGTCAACTTGTGATTTTTTTTTTTTTTTAAAGTAGCTAGAGCTATCTTTGACTGGGGGACTGGTTTTTATGGACATCTAGAAAAATGTTCTTAAGCTGTTCCCAATTATCATAACTTTTTTTTTTTTTTTTTTTTTTCTCCCAACTGATTTGGCTCTTTTTCAGCTTCATGAAATTGATTCTACTAAAGCAGCAAGAATATATATGTGCAGCTTGGGTACATCAAAAAAATCTTTTGCTTCACTTGAGACATGCAGTTAAGTCCTGTGCACTTAATCTTTGACTAATACTGTTTTATATTTGCTATCAATTTTCTCTGTCTCATGAATGATGCCTAATGTAGGGTGATCAGTGTTGGATGCATCCTTTGTGATTTAAGATATTGTCATCTATAGTTTTTAGCATTTCCAAGGGCAATTTAACTTTGGCAGTGTGAGATATCTCTGCATACATCACACTGGAGTCCTTTTCTTTCCCCTTTATACATTATATATTGGTGTTTGAGGAGCTGCTCTTACTGACTACTACTGTGATTTGGTCCAATTTTATGGGAGGACCCATCCTTTTTCCAATTACTTGGCTTGGGGCTGGCCTGACATGTTTATAGTTTGAGACCACTTGTGTTTTCAGCCATGTGCTCAAATTGCAGACTAACCTAGTTACATTTGCCTGATACTCTGCAAAACGTAATGTGCCTTTCCCAGCAACACCAGTCCCTGCTCCTTCCCAAAATACATGCATGCAAACGCCTGCAACCTCCAGTTGGTTTGATGTTGTTTGCTGATATTTTTCCAGAAATCGAATAACTCCGCTTTGCAAACTGGGTCTTGCCCCCTCCAAGCTCTTGCTTGGCCGTCCCTGGTGAATTAGTGTGTGAATCCTGCAACAATCGGAGTCTTGTTTTTTAGATACTTGAGGATTTTTAATTAAACTGCTCTGAAAGTAGAGAAATCTAACTCTACCCAGACAGTGTATTTTCTTTGCATGGGATAATCCTCTGCCTATCTGGAAGAAACTGTTGTCCATAACTGTGTGTGCAGCTGACCATGTCTCTCTCGCTGATCAGAACCCTGCAAGGTAGCTGCATGCATCAAGAGAGCACGCTAAGGCGCGCTTACGCTCCGGCATGGCTTTCTTTTCCAGATAATTAGGCCTGTGTAAAATATATATCTTAATAATTGCCATGCATGTTCAAAGAAGAAATCTCAAACCTTGACATGTGCTATAAGATTAAGATTTGTCTGGGAAAATGGTAACTAGAGGTCAAGTCATGTGCTGGAATTATTGCTATGGTTATCATTTTACTGTGCATTAAAGTAATTATTACAGGCACTCAAGAGATGCATGATATAGTTCCCAAATGCACTTGCCTTTGAGAACACAACCCATTTTAGAATTAAGATGCTTAATTAAAGAAGAAGGGGGAGGGGGGGAAAAAGGATAGTTTGTAGTAAATTTCAAAGGGGATTTATGAGACGCTATAGCAAACTGAGTATAGAGTATGGATCAGGCTGTGAGAGAACAGAGACCTGGAATTAGCATGGAGGCTTTTATTATTAAAACCTATTTTATGTAATCGAAATCTTTGGTATTACCAGATACTATCTCTCCTCGGGAAATAATTAAGCAGTCCCTTCTGATCATTTTATGGAATCGATGCTCTTTCAGTAGTGTTAGCATTATTTTCTTTGGGAAGTGTGCATCTAGGAACGGCAATCGTTTTTAAATAGCTGATGTTAACCACAAAGTAGCCCCCTTTTGCCTTGACAGAGAAGAGCACAAGCGAAGGGCTGGGAGGGGGTGTCCCTGGCAGTGCAGCGTGGCCGGGAGCGGATCCGTGCCCCCGGCTGCTCCGGGGGCTGCCTGCCTGGGGATGTCGGGGAGGTGTGGGAGGCTGATGAGGTAATATTGATACCAGGCTTGATAAAGAGCAAAATGAGAGCTTGTCTCTTCAGGAGTGAAATATAAATTAATGAGACAGTTTAAGAAAAGTTTCTGCCTGTGTTTTTTGGGCTCTGTGGTGAGCCTGGCACTGACTGTATATATGAGAGCCCCGTGCGGATGCGGCTATTGGGAACATGCTACGGGCTGGATTTATGAAGCTGCAGAATTTGCAGTGCTAAGCCTGGCTGCTTTTTCTCCTGATTACCTGCTTCTTATTAGGATATATTGCTTTGCCAGTCTAGTTGAGTGCTAGTTCCCCAGGCTGTGCATGGTAGTTGCTTTGCATGGTTCAGGCGAGCAGGACAAACACTGCACTTTCTTGGGATGCATTTGTTCCCTACCAGTGCTCTTAAGTGTTCTCTCAGGCCTAGCTTTTAGTGCAAAGTAAATATGACATCCTCACCTGCCAGAAATGAAGTCTCTGGTGGTGGACATGATTTCCATAATCTCCTCAAACTGGAAGGAAATAAAGTATTAGCAGCTGATGCGATGTCAGCAATGCATCCTCAGTTGGAGCACTGAAATTTTCCTGCCTGCAAAAAGGGATTCCTGTAATGTCTGTCCTGTAATGGCAGTGGTACAAGGTGTCCTGTCCACAACAGCGATCTCTGAAAGGAGGAGATTCATGCATATTTTATAACAAACACAAAGGAAATGATCCTACGATTAGAGTGTTGAGGTTGCAGCCGTTGGTTATCAATGAAGGCTACCTGGAATTGCTCCGAGTCCTGCAAGCAGAAGTGGCTGTGCAGTTGTGACGTGACTTGCAGGGTAAGGTTGGTGGTGCTCATTGTGAAATTTATCAGATTGTTTCTTTTATTATTCAATATTATGAATATACTTAGCACATGAGCTTTCAATTTACAGGAGCATACAAGTTTACCTCCCTGCTGAAAGAAACCTCTTCCAGTTCAGAAAGTGTGTTTGCGTAGAGAAAGGAGACCATTGAGTTAACGACTTGATAACGATGGTTATTTATTATTTGTATTAGAGTAGTGTTTAAATAGAGGCTGGATCTCTTATGTATTCTGCATTACACAACAGCACATTGTAAAAATAGTTTCCCCAAATAGCTAAATGGAGAATGGATAAAACACAGAAAAATGACTTTTCCAGGGTCTGAGAAGTAGAGAAAGGAACTGCCTTGCCTGGGGTTATGTAGTCTGTGACAGAGCTCAGATGTGAACCCAGATATATCAGTACCACTCTCTTCACACAAACTGATGCAGCATCTTGATCTTTGTCTTGCACTGTGTTTACTACTTAGTGTTGCACTAGAGAAAGAGTCCATGCTTCCCTGCTTGGGAAGGCTAACTTTTGTGCATACGTAGAAAGCTGGGATTCATGTCTGAATGTATGTTTAGTCTCTCCCGTATACACATACTTCCTAGCAAGCTGTATCTGTGAGCAACTGCAAATCCCATTAGCAGTGCTCTTTTGGTACGAAGCTGTGTCTCGAGCACTGGGCAGGGATTCAGGCCGTCTGGCTGCTAGGCTGGCTTCTGCCCTGGTGCCCGTCGTGCCGCTCGTGATACAAGTGCTGCCCTCTTTGGAAAGGGTCATCGAGCAGGTTTTTGTTGCTGCCTGTGTCTTTCAGCCACACATGGCTGCCCTGGTTATCTTCCAAAGTCACACTGGTTTATTGCAATCCTACCTTTTTGTCCTGGACTCAGCTGTAAGAGCGTGAATATCTTCCATTCCTGCTCTACCCTTTGGAAACCATTAGAAGGGAGTTAAAGGACTTGCCAGCAGCATCCCCTGCAGTGAAGTGGGATGCGGGGGGCCCCGAGCAGGCTCTGACCTGGGGGATAACAGGCAGCAGTGACGCTGCGCGGTGCCAAGGAGATGCCTGCGAGAGCAGCGGGTCGGCTCCGGCACGGCGCCGAGGCGGCTCCGCTCCGTCTGACCTCAGTGTGGAGGCAGCTGCCGGGGCCTCGGGCGTTCCCGTGTGGCCGGTGCTAGTGCTTGGACAGAGCTGGTGCCTGGGAAGCAGCAGCGCTCACCCTGCGTCGGCTTCCCGCGCTCCCACCCGCCGCCAAGCTCCCAGGGAATAATTTTGTTTTTTCATGTCGTTTCACTCATAACGTCTGAGGCTTTCAGTTGGATTGGGCAGTAAGAGGGGATGAAGAGATCTCTTCATTGTTTCCTGGTATTTGTTGCCACTTTGGCTTTGTGCAGTTGGCACGGCAGTAATATCTACTTGATGGGGTTTTCAGAGCCCCCCTTGCTGAGCAGGCATTTCACTTGCTCGGCTCAGTTTCCAAAGTGGGAGTTTTTTTTAAAAAAAGAAAATAATACCTGCCATGTGTGGTATTTGTTTTTAATTGGTTGAGCTAATGTGCAATTAATGCAGTCGTGTTGGGGGCCACCTATTCATTTGATCAGTATGTTTTCCGTAGTCACATTTTCCGTAGCACTTTGTGAGCAAAACGCTGTGGCTGCGTGACAGCATTTTGCTTGAGCCTTTCTGTAAGTTTGGCTGGGCTTCCATGGTCTGGGCCTCCAGCAAGTAGCCCCTGTGAACTTTCTGTTCTTTGCTGTCTAACAGGTTTGTAACACTTCCCTGGAACAAAATGAACCAGTGACAGAACATCTCCTGCTTGCCAGGAAATTTTTTAGTCTTTTCCATGCCTGATCTCTCTCTGTCTGGAAGCAAAATTCCAGCGCGTATTGCTACCTCTAGCTTTAGATCTGAACTGATCAGAAAATAGGTTTCCTCCAATAAATGTTTGTGTTGCTGTTGTTTCTGTAGCAGAATGGTCCTTGTAGGTAGGAGCTGTACAAGCCCATAGAGAGCTATAGTCTCTTTGCATCAAAGTAAATACTTTCAAAAGTGTTGCATAGTTTTCATGAGCATGCTTAAGTTGGAATGGGAAGGTCAAAGTAATAGATTAAAAATAGGTACAGAAGAAGAATCAAGTTGTTTTAGAGAAACTCATCACTGATAAGCAGTTCTACTACAGCATTTTTAAATAACAATATTTTGATGCAACAAGTTTAGGGAAATTAAGCTTCAGTAGAAATATGTGAATGAAGATTATTTAGTTTCAAGTACAATTCAGATGTAGAGATTTAGAACTGTGAGTATCACATTGACTTTATATGATGGCAAGTCAGAGCCTGGACAGCTTATAATATGTATCTTTGCATTTTCCTTTCCCATGTGTATACGTGCAGATAGGTCAGTACTTAATGATGCTTTGGAATGGTGAAAATGGCATTTGTCTGCCAGATACATTCAACTCTAGTGTGTAGCAATTGCAACTGTGGAAACATGAAAATGTGAGGGTGGAAGAGTGTCTAAAATTGAGCAGAACTCTCATACAGGTTGCTTTACATGTTGGAACCAACTAGAAAAAATAATGCATGTTTTAGTGGTGATAATTACAGGGAAAACCGTTCCTCGTTCCCCTAGCAGCATGTTGCTGGTACTAACGGATGCACTGCCTGTTGAAAATGCCGAGGCTGCTCTTTGCCAAGGATAAAGCGTGTAGTTGAAAGCTACTGTTGTTGGTGAGTTTAGGAGGTACTTGAGTGCATGCCTAACTTCAGACAAAGCAGCAATAGTATTAATAATCATCTTTTTAAGTAGGGCTTGTCATCTGCAACTGATAAAAGTCTGTTTAACCAGCAGGTACTTTACACTGCCTGGAACTTGACACCCTGCACCAGGACGCTGCTCCCCTGGGGCTCTGCATTGTCGCAGGAGGAAGGTGCCTCGCAGGGGGATTGTGAGTTCAGCTGCTTCTCCGAATTAACTTCTGGAGGCTCCTTCTCTCCTCTAAGTTGGAGTTACCAACATGGCATGAGTATCTTCCAGACCCACGGGCTCCTGTTGTCAAATCCTGCCTTGTGCAGTGCTCATGTGCTAATGCGGCAGGTGTGGGGCCTAAGCAGTATCAAGAGCCTGCTGTCACTGGTGTGCTTGTGTGGGAGGCACGAAAGGTGGGTTATTTTGCATGTTCCTGGCAGCTACTCAGGGCCACCCGGTCCCTGCAGTGGGGTGGCTCCAGCCAGCGTTGCAGCTACTGCCCTCTGCGCCTGTGGCTGTCTCGCAGCACGATGACAGTGCTCCGCTCTGCTACTCCAAATTAGGCCTGGCAGAGGGATTATAGAGAGCCTGATTTTAGGGATTTATATTATTTAAATTATAAATACTCTTCAAAAATAGGATTTGTGGTGTAAGTTGGGGCTTTAGTATATTTATGCAGAAATATATCTTTTAAGGACCGAGTTAAGGACCAAAAATGTAGGGGAATTAGCACCTTTTGTATCTCACAGCACTTAAGCAAACAAGGTGCCGATCTCTCTCTAGGAAACTGTGGTACTGATGTTGTTAATGGGGGGGACAACTGGTGGACATCAGTGTGGAAACAGAGTGCCTGATCCTGCTGTGCTAGGGCAGGTGGTCTGGGTTGTTTCCCTTAGGTGAGTGCATAGGGAGCTTTCAGCAGTACATGCTGCCGGAGGAGGGTTCCTACTGCAGCTTGTTCGGATGCCCCTCTCCTCTCCAGGGTGTTGGCTTGGGTGCTCAGTGCACTTGGAGAAAAGCTATGTAGGATGATGACCTATGTAGTGCCTGCCTATAGAGTAGTTCACCAGGACAGCAAGACCTGCATTGCTCTGGCTCAGGTAGCTTGTGTTACGAAGTAAGGAAGGCTGTGAGTTGGGATTAATTGCTTACTGTCTGTTTCTATACAGTAATTGAGGACCATTAAGCAAATCTAGAAGATAAGCTACCAAATGGACTAGTTTCTGCCCCTAATCCATTACTTCTGTGATTTTTATATCTTTTGGGCATAGATAGCTCTTGCAACTCCAGTGGGAAAACTTATTGCCAAAGTAACTGCATATATGCTACTGAGTGTGTCCCGCTGGTCTACCCGTTTCTTAGATGTTGGTCTGCAGGTCTTGTTCTCTGTTGCTTGCCTTCACACACTCCCTGCTGATTCTCTTCGTGGGCCTGATTTCTTCAGACTTTGCTTCCTTTTTCTGGTCAAATGTCATCACTGCTCTGTCTGGTGCCTTTATATGGAGAAGTGTGAGGTGTCCACGAGTGACCTGTTATTTGGTCCTTGCTCGGTGGGGTTGAAAGGAATATCCAGCAGTGAGACAGAATTAACTGTGTTATTTCTCTTCATCATGTTTCCTTGCATAGGGATTGCGGGACTGTACTCATGGTTGATTCCTAGCAAGAAATCTCTAATATAGTTGAAGCTCTAATATAGTTCAGCTGACTTTTTTTTTTTTTTTTTTTCCGTGACTGTGGCCTCTTTGTCTTCCATCTTTTTGGATATTAGGCCAAAATGAATTTTTGATGAAAATTTCCATGGTTGGATGTTAATTTTTTTGGCCTTGTATGTCTGGAAAGCAGAATGAGGGTTTGTCTGATACTTTCATCTGTGTGGCAATGTTAAGCCTAGTGTGGGGCAGCAACCAACACCAGCAGGGTGAAGGCCCCTTCTGAAGGTGCACAAATAAATACCAGCAATATTGGAACTTCACTGGTACGGACGCAGTATCCTCAAAGGGGACTTAACGGATGTGGTCTGCTCCTGGTAGGACCTTGCAGGAGCAGCTCCTCTGGCACCAGGGTCGATCTGTTTCCTTGCCCTGAAGGAAAACTGAAGAGAGCCTTGGAAACTGAGTACCCTGGATCCTCAGTTTAGTCCCTGTTGGTTGGAATATTATCAAAATAAGGGAAAAAAAAATGCACCTAGGGTATTTACTTGTCCATAGGACAGGCATTTGAGCCAGATGGTTGCTTGTGTGCCACACAACTCTCTAATTGTAAATAATTGCCTCGAAGAGGTGACAGACACACATCTTAACTAGCCATCACAGGTGAAGAATGGGAGATGTTTGAGGTTATAATCATAAAAAGGAGAGTACAGTGTAACCATAGAAGTTAGAAAGATGACATGTTAAGTAACTGACAGATTGTTGAGGCACAGTATTGAGTCTTATCTCCTCATAGTTCAGATTTAATGTGGTTCAAGACAAGAGTCCAAGGGTATATAAGGGAAAGGCAAGGAATCGCGTGGTGCGTTAGTGGGACCTCCGCCGTGTGAAGACCAAACTGCTCTTGGCTCATCACAAGAAATAAGCCCTGAGGTACTACACCTCTTGGTGTAGTAGGATCGTGTCTCCTCCCTCCTGCCCTGCTTGGTGAAAACTCTGGAGATATAAGAGAATACAAGATTTACTGTAGCTGATCAGTGTGGGTATGTTAGCAGCATCTGAACTATAAAGCAACTGACTCTGGAGCTCCTTGGCATCGCTGTTGGTTGATCTGTCTGTTAATGAGATGGTGGCTGGGCTTGCGGTACCTCCACGGAGTTCAGTGAGGACTCCTGTCAGTAACAGTGCTTTGACTGTACAGCAGTGGCTCATGTGCTTCATTCCACCCTCCTTTTTAGGCCATTAATTACAGTGAAATGTTTCAAAGTAGGAATGAAAGTGAAAATCATTATGGTGTTGGTCAGCATGGAAGGAATTCTATCCCTTTGATATAGTCTGTAGTGAACAACAGTTCTGCAAAGACTGTGATTCTTATTCTTTCCTGAAGTCATAATGTTCCAGAATTATTAAAATTATCATTATCAATGCATTAATGGAGGAGAATCAATAAAAAAGTGAGACCAATGGATGGATCAATTTGTAGAATTGATCAGAATCAATATCTGATTATCAGACTTTTTTTAAAAATAACACTAGTGGAAAAAATTAGAAATGCTGACCTTAATTTGGAGTTAATTTACTCCTGTTAATTGCAGTAACATTTCTTCTGATGCCCAAATTAAAACTTAGCAGAAGGCATTCATTTCAGGCATGAGCATAGGCTTTGCAAGAAGAGCTGTGCGCCAGCTAAGCAGAGCCCTGGCGCGTGACGCTGCTGGACACGTTGCGCACACGGTTCTCGGCGCGGAGTCGATGTGCTCTGTACTGCCACGGGCTGGGCTTGGGCCTCAGAGAGGTTCCCATAAGGAGGAGGCGCTTCAGCGGGGGTGATGTAGCCAGAGACAAGGTGGGGGAAAAACACCCGTGTAGATATACAGTGCTGCTTTCAATATCCTCTGTTCATGGTGTATATCCTTTCAGGAAGGGCATCCAAAATGACTTACAACAGCTTGCTATGCTTCAGGAAGAGTAAAAGCAAACAAGGTATGCTATAGCCAAATGGAGGCTATAGAGCATCAGATACATGTTGCCATAGCAATGTTGCATGTAGGGCATAAAAAGCGGAATAGTAAGAAGCCAGCAGGGTCATTAACATCATCAGCAGGCTCAGCAGAGCACAGCTCTGTGGTAGGTAAAATGGCTTCAGAGTCTTCTTCAAACAATGTCTGGGGGAATGTGGCACAGAGAGAAGCAGCAGCTTCTTCTCTCTAAGAAAAAGCAACAGCAAACAGAATGGAAACAGTGGGCTGGAAAAGACTTGCTGTAGGACTGCCAGTGACCTCTGAGGCTGCTCCTTTGGGCCTCAAATGCTGTGAGGAGTTTGCAAAGCCACCGCACTGGGGACCTCCAGCGATTTCCCCTGTCTGGAGGGTGTCTGATAGATGCTCCAAGGATGTGTCACTGCTCCTTGGGGTGAAGAGTGTGGCCACGGCTCAGGGATGCTCTGCAGCCTTGCCCTGCAGTCCTGGGAAGGACATGGTTACTCCCTCTTCCCCACAAAAGCATCTACGATTATCTATGGGCTTTGATGTACGTGGGTTAAGATGTAAAGTGAGGTTCTGGTTACATAGGAGATGCTGACAAAAGGAGGGAGGATTAGTAGTAATAATACAAAAATGAAGCAAAAAGAATCTATTTCACATGCTAAAGCAGCAAGGAGAGACTAGAAATGCTGCTGCCTGTAGGTATTGAGCAGAATATGTTGTGTGATCCATTATGTGGGGACACATCTGTGTTACAGCCAATTAGCTTGCAGCTTGTACCATCAATGAGAATGCACATTTCAGTTCTTTGGGTTTCTTCTAGTGCCATTTCCTGAATTTCCACGGAACAACTGTAGCAGGGGAAACAGAATGATTGATGCTGTATTATCACTGCTGTAAAATTGTCTCCAGATGTCCATCAGCTTAAAGCGGTGTAATGGGAATCAGTGTGGGCTGGAGATGCGCGTACAAATCGGGGGCAGTATTAACAGGGCCAGACCTTCAGCTGCTGTGAGAGGGGCGGCCACCCTCGGCACAGGGGACTTCTGCTCTCCCGCAGCAATTCATGGTGGAGATAAATCTTTCACGTGGATAAAAGTTAGCAGTTTTGCAAGTTATTTTGATGTAAAATTCTGGTCAGTTTATGACTCATTACTTTTTTTTTTTTTTTTTTTTTTTTTTTTTTTTTTTTTTTTTTTTTTTTTTTTCAGAATATTACATGCTTTTAACTCCTCAAAAATTCTAGAGCTGAAGTGAGTATTTTTTGCAGGGTTTCTATGGTGCTTAATTAAAAAGACAAGGTTTGGAGCTTGAACTCCCTGATTAAATTAAATGTTACCGTTTTAAACAGGAGTCATAATCAGAAAAATCAGAAATCATTAACCACTGAAACAAAGCCCATGGAAAGTAGTTGGATTAAAAAATGATGGGTAGAGTCTTGTACAGTTTTAATACTGGAAACATCTTAAAGCAATCATACTCACCTGAGAGAGAATCTATGAGGAAGGACTAAAAAATACCAAGCATTAGTCTTTGTGAGTTTCTGTAGGGCAAGGGGCAAATTTTCTACTACATTTCTGTGTTCTGCTGGTAGTGATGATGCTAAAACTCAGCTCTAAGAGTAGAAAAAAGCTGAGTCTCTGGCCTCCTGTTTTGGCACGTTTCCTCAGCAGTGTGTTACTGCCTTGCTCCAAAGTGAAGGAAGTGCTTTTGCACCAGTTGCTTAAGGAAATGCCCTCTCCCTGTGCTGTGGAAATTCAGAAAAGCGTTTACAAACTTTTAATTCCATGAAGGTTCAAGAGCTTTTGCTTTCGCGACTTTGTGCTCCCGAGAAAGTTCACTGTGCTCAGTGCTAGCAGTGTCTTCTGACAGGGCGATTGGAGAGCTGCGGATCAGTAGTTCCTTGATTTGCAGGTGAATCAATTGAACGACTGCAACAACTAATTAGTTTGCAGTTAGTGTGAAGAATATACAAAGGGCCATTATTGGAAATGAAAGCAATTGATCCAGCAAACTAGAGAAAGAGGGTAACAGGTGAAAACTTCAAGTCATATCTTTGGATATCCATCACCAGAGCTTTAGTGACCTCACTGGAGCAGTGTTGAGTAACATCAGCTAAGAACATGGCGCATAAAATTTAATGTTCCTTGAACAGTTTCAGGATTTAGTAATCGTGTAGCTTATGCATACACCTACGCTGAAATTTTCAAAGCTACCTAGGGGAACTTAATGCTAATTGTAATGGAAATGGGCACTGAGTGCCCTTAAATGGCTTTCCAGATCTCAACAACATAGCGCAGGGGAGCATGAAGTCACCCATTACACAGATCTGTGGCTCAGCTCCTCGCTGCTTTTTCCTTGCTTCCCTGGACTTCGCTTTCAACCAGAAATCAGCACCTTTCCCCCCATTAAAGAGACTGAGTTATAATCATCGTGTTACAAATTTCTGCTACTTTGCTATAGTGAACCAACAGCTTGGTAAGCAAGGGCAGGGTGATATAAATTTTCTAGTTTTCAATTTTAACATGACTTTGTAATTTAAAAAGTAATTCAGGAAAGACATTTTGAAACTGATTGCTGCTGTCATTCTCATTGCTGTTTCTCTTTCGACTGCTCAGAATACAACTATTGTATGAGAAAGAGAATAATATAATTTTAGGTGTTACCATAAATTCATCTCTAGCACAATTCCATTAAAACTAATGGAATTACATCAGGATTAGTTTTGGCCCACTTCTGAATTTTTAGACCCTGGGAATAAATCACATTATACTTGTCATGAGGTAAAATAAGTCTGGTACCATCTTCTGTGAATTCATATTTCAGCCTTTATTAATGTTAGAGTGTAATGATGTTCTGTATTACTTTTCTGGCAGCTAAAATATTATGCTGTTTTAAGGGATCTTATTCAGTTCTTCGGGGACTTTTCATGGCTAACTGCAGTAAATTGTGATGTGCATGTATTAGAGGTGTGTTCGTGTGTACAGGTGTAAAGGCACATATATAGATATGTGAACACACGCTTAAGGGACAGGAAATAGCTGCATTCAGAGATGTTTTTATATAGTGTTTTAAAGTAACTTACAAACCTTGCAATTTTTCAACCTGGTTCTATTGATTAAATAAGTCTTTTAAAAATTAAGAGCAAAATAATATCTAAACAAGTTAAATTTTACTATTCATCATGAAAGATGAAACTCTAATTTCCAGGCACTTAGCTACTGCTGCTGCTTTTTTGGATGGATCTTGAGAGAATTTTTATTAAAATGCAAATAGTGTAGCTACAACTATTCCCTGATTAAATGGAAGAAGCATCACTTAGTACTCATTGAAGTCAAATGTAATCAAGATGGAATTGATTTTATATTCAGTTCATGTAAACACTGCTCATTCTAGCTCTTAAAAAATCCATAAAATAACAAAAAATGCCGGCAACAGATACAAGGTAAGGAAAAAGCTGCTAACGCACTGGATGCATTTATAATGGCAATAATGCCAGATGAAGGTTACTATAAGATTGATACTGCGCCACTACGTCCACATTGTAAGGATATGGGAATGTGAAATTTTCCCAGGTTGAGCAAGGTTGAGACCTTTCAGCAAGTCCGCAGCTCTACCGAGCTGTACCTGGTTGATGCTGGAGAGCTCTTTCTCCTTCCTCACTCGCCGCGGGACAAGTGTCTTGAGTTACTGACAGTTACTGCGTGGTAGGAACATGCACCCAACCACACTAATTGCGGATCAGGCCTTACGTGTTGGCTTAGTTTTCAGTATCTGTATCCGGTTGTTGCTTGGGAATAACAGTGTAGCCTCACATCTAAGGAAATACCTCGTGGCAGGTAGATCTCGTGTACCGGGTTTGACCCCTCAACCTGGACAGTGAGGGTTGAGATCAGGGTGCTCCAGGCCTGTGCTGCTGGCAGGGCAGAAGGCCAGTCAGAGCGATGGCTTCGATTCGTCAATTGCAATTAAATTTATTTACAGAGTTTTGGCCTCAGTTAATTGAGCTTGCAGTGGTGCCCATTGAGAAGTGCAGCCGTGTGAGAGGAGCTGTAAATGAGCTCGGGACGCAGGCCAGACGCAGGTGCAATTATCTGCTCCTGCAAGCACAGGCTGCTGTTGGAGGGAAAGGGAGCTTTGCATGGAAACCACGGCTCTGTGGAGCCACTGGCACGTCCTCGCGACAGGACGCTGCTGTCGCGCCTGTGGTAGCAGCACCCCTGAATCCCTGCGCTCGAGCAAGCGGGAGGTGTGTTTGCAGGGGTTTGCTGTTCCTCGTATCCTCTCCGTGCGTGGGAGAAGACGAAGCCATGGCTGCTCCTGCCAAAGGCCTCTATATTTGTTTTGAGTTTTGGGCAGGTACTTAGATACAGTTAAACATACACAGAGAAAAACCTTACAATACTTAAAAATGAGGCAGCAGGCGGTCCTGTTTCTACCTCTCTGACTACAGGCTTTAGGAGTGCCAACTGTTTAGTGAGTGCACTGTTACTTTGCTTCTACTTCCAAGATCATCTCTGAAGTGGTAGTTGTCCTGCTTTCTATGCAAAGGTAGAGGTTGATTTGGGAAGGCCCCAAGGCCCTTTCTCTGCAGGTCACTCTAGTGTGAGTGATATTTCAGTCCCATTAATTGCCAAGAAGGGAACATGACAAGAAGTGGAAGAATGTGAGCAGATCCTCTTCAGGTTGGGCTTTCCCGGCTGGCTACTGCACTAGAGCACTTCGTGTCCAACGTGTCAGAATGGTAAGTGCGGGGTACAGGCAAGATACCTGTTGCACAGGCTGTTAAGCAAATGGATAATCATCTTTGATGGTGGAGTCTGCTCTGAAACCCTCCTTTAAGGCTTTAAGGTGAAGAAGGCCCCGTGAGCTCAGTTTGCAGGCCAAACATGAAATAAGCTCCATCTTCCCCTGATACATGTGGTTTGTGGGTTTTTTTTTTTTTTTTTTTTTGGATCAACAGTTTAGACCAGGTACAACAAAACATAAGTATTAATGCTATGATGGTCCCTTAGTAGCTAAAATAAGATTTTTCATGAAGAAAATTATGTTTTGAATTACTGTGTATTCTCGTCGTTTTATGTATTTAGTATTTTTCCATGGCTGATGACTCCTAATAACAATCATTATGTGCATTTCACAGACATTACACCAAATGGTTTAAACTTTAAGAAGTTTCTTTTTTACAAGCTGATTTTTACAAAGAAAGTTAGAGTCCTGATCCATTTTAACATAAATGGTAAGTGCAAATGAAAATTAATTTGGTTTGCAAAATGTGTTTCAGAATGTGTTTAAGCAAGTGAAAATCAACAAATCAAAGGTCATTCTTAGAGAGAAGATGCAGAGTGTGTGCTTTGGAGCACATTTCCTAATTAAATCCCTGTAGAGGAAATCATGGTCAATTTTAAAGCCTAGATTTATTGCATCTAGGACAGGGCACAATGTCAATTATCAAGATGGCTTTGCCTATCTTACAGTAAATGACTGCAGCAAGAAGTGAGCAGGTGTATTTGGGATAAGTAAGATGCAATACGTTCCTACTCTCCTACTCTCTCCTGATACTAACCAGCTTCACTATAAATGCTTCCATTAGATATGGCACTCCAGTTACAAAGAAAATACTTCTGCATCATAGAAGTATTGCAGAAGGTATCACTGGAAAGAAAGGTGGAATCTGTGTGAATCCTTCTCAATTCATCTTGCCAAAAACAGTACAGAGGGCTCTTCAGTGGTTTTGTAAGGAATGATGGCCTTTGGTTTCAAAGTGGAAAATTTCCATCTTAGACTTGGATAGGATTATTCTGTATTTGACTTGTGCTATCTTCTTGACTGAGAAGCTCAAATAAAAAAGATAAACAGAAGGCAATCTCCCAAATTTGCAATATAGTGTCAAGTCCTTCATGTATTAGAATTAACCATGGGAACTGAAATTTCTTTTGTGACTTGAGTAAACTTCTGCATAGAAACTGCCACTTATTCCTGCTTTTATGCTGCTCCTTGATTTGCGTATTTTGCGCTCCTGTTTTTGACTGTGGCTAATTCAAGTCAGTAAGTTATTTTTTGATTTGCCTTATAGTGCAAGCTGTTGAATGGAGCCATAAAATTTAGCATGCAAAGCTCTGCCTTTTCTTGTAACTGTAGTACTATATGATTGAGGAAATCTATCTGAAAGATGCCATATTCAGTTCTGTGGGGCTGCTTGAATGGCTGCTTATACCAACATTTCCATGGGCTCTGTATGTATTTTGTTCAAAGGAATTATTCCAAAACGATGGGAGTTTTATTTTTAGTATCCATTTCTGCAGAATGTTTTAAAATCCGTTCAGTCTTACTGAACTTGGGACTTTAACCAAGGTTAAAGTACTTGCTGTACTGGAGCTTAAGGACCTTTCTGCAGGTATCCAATATGGGGAATTTGAGGAAGGGGACTCTAGGTAGTGGAGCTCTGCAGGTCTCAAGGTCGCAGATAGAAAGGGTTTGCTACCTGTTGCCTGCTTTACATAGGATATTCCTGTGATCTGGACAAAGAGCTTCATAAATGATGAATCCTTTGCTCCATTAAGATATAGAGGCGTTATTGTCAAGATGAGCCTCATTAGGGAAACTCAGATCCATAGAGATTAACATGCACTCATCTGTTCTAGATAACTTGTCTGCCAGACTGCTGAGCATGCTCAGTGCTGTACGGGGTTAGTGATAGGTCAAGATAAAACCGGCACTCAGGGCCACCTCTTTCCAGGGTTTCAAATGCTGCTGTCTGTTTGTAGGGTAAGCAAGCAGCTTTTTTTTTTTTTTTTTTTTTTTTTTTTTTTTTTTTTTTTTTTTTTTTTTTTTTTTCTTCCAGTTTTGACTCTGAGGGTGACATTTCCACACTTTTTCTCCTTGTTGCTCTACTCTGTCATCCTTCCAGTCTGGTTCACATTGTCCCTACAATTTGATGCTGGAGCCTGGACGTGGCACTTGCAGCAAAGCTGGGCAGAGCATGTGGAATACTTGTGTCTTGTAGCATTCTTGTTTCAGTGTCCTCATGTTCACTTAGTACAGATGCCTAATTCTAAGTAATCTGTTGTCCACACCTAGCTGACATAATAAAAAAACAAAAGCTTTCCCTAATGTGATTCCTCAGCCTGTGTTTTGTTGAAAAGCTACCTGATATTTTTTTCCTTCTTTCTGCTCATAGAGGAATAGAAAATTTGAGCTGTTTCAGCTATCTGTTGTTCTTATAGGTGCAGGTTGGTCTTCATGTTTGTTGGGTTGCTAGGGAATGTGTGTAGCTCTTGTTGCTTTTGTGTTATAGCTGCAAGCACTTACCTCTTCCTCCAGTAAATAGCGTTTATATCAAGTTCTTTGAAAGCAGTGCAGTCATTTGTGCTTAAGACAGAATTATGGCAGCAGCAAATAATTAGTGGAAGGAGTTTAGCCCATGGTTTTTCTACAGACAGGGAACTCTGCTTACTCAGATTTGTTATTCATTTTTGTTAGAACTGTTTCCTTAAATTTCTGGATGACTGGAAGAGCAGATTTGTGCTAGAATAGAGAAATGCCATTTGCCAAATAGGCTGTCTGTGAAGCTGTTGTGTTTTGTGGAGACTGATGGGCTTCAGTGATCCACCAGGAAGGGGTGGGGAGTTAGAGGGTAAGAGAGGGGTCGAGGAAGCTTATGCGCTGGGACAGTGATCTGTGATGAGAATCGGGAACTTGAATATTCCATATTCACAGAATGGTTGAGGTTGGAAGGGACCTCTAGAGATAAGTAAAAGGCTCACATAGCTTTTTTATTATGGAAAAAAAAATTAGTTTTTTATTTAGAAAGTGGGCATTTTTGTCCAGTTCTGTTTTCATGGTGAGTTCAAGAATGGGTTTGTTTTTGTTCCAATGCAAAACACAAAACATTTGGGAAATGTTTGCCATGTTTTGATGTGGTAACGTGGGAAGTTCTCACAGAATGGGGTTGTTGTTGCCTTGTCAGTGCATTTGCTGACATTCAAAAATTATACCAGCCTACTGCATGTCTCTGCTCCTGGTTTGTGGACATTTTATTGCATATTTAGCAACATGTGTGTTTTTCAGTAACCAAGATATAAATGGCAGAGTGGGAAGAGGGATCTTTTTTCACAACTCAAAAGGTTGTGCTTTAAGCCAGATACTGGTGTATTGTCCTTGCAGAAGGAAACCAGTGATTTCAACCAAGGCAAAGGAACTGCATCAGCTTGGAAGTCACTGTGAGGATTTCAGTGGAAGGGAA
>VZSV01000059.1:436355-455057 GCA_013398735.1 Nothocercus julius
AGTGAAGAATAGATTGAACTCTCGCATTCTGCTTGGTATTATCCTCTGGAGTTTTGGGGAGAAGGTGAATATACCTGACAATACAGCCAGGGTGAACCCGGCTGCCAAGTGAGAGGTGTGTTGTTGGGGCTGTATACAATTGCTGAAATGCCAGTCACAGACTCGGCCTGTCAAAGATCGAGAACTCTCCGCTGTCTTTTCAGAACAGCGTTCCAGCAGTGGCTGCTCGGAATTTGTAATCCCTGTGACGGAAAACTGGGTAGCGTAGGTTTTGTTTCCTCTCTCCCAATTAAAAGAAAAGCAAGATCTTCTCTCCCCATTCAACTCACAATTAATAAGCTTGCAAATATTGACAAATGTGACTTGTTTTTTTCATAAAATTATGATAATTTATGAAGAAGTGATAGAAGAAAAATGATCTCTTTCTTATTTGGGTTGTGTGTCCTTTATGAGTTGAGTGGCAGTTATTTCTAGTCACCTTTAACTTGTCCAGCTTTAAATATTGATGGTCATGATGCAGTTTTGAAACTCAGGCCTTAGGGAGCGAAGGTGACCGTCCTCCGCGTGTTGCTGGCTTAAAAAAGGTTGCGGAAGGCAAACAGGCTGTTAGAAACCTCCCTGCAGCCGGGGCTGCTGCAGTGACATTAGGTGTCTTAGTGAGCTGGGTGACGTGCTGAAGTTACTTGAAACTGGGAAAGGGCAAAGCTGCAGATAGACAGGTCCACATGACCTGTAGATCTGACTCATGGAGCCCAACACAACATGGGTATGTCATGTTGGCTGCCAGATAATTTTCCTTTCCCTTAATAGCATTCAAGATCTCTATAGCGAAATAGTTCGGGTTTCACACGTTATTGCAAAGAATACAATTCTTGTTCGAGCAAAAACCACTCTGATGTAATTTTATGTCATTTATGTGCAGCTCCTACTGTCTAATGAGATTTGAAAATGAGACTATCTTGAAGCCAGTGTATAATTCTCTGAACACGCAGTAAATAAGCTTTCTAATTAAAGGTGTTTATAGCTACAGAATTGCTGGGTCTCCATCTCTTCTCTTTGAAATAAACCTTTTACCATTGAGGATTTATTTTGGATATCCGTGGCTGTATTTTTCCTCTGTGGCATGTTAATACACAGTAAACTGGGGCAGATCACCTGGATTCTCCACAGTGGTTCCCTACAGTAGATCCATGTCTGTTTCTATTGGTGCCAACTCTTGCTCTCCATGTTGCTTCCCATTTCCCAGCGGTGTTGCGTGAGCTTCAGGAGATACTCAAGTTCTTCATGACAGCAGTGCTAAGCAGACAGTTTCAGTATGATGCTGAAACATTCTTTTTCGCTTGGGCTCTGGTTGGTGAAAATAGCTTTGGGAGTGTCTTAGATCTAGAAGGGTTGAAGTGTCCTGTTCTTTTAACTGTCTTGGAAATCTGTGCAGACCCTCCAGCATACGCGCGGTGTTATCTGCAGCCACTGCTTTTTCCCCCTACATTTCAATTCAGAACTGTGACTACTTGGTTGATGTGTCTCTATGTATTGCATTAATTCTGTTTCATATCATACATTATTTATATGTCATTATATTAAACTACAGGTTCTACTGTATGCTCTGAGTATTATTTTGGTTGTTGGAGCCCGACCGTGGCTCTCCTTTTAAAAACGTGAGAGATGATTTTGGAACAAGCAGCAAGCAAGCCTACAATATAAAGCTGTTAATCCAAGGATTAAACACTCATTCAAAGTGAAGCAAATATTTGTTTAGACAAAGAAGTAGAGACTCTTAAAGACAAAACATGTTTTGTGTAAGCTAATTTCTAGCTGCGTGGTGTCAATGCTAGAAGTCACCTTCTGGGATTTGAAGGCTGCTGGTGGTGGTATTTGGGAAAGGTGGACTTGAGACCTGTGAAGGAAAGGGGTCTGTCTGCTGTTCTAAGGAAGATGTGGGACCATAAGCCTAGGATACGCAGGAAGGAAAAAGAGCGAAGGAGGATCTAAAGCAGGACCATGCTTGCTGTATGCTGCCCTTGCTACACAAGTGAATTTAAAGAAGGGAATAAGGAGAATCTTGGCTCTACTTCCCTGTCTGGTAGCAAGAGTGTTTGGGCAAGTCTGCAGGGGGGCATGAGGTAATGGGAGCTGGAGGACCTCTCACCAGGAGCTCGGATAGGGAGTGGGAAAGGAGCAACAGTGACGTGTGGCCCAAAGCCAGTTTCAGGCCCTTTCCTGGGATACTACATTGCTTGGGACAGTAAGAAAAGGAGCTCAGGTGAACTCATGCTTGAATCTCTCGAGTTTGTCTCCTTCTATGAAAAGGCAGGCAGAAGGCAACGCTTTTGGACCTTGTCTTTGGCTAAGCTGTGAGCCTGTAGCATCACTCATTGATGTAGATGTGGAGGCTGGTTTAAGTGGACCAATACTGTCATCTCACACCATCATCATCACACGTTCTAGCATCTCAATTACTGTTTTGAAATAATAAATGGAGTTGTCAGGTAGATGAATTACCTAGCTCAGATACTCCCATCTAAAATAACGTGTATCACTTTACAGAGCATCAGCATGTTGCTTACTTGAAAAACTGCACTTAAACTGTATTTTCCGTTAGACATAAAGAGTCATTAAAGAATTCTTGGGGGTTTAGTCTCTTGATTTAGTACACAGCACAAGAAAGGTAGAACTGTTTCTATACAAAGTATTTTAACACCAAAAAAACATTCAGGAATGCTGCAGAGGAAAAATACTGTGGAGAAAATAAATCTTTTAGCAGATGAAACATTTCAGTAGGGATGAACCAAATAATTTCTAAATTCTCCTTTATGAATAAAAATGGATGATAACTTAGTTGAAAAAAATGCAGTTCAGGTCCTGGGTGGGGGGGGTGGGAACAATGATCAGTAATAATATTGCAGTTCATTTTCACATTTAATTGTAACTATTTAATCGTGTTACAACAATGCTAAGCCTTGTATATGGGTAGTTAGGAAGACAAAACTCTGCTACTTTAAGGAGCTGCAAAAGCATTAAAATTGCAGAGTGGTAAAATTGAGATCATACGATTATTTGGTAAAATGAGGAATTTAAAAAAAAAAAAAAAAAAAAAAAAGGTGTGAAACCAAAATGAATGAAGAAGTGATAAGTGAGCCTTGATCCCCAGGTTGTGTGTTAGCTGGACATTTCATTTATTTTTACCAATTCTTTTTTAGATGATAGATGAAAGTACAGAAGAGGACAACTTTCCTTTGGGGAGAGAGAGAGGGGGATTCATGATATTATCTGGCAAAGGAGGACTTTTCCACTTCCAATTAGTGGCGTTCTACAATAAAGCTGCCTTTGCAGTGCTAGTTAGGAGGAACTCAAATAAATTAGAACTTATGAATGTAGAATAACAATAAGGTTGTGAACTGTGGGATGCCTGGAAAATGAGAAACAAAGAGTAGATTAGCATTGGTCGAATGGGTGAATGAAAGAAGAGCAACTCATTCCAGAGCACATGTATCCTTATGCAAAGAGGTTTATAATGAATCGGAGTTAACTATTAACTGAAGTGTTGTAGATAAAGAATAATTATAGAGACTTTATGAGACTGTATTACACGTCTTTAAGCCATTTAACTTTTAGAAGGTAAGAGAGCGAAGACTAATCACGACAAGTTGGGATTTCAGGTTGCTGAGTGGTATGAAATTGGAAAACAAGATACAGATTTCCAACCATAGAGTAATGGCAGTTTTGGTTAGTTCACAAAGATAACTACCTTGGGGGCTTCATAAAATACAAAACGTCAGAAGATAACTGCAGGAGAAAAAAACATGTGGCAGAGTCATTCCAAAGGTGAGGAAGATGAACATTAATGTAAGTAAAACTACTTAAGGCCCAGTGCTATATGTGTATCTGGGAAATCAACATCAGTAACTAACCCATTCTTATTAGCATTTTCAAAGTTCACTTTAAAGCATACTGGCTTGTTCTTTGTGACACAGATACCATGAATAAGATTCCATCCCTTTCACTTGTTTTAAAAAAATAAAAATGTGAGCCCAGGAGAATGAATGGATGAATAGAAATGGCAAAATTCTATTTCAAGAAGATCAAAGTATTAGTAGTATATGCATTAATATTTCCAAAACTATTGGCTTTAATGAAATCTCTTTTCAATGGAGCTGATTAGAGTTACAAAATATCTTTGCAGAGTATCCGGGGCTGACCCAGCTTGGGTTGTGATGATGTTCTGCACTGGGAGCAGTCAAACCAGTTTCCAGAGCTTTCAGAAACCGTGCCTGGCTGCCATCCCCTCCCCAGTGACTGCCAGCTCTGCTGTGTGACTGCGGAGGCTGGGGAGAGGACGAGCAGCTCCATGCCCTGTCTGTGGCTCCTGCTTTGGAAGTAGCCACCTTTCCTGAGCTTTTGGCATGGATCTTCCAAATCTACTTTGCCTACTTTGATCTCCCAGCATTTTTAATGTAGTTTTCCTAGATTTCTCCCTGCGCCCCCTCCCCCCCCAAATTAGGAACAGCTCATTTGCAGCAACTCAAACAAAAACAAAATGAAAGGGCCAATAAAACCTGTTATTTTATTTATTTTGAATGAGGGGCCAACAGCCACAGCCAGTAAAATTTTCTCCTTGATGTTTTTAGTGCAAAGTGGAGTTGAGCTTAAGTTTTTGAAGTGTTTTAAATTGTCTCAAAGTCTGGATCAACGGGCTATCTAACTTCTTGTTGACTTTCATCTTATTTATTATGTGGTAAATAAGGTGCATTTCTTTTACACACAGCTTGGTAACAGTTTACACTACTATTTGCAATGGTTTGATGAATGCTGCAGAGAACAAAGCAGGAGCCACTAAGTCTACTCTTTGCAAACTTTAAATTCAGTAACACGTTTGACAAAACTGAGAACTTTGCAGTGGGAAGAAAGGCAAAGAAAGGCAAACCAATGGTTCTACTAGATAGCTTGGTAATTAATTACTTTTTTGTACATTCAAGGAACAGTGCTGTGACATACTACTTTGCAAATACAGCAAAATGAGCTTTCCCGACGCAAGGAATAGCGCAGTGGCAAGACCCACCTGGGTAGTCGTGACTGCTAAACTAGACGAGTGAGCGCAGAGGTACCTGCTCTTCCCATGGCACTTCTTTCCTTGGGCTGTCTGAGCGTCCCAGCTGGGCTCAGCCAGCTTGCTCCCTGCATGGACTTGGGAGCCAGCTGAACCCCCCTGAGCAGAGCCAGGCCTGCCGGGAGAGGTCCCGGCGAGCCTGTGTGCGTGCTCATCTCCAGCCCTCTCGTAGCACGCTGCCGAGAGCATGCTCACAGTTTGAGCCGTTGTACCTTTCCACAACGCGCTTTCGCCGTATGCTGTGTGCCTGCCGTAGCTGACAGTGCATTTCGGAGCAGTGTGACGAGTCTCCACGTTCAAACTCACCTTGTGAATTCCCCCCCGACCATGAACACCAAAATATGTATACATGAAAACTTTCCGCGGGGAAGGATAAAGACCTGTGGGCTTTTATGATACTGTTTTTATTATTTTTTTTTTTTCCAAATGAAAGCAAATGGGATGTTATCCTTAACATCTGCTGGTGTGTTATTAGGATATAGATGTTGAAAGAAAACCTCAGGTTGTGTTGTGGGAGCTGATGCATCATCCCTGATACAGGTGGCAGAAGAAGAAAAGGACTTTCACAAAGATATCTAAGAAGTCACGGCAAAGGCAGGACCAGGGTCCCCTGAGCCTCAATCTCCTGCCGTGCTGTGCCACTAGTAACAGGCCACCTAGAGCAGTGCTCAGAGGGACTTCCAGCTTGCTGGCACTCAGTCTTCTCATGCCTTGGGCTTCAAGATGTTCTTTCTGGAAAGACAAAGCTTGTGGATCATAGTGATGTGTGGTCTGTGTGTGGCACTGAGCACATCTGTTGCCACACTGGAGAGCAGAGTCACAGAGAGCCTGGGGACACGGCAGGTCCCGGCTTTGCCCACTGAGCTCGTGCCGCAGTCGCTGCAGGTCAGTCTCATTGAGCAGGATAACAAGACTGACTCCCATCGGAGACTGAAGGCCGTAAAACGAGGTAAATCTCTTCAGTGCCATGCTGTTCCCAATATGATAGCAATATTACACTTCAAGCTGTCCAATAATCCTTGCTGTCTTCTGTCACGCTGATGATTGCATACTAGATTTGTAGGAGAAAGCATAAAGATTAGTGTTTCAAAATGATCATAGTGCTTTGGTGGTCTGTTTTACAAGCTCCCAACGTGCTTTAGCAATGCTCCTTACTGAGCCTCAACACAGGGAGTAGCTGATTGTTGTTACTGTGCGTATCGTGCAGGGAGGCACCTGCGGGCTAAGAGGGCTGGGATCTGAGCTCCTGTACATGGGATCAGGTTTGTAGTACACGTTATAAAATGTGTCTGAGAAGAGTAACCGACAGGCTCTGACAAAGTCCCTGATGGCAGATTAACTAGTCCCTTTCCTCCACTAGTCCTCAGCTTTCTGCATCTTGCCTCTGCTTGAAATTACTGCTTCTACAGTGTTTTAGCGGGGAGGGAGACTGGCACTCTGTGCGCTGTGATAGAAAGCCTGAATTACGTTATTCTTTGTTTCCTAGCTGCCAATTCTTTCTTCACCCTTTGGTTGGAGGAGATATTTCTCCAAGCATTTCTTTCTTTGCTCTGGCCAAAATGTATTGGGCTATACATTTAACATATATATTTATTTAAACAGATTAATCCAGTTTATTTTGAGGGGAAGTGGTTATGGTGTATTCACATAGCACAACTTTGCTGGTGCGTTCGTGACTGCTGAGGTCTTTGGTAGGATGATGCTGTATCCTACCTCACCTGCAGGTTTGGACTCTGGAAATGATGCCTCTGTATAAGTTCATCTTTACCCGCAGGGAAGGCAAAGTCGCTAGACTTTGCCCTATTGTCGCAAAGCAGGATTATGCATTTTATTTGAGCTGTTCTGCCACGGAGGTGAAAATCTTCAGTAGGGACACAGTGCAGAGAGGAGATTGCTGATTGCTGAAGCAAATTTTGTCCCATCTTGCCTGTCAGCACCCACAGGATGAGTTTGGAGGACTTGTCAGTTAAATTCGTTTGGGCAACCACATGTATCCTGTCCTGCAATAGCAAGAGGCCTCAAAACAAGGGATGTGCAGAGCTGGCCGCACAGCACCTTGGTTGGTGTGGGAGGCAGCTCTCCATCAGAGATGTTAGGTTAATGCAAACACTGCTTTCAGACATTTTCTCGAGGAAACTGATTTTTTTTTCAAGCATTAATGCAATACAAAACTTTATTAATTAGCCACGTAATACTATTTTTAGCCCTGAATTTGAGGAGCACACATATGTGCATCTGACTGCCTAGCAGCTGCAGTCCACTAGGGAAAATCAGAAGGCAAAAAAACAGAGCAGTGATTTTGTTTGTCTGAGCAGATGAGAATAATTTATATGTACAAGCTATTTATAGAAGGGCTGCAGCGAGCTAATTAATTGTTTATAGGGAGAACTTTAAAGTGCATAACCTGAGATTTGACATTCTGCGTAATAATTATAATTAGAGATGAGCTGGAATCAAAAATCAGGATGTGAACAAAGATGCATTTTGGAAAAGTTTTGAATCCGATCCAGAACTCAACTGTGCAGCTTTCTGCAGCCATTAGGATAGGCTAGAATGAAATCCCAGATTGGAATTTGGCCCTATATTTTGATAAAGTGCAAATCTGGGTCAACATCATGTGATGTGGGCCAGCTTCTAATTATGTTTTGGCATACTAGGGAAACAGGGTTGACTGGTGTTATTATGTCTGTCTTGATACTTCCAAAAATTGAAAAGAAGAAGAAAGAAAAAGTGACTCAAAGGCAAATATTTAATCAGGATCTGGTAAAGCTATCATTGAAATTTATATGATGATTGTAAAACTTTTAAATTATTGCAATAATAGCCTGGTTTTTGTGAAGACTTTTTGAGTTTTATTTAAAAAAAGGGGGAGGGAGGGGGGCAGGGCTGGCCTGTAGGTGTTTTTCAGATTTGAAGGAATAATGGAAAAGAGTATGAAAGCTCAATTTGGAAAGGCAGCAGGGTGTAAGTTTTGATTTAAGTCTAGAGCTCGCTAATTTTTTTTACTCCAATACAGAATATTTTGTATATATTTCAAATATTCTGAAGCTTGGGTCCAGTTCTTAGCTAATTAGAAATCAACTACTGTTCAGAATATAAATAAACAAATAATAGTGAATTGGTGATGAAAGACCAATAAGAAGCTAGAGAGTTAAATCTCAGTCAAATATTTAACTTAGCCAGTACATCTCAGTTTATGTAAGATATCTCTAGGCAGAAAGATAACTGCATCCAAGAAAGACTACATCCTGCCTAATTCAATTAGTTAACAAATATGCAAGTGTGCTGGCCTGAATTTTTTATTTTGTTTTTTTTCTTCCACTTACCATAGGTAATCACTGAAGAGCTTATGATACTTTTTGTATGATATTGGACAACTTGTAAATCCTTTCTGTCTCTGGGCAGCTGTGAATTTCATAAGGTAGGTCAGAAAAGCTGTGGGGGTAGTAGTGTGAGCATGGGCTGCAGGTTTCGCTTCTGCACCAACGGACCTGGTTGATTGTCAGATAATGACAGAGAACTTGCACATAATTGCAGCCCGTTTTGGTCTTGTTAGGCCCTTATGAACAATTCTGACCATGGCTGTCCAACTTCCTGCATTGCATAAGCCAGAACCTTGCCCACTATAGTGCCCTTAATTTAATAGCTATGAGCATGCTTTGGTGTTGGTGCTATTTGAATTTTGTTTCATTCTTTTCATTCAAGATGGTTTCTTCTGACTGTTGTGTCTAAGCTTATACTGCCTTTGCTTTTACTCTTATTTTGACCTCCTACTTTGTTATGGACCTAAGCCTTTTTATGTGACAAATGCTGAAGCTATTTTCAGCTTGCTGTCAATGCATTTCTAGAGAAATGCTTGCTGGACCATTTCCTGAGCTTCATAATCTTTTCTTCCAGGAGCTTCAGTTCTTAGGCAGGTGGAATCTTCAGCACAGGTGAACTGTTTCCTCCATGCTCAGCACAGGCCTGAAACTGAGGCTTGACCTAAAAGATGATACCATTTTCCCTTATGTGAGTCACAGAAAGTGTTTCATGCCTCAGGGGCACCTGCTGTAGATACCTAAATATGTCACTAAGAAAATACTCTCCCATTGCCATGGATTAAAAGGGAAGGGTTTGTTTTATGTAGCACAACTAAACCGCACATCTGAACAGCCTCTCAGCAGAGCTCTGTGCTAATTCAGTGCTATTTGAGGAGCTATTCATCATTCTTGTCTTTCTCAGTGAACTTGCAAGTCTGTCTAGTAAGGACCCACACATAATCTTTCATTTATGTAATGATCTGTTTATCAGTGTGAGGTGAGAATTTGACCTGATTATACAAACTTGGCCATTCCCAAGATGTGTCAAGATGCAGTTTCCTCCTCTTGCTTGGCTTATGCCTGATCCTTTTGCATCCTCATTGTGCTTTCTCTTATATAGTTCTTTAGGCCGTACTCATATATGTATCCACAGTTTACCAGGCAGTGAGAAGTTCTCTGTAATATGTATATATGATGTATGCAGCATGGGATTGTCTTCCGAGTAGGTTGCATGTGGTTCAAATCATTTTACTAATGACCTTGCAATGAAAGTAAATTGTTGAGGTGTCTGTCTTCTGAATGTATACTTAGCCCTATTCAATTTTGAGTGACTAAGGGGAAATAAGTTACGGAGTTGTTGTATAACTCTCTATCTTTCCCAATGATAAAATGCTTTTGTTACTGCCTTCCAAAGTATTTACCTTTGGGTATGCACCAGACTTTAACAATTTGAATCTCGAAGGTAAAACAACCAAAAGAATAATCAGGACAGGCTAGAGTAGGGAAATGAAAACCAGACTGCATATTCAACTATAGCTGACAGTGTTGGGTTAAAAGAAGAAGAATCCATGTACTGGCATCCCTTTCTACTGAGCTGGGCTTTGCAGGACTCTGCATTTTGCTCTGTGTGGTTTCTAAAAATGTTTGTTGTTCTTATGTTTAAACAATGTAATTATATTTCTGAGGGGACAGTTTTTATTTGATTTCAGAGATAAGATAGGAGAGGATGAAGCCATTACGAAGACTTCTGTATGTCTGAGCAGGAAAGTCCATGTGGAAAAGAACCGCCCAAGATGGCGTAGTGTTGCAATTCTGAGGCATTCTGGGATCAGCACACTTGGCCCGTCCATTGTAAAGCTGGGCACTATGTAGGTTTTGGCCACTTGTCTGAAATTTTGATGATCCAGAAGTCTCAAGCAAATGACAATCCTTGCTTTTCAACTTGGAAAAATTTCTGGGTAGGTGAAAAAGGCATGGGTAGGGGAAACTCGAATGGCTGCAGGGATAGATGAGGGAGCCTTTGGTTTCAGATGAGCCTTCAGATCTATTTGAGCTGAGTGACTTCATGAAATCAGACTAGTAGGGCCTTGTAGTGAGATTTCTTCTCCAATTGGAAACAAAACAGAAATAAATGAATGCATGCAGCATTTTTGTCTTTTCTTGTTTCATTTTATGCCCAAATGAAAATTGCAGGAAAGCCTATATTGTGAACTAGCATACAGAGTTTTCAGCCAAGCTTGAATTTAGCTATGAAAGCAAAAATAAATCCAAGTCCCTCCCTCCCCAGTTCAACCCAAGCTTGAGATAATATTTACCTTAGCTTATGATATTTTCTTTGTGTGCATGTGTATTCTTGCAGTAACTTTGAAGATGAATGAAAATTTTGAACAGAAGGTAATTTTCCGTATGTACCTGCACCTTCCAATTAAGTCTGGACTGCTGATCTTTGCATCTGCCCTGTCCTTCCCTGCATCAAATCACAAAGCCATTCCTTATCTTGCAGCTGAATTTTTAATTCAGAGATTTAAATTAAGCTAACTTGACTCCTCAGGCAAGAGTCCAAAGCCTGTGAGCAGAAAACAGAATTTGCTTTATGAACCCACTGTGAACTGAAGCATGCAAGGTTTGTCTGGCTTTAGTTACCTGTTTCCAGGGATACTTGAATCTGCTTAAGTAACTTCTATTTTTCTAATTTTCACTTTCATCTTATCAGGAGAATTGTGTATGTTGGGTTTCTTCAGCAAGCTTCAAGATGCTGCCTGGGGGGTGAATGACAATGATGTTAAGTTTCTTCTAAAGAATATGCCTTGATAAAGTATATTTTACATTATTAATTGATGTCAAGTGATTGGAGGGATTTGTATGGGAACCAAACAGACGGTTAAGTACAGAGCTGAATGCTTTGTTTGAAGAAGTCTGTAAGCTTTAATGTAATGAATTGTGAATAAAGATCACCAAACTCGCCCAGTTAAGAAAGAAAAAATGGTATCTTAAAAGATAAGAAAGAAAAAATGATTCTAAGTATAGAGCAAGTACCTTAGGATATCATGTTAAACCATGAAGTGGGTACTCGTATGCAGAAAGTATGTGCATGGGACTGCAGGAGTAGACACACTGCTATCATTTTTCTGTACAAGCAGTGTACCAGTATAATACTTTTTCATGATTGCAGCCTGATGGGCATTAATAAAATAAGACTACTAATGTAAAGATATTCTACAGCTTTGCCTCAGATACTTTTTTCAGGCTTATAGGAAAATAAATAAAATGCACAGAACAATTTCCTACCACCACTGGGACTATATGCCAAGATGATTTGTCAGGAATCCTGCAGCTTCAGTGCCTTTCCACCTATTTCTTCCACCTTTTCCCCTTTCTTTTATTTTTACCTTTCAATTTATTGTTTTTAAATTCAATGAGATAACATAGCTACCTCAGAGGAGGAATTTTAGGCTATACCATAGTGAAAATAGCATAACTTTATTTAAAGGATGCCATTATTGTATAGCTTTTAAGAAAAGAGTATAGAAGCAATACAGTGAAAGCTTTTAACTAAACATACAGTGTGTAAATAGCTATGGTGTAATGACCTGCCTAAATTCTCTGGTAGCTACCTGACTCCCACTTAATTTGGATTCCTATGAGAAATGAAGGATTGGGCTATGACAGTTTTTTTTGTGGACATAACTATCAGAAAGCTAAAAGATATCTTCAAAACTCATTCAGAGTTTTACTTGCCTACGTCTGTAGAAATTTTCAGTCTCAGTTATGAATGTTAAAGCTTCAGTTACAAGTTGCAATTCTGCTAAATGTTACCTTTTCATATGGGTGGATGTTATTTTCTGGTAAGTGTAGAAAGAGTAAAAGAAGAAAGTAAGTTAATGTGTAGAACATACTTTTTGGCAATCATTCAGAAATACAAAGATTTTAGGAAAAAGAGCAGGGTTACTTACGAAATTCTCCTTTTCAGTGTTAGGTGAGGTAATATTTAGGAACCGGGTTTCTCTCTCTTTTTTTTCTTTTTTTTTTTTTTTTTTTTTCTCCCCAGAGTGTAGCAGAGAATGAAGAACCCAAGCTGGTCATCTTAGCTTTGAAGAACACAATAAAATATTCATCAGTAGGGGAGAAAAAAAGGAATAAAAGCTGAGATTCCTTTGAGATATTTAGAACAAGTGGGGAAAAAAAAAAAAAAAAAGATTAACTCATAGCTTTGGATATTGGAGAATTTCACGCTAAACATCGTGAATAAAATTATTGACATGTCAATAAGAACAAAGCTAGCAAGGTAAGTGCTCCAGCAGAACTTTACTCTGAACTGGTTTTTTTTTGTACTGTTTGTTTTCTGATTTTTCTGGAGCTTCAAGCAGCTGATCTCTATCAAAAGAAGTCAGATTTTCAGGTTTACTGCAATTTGTTCATTTGTAGAAAAGGATTTAAACCATTTATGAATTATGTGAATGTGCAAACAAATACAAGCTCCTCATTATAATCCTAATTGAGTTGTAGGACCCTCCTGTGGGGTACTTTGTCATCCTTTAAGCATCTAAATCTCTTTTTTTTAAAACAACAACAACAACAACAACAACAACAAAAAACCCTAATCCACTTATTTTCATTTGAAAAACATAGTGGGTAGTCAAGTGCACTTTTTCCATACTTCAGTACTTTTGTAAATTCAAACCTGCATCTCATTTTCAAGTGAAGCTGCAGTTGTGTGTCGTGGCGTGCCCACATCTGAACTGAATGAAGCAGGGACCTGCTTTGGGGCTTCCTCCATGGCATCTGCTCTGCCGTCTTCCTTTTTGGTCGCTCCTGCTGAGCGTTAAGAGGCTCCAAACACTGGCGCAAACATCACTGGTGGTACACGAGCAACTGAAAAGTAGAAATTTTTTTCAGCAGAAAGCTGAGGACTGCCACCCCAAAAGTTGTCCCTGGAAGGCCGCTTCCATAGGTGACGCCCATGGCCTTGCTGTCTGCTCAGAGCTACCTGGGAGAGGGGCTATTTCTGCGATGCATAAGGTGCCTCAGATCTTTTGCTGGTATTTTGTGATGCTGCGATAGCAGCAGGGCTGTGGTGGCAATGATGGAAGCTAGGGTTCGTTTGTGGAGGTAGTAGGTTTTATTAGACCTAATAAAGGTCTAATATAAGAGGGGGGAGTAGGGCCGAGGGTGAAGAGGGGGTTAAAAAACTGGGATTAGGAGTGATAAAATTGTCTGAATTTAATAGGTTATTGAAAGTTTTAATGATTACAATGAAATACCCTTTATTTGCTTTACATTTCCCAAAATCTTTTTCAATATTTTTTGTGAAATATTATTGGAAGAAGGTTGAATTTTTGAGAGCTATGCATTCGGAAGTAAAGCATGGTCCTTGTTTGTTTAGGACATTTCCTGCAGTATTTGAGAGCTGTTGCTGTCCCTACTGCTTAGCAAGGTCATTTCTGTCCATACCATCCAGATGTCTGTCATCAGGGTTTGTCTAAACATAATTTTCCCTTTGTTGTGTTAATAACTGCTGGGAGCCCCCACCCTGGTACCTTCACCTCTCTGTTTATTTCCTCTTGTTCTTCTCCTGTTCCTTTTCAGTGTATTTTTTCTCAATTCAACTCTCCCATTCCATCAGTTGATGGAGGAATACATCTCACCACGTCTCCTGCAGTGGATGTAGGGGTGTGGGGAGAGTTAGAAATCACAGCAAGAAAATATGGTGGATAGAGTGGATGTCAAATTTTCTGCTCCATAAATCCTTCTAGCAACACCACTGGAAGTGTGGATATGGGGCGAGGTAAAACAGTGCTGGGTAAACCATACTGGGAAGAAATTTCATTAAGGAACTTGCGGTGTTCAAAATAGGTTGATATAAGCATGTGAGTGAAGTGGTTGGGCACCGAGCTCAAAGCTCAGGATCCACCACCACTTTGGCGCAACGCGAGTGGCTCTACGTGCGCAGGTACCCTCAGGTGCGGCAAGAGAGGAGCATCGTGTTGGGATGGCTGCACGCGCGCTCCAACGTGGCATTTTCCCCCTCTGCTCTCGCTTCTGTTCGCAGGTGTCAGGTGATTTTTAGTTAAATTTGGACAAGGTTATGAAAGGTCTCTCCTCTTCGCTGGCGGGTGAAGATGGCCACCGTGCAAGTGCACACGTGAAGGGCTGAAACGAAGCCCATCCTCTTCAGAATGTGGAACGTGGTAGTGTCGTAGTGTCGTTGCTGCAGGCGTTTGGTACTAAAGTCAGTAGGAGATACCTGCTTCAAGCCAGCGTGAACATAATCCAATCAAAACTTCTTTTTTTTGTCTGATTGTGTTGGCCTGAGCAAGTCAAATGTTACCCACTTTTCTGACCCAATTCTGTCTTGTGCCCCCAGGACAAACTCTTATGCTTCTGTCTTTTCACATATGTGGTTTTGAACGTGTTTATGTGAGTTCCTGAACCAAGTGTTGTCAGTGGATCTACCGGGGGCATTTTGGAGCCTTGGGAGAGAAGTGTTAGATGAGGGGAAAAAAAATCTTAAAAGCTTTTAGTTGAATCACTTGTTTTGGCTTTGTTTCTCCTGTTGGTTTTATCCTAGCAGAAGCAATGTGTTGGCTCTCCTTTTGTACCAGTGTAATGATACAGCTTTAACAGAGCTGTCCCTGGTGCACCTCAGTAAGGGCACGTGCTAACTTCAGTTACCAGAAAAATGAAAATACTTCAAATTCAAGAGCACTTAATCATATATTAAAATTGCGAGTAAATGTATTGCTATCTTCTGAATCTATATAAATGCAGAACTGAAATGAAGTAGAGAAAGGTGCAGTAATTTCCTTTAGACAAAGATGAAATTTGTCTTTGAAAGACAAAATTCCCTTTTGAAAGGCAGTGGATGGAGAGCACATGGGAGGTGCTGCTCCTGGCCTCGCAAGGTTAGTTGCCCTTGCTCCTTCACGGAGCACACCTGTGTTTTTAGAAATCCTGTTTTTCAGAAGGGTGGTTATTGCTGCAGCTGCACGCAGAACCCTGAACCTAAAAGCTATATATAAGGAAAAGGTAAGTGGAATAATATAGCAGTTCACAAGTCATTCTGTCCCTTAAAGTGCTGTCCTTGTTATCCTGAAATACTGGCGATTTGTTATCGTAAAGCGGCATTAGTGTATCAGAGGTAACCATCCCCAAAGTGGAACTGATGATAAGAGAGATGGAGGAAACCATCGTGGTGCTGTGTGGTGGTTGAACACCTGCCAGGAGGCTTAGGAACCGCTTTTGCTTCTTCTGAAGATGTTTGTGCGAGGCAGAATAAAGCTGCTGGGTGCCTGCTGCGGGGGACTGTCCTCTAGTGCATGCAGAGCATGAAATCGTCTGAACAGGTGTCTTCATTGTCTTTCTGATATCCGGTTATGCTAAATGAGATTACTTTTTACATGTTTATAGTGAATTGGGTAAGCAGAGAAACAATTATCAATGTAGGCACTTGAATGGTTATTACAGTTTTTAGAGTTGACTTTATTTAGATGAATGAGGCAGTCCATTCCACCAGTAGCTATAGCCTAGCCAAAAAGACTTTATTTTGCCCTTTCCATTTAATGAGTAATCAAAGCACATATAGGTGTTACGGTGTGCCATTCATTGGAAAGATTTTGCAAGGCTCTAAGTGATGTGCGACTCTTGGAAATACTTTATTAGGTTTTTAAGCTCACAGAACTTTCCAGGTTTTGGTCTTAGGCCGAGCCATCAGTCAGCAGATCTGCTGTCTCCTGGATTTTCAGGATATTTCTTGCTGTCCCCCCAGTCCTCTGTACTAATTCAAATGCATTGCACCCCATGGCGAGATGCTACAGGAGGGGTCCAACGTGCCGGGGCTCTGGGCAGGGGTCTCCTGTGTTCTGGTGGGCAGTGTTTGTTGGCTTGGGAGGCCCGAGGGCTTGGCCTCTTCGTGTGCTGCCTGGCTTTTACAGTCTTGCTCAGCACAGATAATTTAACGAGGCCTGTAAGCTATTTGGGTGAGCTGTCATTCTTTTATACCTGTCACGTGTGGTTCGTTGCTTCTCCCCGTAAAAAAGAATAGCGGTTACCAATGTAAAAACCGCTGACCTCAATTCTGCAAGTTTTTCTTCATCTGTTGCAGTGCAGCATCCCATTTACTTGAGGACCTTTGCATTCTGTGAAAAAAGGCAAGGGGATCAAAAGAGAAGTTTGAATTGTTGCAAAAGCAAAATGAGTTTCTGATATTTTGAAGTATGTTACATGTTTTTTCTTAGAGTAAGTTTCCTCCTTCCTTTCTTAATAAAGAAAGAAAAAACAACTTTGCAAGTTGACTGTGACTACTTACACCCATAGAGGGAGTGGAGGCTGACATCTACATTCTACTGATGGTTTGACTTGGTTTTCATTTTTAAAGGTGTTATCAGAGATAGAAAATGCAGCTGGCATGTGAAGCCCATTTTGGGAAAACACTATTTGTAAATCCCTAGCTGTGAATTTTCCAACAGCGTTAAATCAGATTAATCAAGGGAATTTTATTTCCCTCTTTTGTATACTATGTGTGTTTACCTGGCCTTTCCTAATTAAAGCAGGTGGAATATGCATTCCAGCCATTTTGTACTTTGCATTCGTTAGTCATATGGTTTTTTTTTTTGCTGTAATTGCTACCTCCCACTGTTCCAAAACTTCTCAGGATCTGGGGTAATAACTGAACAGCAACAGCACTTGGTCGCTTCTCCCCATGAAATGCTCCATCGAGAGGCCAATCTCAGAAAGGAAGCAAATATTCATAACATTTGTCTTGAGCAATATTTTGATACGTAGAAGGCACACAAGGTCAAACTGTAAGTAATCTTGCCATGCATTCCCCTGAATATCTATGGAGCGGGAATAGGGTGAGGGTAAAGAGGGATTTGGAGATCTTCCAAACCTGCCTGGATGCCACCCTGGGCCACTTGCTCCAGGTGACCCTGCTGGAGCAGGCGGGGTTGGACTAGATGATCACTAGAGGTCCCTTCCAACCTCAACCATTCTGTGAGTTTTCAATAGCCGCGTGAGAACCTTAAATAAGCTACAAGCTTGTTTCAAGAGAGTGTACTTTATATCTCTGTAAAGAAAAGGTCTTTCCTGGCAAAATCATTTTGTGTTTCACTACGTACTGTTGATTTTTTGCCAAGTTAGATACTTTTCTTGCAAAAGGAAAGCTATTTTACAGTGGAAGAAAAGGCAATAAAGAGATTCACTTTACATTTTGATAGCTGTTCTTCAAAACACTTGCAACAAAAGTGTGATGTGAGAAGACATTTGTTTGGTTCTAGATCTTGCTACAAATTCAAAAAGGCAAAAAAGAAAAAAAAAAGTCAGATATTTATGAAAGGTCACAAAACCTTGAAGAGAAGCTGCTATCTAGATCTATGCCAATCTGGGTTTGTTCTTAAGCAAATATGAGCAAGCTTTTCTTTATTTACATCAGACTTTTGGAAGGCAGGTAGGGGTTTTGACAGAACAGAAATTTGACCTAGATCTTTAAACAGCAGCTTAAAGCTCTCTGTTGTAACAGATTTTAAGTTGCATCTGAATTAAAAGCTTACTAAATCATACCTTAAAACCCTGTATTGAAGGACCACCTTCTGGCAAGTGATCTCTCTGCTCCAAAGACCACTATTCTATTTTCTGTTCATCTTCCTCACTGACTTCATGTCCTATGTTGTAGATGCTGGTGTCAGCTTTATTTTTCCTTGCAACCAAACAAGAAAGATGCCTATTCTTGAAATGCCTGCACAGAGTCATGAACTAAGATCCTGTTCAAGCTGCTGTCCTCTTGAACAGATCACAACCCCCATGCATTCGTCATTTATGAGTATAGAAAAAGATGGTCCAACTTAATGCCTCTATAGCATGTCTTCTAGGATGACTTGCAAAGAGGTCACCATGGTGGGTAACACTGCTGGGTAGTTTCTGCAACAGCAGGTGGTGGGAAGACACTCATGTCACTCCACCTGCAGGGTGGGTGGAGAGGATCCCAACACAGATGTTGCTGGGCCTGGGCATATTGACAATCTAGAACCATTAGCTCTCATTCATCTGCTGAGTTCCCACTTCAGCAAGTGACCCTATATCATAGAATCATAGAATGCTAAGGTTGGAAGGGACCTCTAGAGATCATCTAGTCCAACCCCCCTGCACACGCAGGGTCACCTACAGCATGTGGCTCAGGACTGCGTCCAAGCGGGTCTTGAAGGTCTCCAGAGAAGGAGACTCCACAACCTCTCTGGGCAGCCTGTTCCAGTGCTCTGTCACCCTCACGGTCAAGAAATTTTTCCTAAAGTTCCTGTG
>VZSV01000059.1:455262-488923 GCA_013398735.1 Nothocercus julius
ACAGGGCAGATGTTCCAGGCCCCGGATCATCCTCGTAGCCCTGCGCTGGACTCTCTCCAGCAGCTCCACATCCCCCTTGTACTGGGGAGCCCAGAACTGGGCACAATACTCCAGGTGTGGCCTCACCAGGGCTGAGTAGAGGGGCAGGATCCCCTCCCTCGACCCGCTGGAGACGCTCCTCCTAATACACCCCAGGATCCCATTGGCCTTCTTGGCCACGAGGGCACTGCTGCCTCATGGTCAACTTGTCATCCACCATGACAACCAGGTCCCTCTCTGCAGTGCTGCTCTCCAGAAGGTTGATCCCCATTCTGTACTGGTGTCTGGGGTTATTTTTCCCCAAGTGCAGGACCTTGCACTTGTCTTTGCTGAAATTCATAAGATTTCTTGCTGCCCAGTTTCCCAGTCTGTCCAGGTCCCTCTGGATGGCAGCACAGCCCTCTGGGCTGTCAGCTACTCCTCCCAGTTCCGTATCATCAGCAAACTTGCTGAGGGAGCACTCCATATGTTGAAGAGTTTGCAATTGCAACCCCTTTCTTGCCTAATTGCAGTAAAGATATCTACTGAATTGAAAGCCACCATTTTTTTCTTAATTCTCTAAACAGCACTTCTGCTGGCCTAAAGAGAACAGCGTGCAAGATAAAGACATTTAATATGTAATAAGATAATGGAAAAAATGAGTTTATCATGAGAAAATTTAGTACCAAATGTCAAAGCAGAAGGGAATAAGGGGAGAAAAATTCCCCTCATTCGAAGGATGGCGCTCTCAGTAATGTTTTTTTGTAACAAGAGGTGTTACTCGTAGGTCATGGCAAGTATTGGTATGCTTGAGTATTAGGCTACAAATATTGAGCTTGACATATATACTAGATGTATACTGAGTTCTTAGAAATTATGAGTTTGTGACTTTCTAGCATTAGGTTCAAATGATCTATACTAGTGAGGCAATAATTCCTCTGCACTTCTATCCTCTGTGTCAGTAGATCTGCAAGCAAGAGCAGCAGAGTGAACTCTCGTATGAATCTGCCAGACACAGCTTGCTGCTTCTGTCTCTATTTTCTTTCTTTTAGTTTCTTTCCTCATCAGTGCATTAGAGCTCTAAAAATAAAAGCAACATCTTTGTAATGACTCCCTGGGTTTCGATGTTTACTTTTTATGGTAGGCTTTGCTGCTGCTACAGGAGTGCTCATCCCATGCTCTCAGCACCCTTGATTGCTTTCTGAAACTGTAGTTAATTTGCATTGGTATTTATCTAGGGGTCTGTGTGGGTTGAAGTTATGTTTGTGCTGACTCTGCTTAGGTCTGAGGTGGAACAGCAGCGTTCAGGATGCTGAGTTGGGGCCTGGGCTCAGCGAGAGATTACGCACCCAGAGATCAGGAGAATTAGGCCTGTGATATTACAAACGTTTTGACGTTTTCAGAAATAAGTCATAGTGCCAGCTGTTGTATTTAATGATCCAGGAAGCCAATAGATATGTTAGAACCAGCCCAGCTTCTGTGTGCTTCAGTAGGTTTATATTAAGGTGTGTTCTTTTTGAAGTGATGGGAATGACTTGGAGAAAACAGAGATCTTTAGATTTTAGTAACATCTTTGCAAATATTTTGTATTTGTTTTGCCTTTACTGTGTGGCTTAAAGGTGCATGCAGATTGTGCATAAAAGATGGCAAGCTCTGCTAAATGCTGAAAACTTCTCAAAACTGAATTGCAGCCTCTTTTAGACATCACATGGGGGAGTCAAAAATGTTCATGGGGTTGACTGTGCCTGTTTTGCAGTATGTAACCAACATGGATTAGAATTCCTTCTTCATGCCCTGGCAAAAAAATGCTTGAATATGTGTGTGTGAATTTATTCAGTGTTAAAAGCTTGGTGAATTGCAAGTACGTGGTTTGTAGGACTGGCAGCGAGCTGCAGTCCTGCAACAATGCTTGTACATCTGCATTCTGTAAGTCGGCACTTCTGGTTGTAAAGATGCTTGCCTGAGGAAATCCTTGCAGCACCTCAAAGCAAGAGGATAAAATTTCGGATTCAGAAAAGCTTAGGTCTTTCTGTGTTGAGCTCTGCAAGCTGAGATTGCTAGATGTTGTTTTAATAGCGGAAAGTAATGACACGATAATTGATACGTGTGTGTGCACGTAGTAAGAAACAGCTCCTGAACTGTATGAGCTCCCCGGCCTGTAGGCTGGGAGAGCTCGGAAGGCACCTGAGTGACTGGGACTATCTCAAACGTGCTGCAGGCGCTGGGCGCGGGGGAGCAAAGGCTGCGCTTGAGCCTTGTCCCCATCCCGCGCTGCCCGCTCTCCTCCTGAGAGCCCTCTGCTCCCCGTCGGCAGGCGCGGGGACGGCGCCCGTGCTGTGCAGACCATGTCCCACCAGCAATGCCCCTTCCTGCCACAAAGCACAATTGTTCTAGTTGCTGAGGTCAGATTTTTTATTTTAGGACCGAGTCCCAGATTGTGTATTTCCCTATTTTTCTTTGTTTCCGTTCCTTTTGTAAAAAACCGGGAAATGAGGCCCATTTAAGCTATTGCCCATGTTGTGCATTGGCAGCAGTGAAGTAAATCAGTAGCATTTTATGGAGATAATATGTAAATACAGCTCAACCTTCTCCACACTGATCCCTTCGCTGCCAACGGGACCTCTGCGCTCGCGCCGTGTGGCGGAGGGGCTGCTGCTTTACGGCTCTCGCGCCGCCGGCATCCACCGCTCCGTAGCCTGAGTGCTGCTTCTATTTTTAATTAGAGACGTAGATATTAAGCCAACTGGCAAATATTTATTTGATGAAGATTTTCCATTCATTAACAAAATAAGAAAAAACGAATCTATAATAGCATATAACTGCCCCATTAGGCAGCATTAGCTCTCCATTTGCGAGCTAATAATGTAAAATACGCTTTGCGGACCACCAGATGTTGATGAACCAACTGAACCAACTGGTGCTAAATTGGTGGCAGTAAAGCAATAACCGGGTCAGAGGTTGATTAGTTCCGCCAGCAGCAGCGGCCATGCCAAGGGCGACCGGCTGCCATTTTATTTGGTTGCACACGCGGCTGAGCGGGGCTGAGGTTTGGGCCAAATCAATGTCCGCCTTGTTTAAGGTGCTTGTTGCTGCTGTTCGTGGTGCAGAGCAGGGAGGTTTCTGTCAGGGATGGGTGTAGCAGTGGTGTCACCCACTCTGGGCAGCCTGTGGTTCCGGTGGGGAGGTCTCCTCCCTGAAAGCTGGGGAAAGCTCCATCATCCTGCTGGGACCAAGGGTCTCCGGGAGCACCAGCGTCTGTACGGATACTTGGATGTCTTTCAGCTTCAATGGGCTAAATGGAAATCCACTGAGGCTCTCCTTGAGTGCCAGTCCTTGGTGGGGGGAAACACACACAATTTATCTTCTGCATGTAATTCCATCCCTCGTGAGGGAAACACCCTAGTGCCTGCCTAGCTGGGATCTGAGGAGTCTTCAATGCAAGCAGGAGTCAGTGCGTTGAAGTAGGGCCGGCTGAACTGGAGGAGCCATCTGGGTGCAGAGCAGCAGCTGTAGGAGCCTGGCTGCCCGCTCTCCTCACGCGAGGCCCTCGTCGCCGCTCTTCTTCCATAACGAAGACAGAGCAAATGAGTCAAGTTTTCTCTGTTCAGACGCATCCTTTTGAAATAATGCCGCAGAAATTAATTAGCTTTTTATTAATCATCCATTTTATTCTGACCCATTGCCTTTCCATGCAGCAGCATGTAAATTTGTAGCATGCCGAATTGTAAGTTAGCGTATTCCCCAAGTGGCTCCCGAGGGCTGCCGTGTTGTGCTGCGCGGGGATGTGATGTGGCAGTGAACAGAGAGGGGAGGACACGCGTGCTTTTCTGGAGACACCCAACACCTCTAATTGAGTACGAGTCTTTGGAAAATACCTCGCTTGTCAAAAAGTGCCCCAGTTCCCACAGTGCCCTTTCATTGCCTACGGAGTCCTATTGTCTTCTGGCATTCGAAAGCAGACGTTAGTGTTGAGGGGAGGCCAGTTTCCGTCACGGAGCAAGGAGGAGCCTCCGACGCGAGCCGTGAGCTGGTGGCATTCGGGATGCGCTGCCAGCTGACGAGGGGTCCGTGATGCATGGCGCTCTGTGCACTGCCCAGCGTCTCTGTCACGCTCCAGGTTTTCTCTCCCCAGAGTAACAGATCGCTACTTTGCTGCCTTAGTAGCTATTTCTTTGTGTGCAAATACAAGGGCTATTGCGCCAGTATAAAAACTGCCCATTGTATCCATGCATCATATGCATATCTGTGTTCTGAAGGCACTTTTGGCAGCACAACATCTGAATTGCATCAGGTATGTGGCAGCTTTTTTTTCTATAAACAGCAACTCTGAGTTAAATTTAGAGAGTGGATAAAAACTTACTGTAAGTAGCTGAGTAGAAAAACTTCTGAATTTTCAAAGGTAAAACTGTTTTTGTTTTTCTTTTTAATTCAAACTTCTAAAAAGCCTATGTAATATATTTTTCTTCCCTCCAAAATAAAGCTCTACTTTCAGAGTAGTCCGCTGGGTGCAATTAGTGGAGATGGTAGAAATACTCATAGTGAAAGATGAAGCTGCTTAAAATCCAAAGGGGTTTAATTCTGAATTAATGCCATGAACCTGCACCCACTGATACCTGTGCTTAACTTTAAACACATGGAAATCAATTCAATGAAACTGGGAAGAAAAAAAAAATCCTCTGTTTATAAGTGTAGCAATATAAATGGTTCATAAGATGGAGCTGGGTCCAATGAGCTCTATTCCCTGAGATGGTGCAAGGTAAGGATGCCGGGGCCCTGCTGTTGTTAGGGCCCGTGTGCTCCTCATCTCCTGATGCCCACACTCCGTGGTGACAGGTCAGGGCTTTGTCCCCAAGCACTTTGCAGCTATGGGGTCCGTTCCTGCACGTGTAAGGTTTTCACACCTCGGCAGGGAGGTGGCAGAATAGGGGGGACTTCCCATTTGCCGTCTCCCGTGTGTCCTGAGGCGTTGATCCCAGGCCGCAGGAGGGGCTGCCGGGTCCGAGGAGAGGCGGTGCTGGTGTCCGTTGCCAGAACTTCTGTTTTCCCAAGCTGTTGTTCTTCCAGGAATGTGGATGTTGATGTTGAAGATGATGCGAAGCTGCGTTAGGGAAGTTACTGCTGTCCCCCAGGGCAGCCAGGCGCCGGCCGCAATTCCCGAGGCAGAGGTGGTGCCGCCGGCTGTGCAGGCGGGTGTACGGTAACACGCGGGGGACGAAACACGCTCAAGTGCTGCATCGAGAGTCTCGGTCTTCTGCCTTTTATAGCTTTCTAACTTTGCTGAAGAAAATCACTTTCGAAGTCTCAGTTTGAGTATCGTCATCTTTTCTGTTCTATTATCTCCTCTTGACTGTGATTTACAGAAAAAAGCATATAAATATTTTGTGATGGGGCCAATTTTATTCTCTTTTCTCTCCTGTTAAAGCAAGCACTGATAAATGCCACTTTGTTTTTGATGTATCCTCTGTAATAGCTTTCTCTCATGCCCAGAAAAATTCTATACAGAGATACATACACACTCTTTCTTTCACCAAAGAGATATATTGACTTCTCAGTGTAGAAATAGTCTTTTTTTTTTGAATAGCAGTCTTGTATCATTGTCATGATATCAGCATCTGGATATATATTCTTCAGACAGATGGGCTTCTTATTGTGAGTCAAGCCCAGGCTGACTGAACACAAAATGAATTTAAAACAAAGAATGAAGGCACTGTTAGTAATTGGCAGTTGTTTTCTTTTTTTTTCCCTTTTACATATATATATGTATGTGTGCCTATATACGCACACAAATATCTGCACAAGGAAGGCGTGTTCGCCCTAATTTTAGCCTATGTGTCTCAGCAGGGAAAAGAAGAGTTCTCTGCTGCACAGTTACAAGTGGATGTTTGTCTCTGAGGGACTCAGAATTTGTAAATGTCAACAAAAATTCTATGGCTTCATCTCCTGTCATCTTTCATACTATGTCTAGCAGGGACACATAACAAGTAAACATTTTAGAAAATTCAGCCTTCAGTTGGGGTGCCTATTTTTATATGAATTGTAAAAAAAATCTGTCTTTCCTGTGCAGTATTTTGAGTATTTTGTGGGGTTTTAGAGGGGACCAGGAGTCAGAGGCAGAGTCTCCTGGCATGTGCCCTCAGAGCTTTCATCTTCAAGCCAGGACCTGACTCCCCGGCAGCTCACTTAGACTGTCCTGTCAATTCACATATGTCAGAGGAGCAGTTTTAAAGAAATGGCTTGTGAGAGCTCCGTCTTGGTCGTGACATCTTCTGCAGTCTCCTTGAACTGTGAGCAGGGCTTGGGCTGGGCTGCGAATCCAGACTGCTCACCTGCCCCTCGCTTGGTTGGTGATGTGATAGTAAGAGAGACAGGGAGGACCGGAAGCGGTGAAAAAATAATGTGCTTATTCTTTTCTGCTGTTTTTTAAAGGTGTTTCAAATTTCTGAAATGGAGGTTCAAAGAAAGGGTAATTACTTTCTGTAACAGGCATTCATCTAACAGGAGAGCCATTTGTAATGAAAATATTTAAAGAGCTAGGTGAAATGTTGCTAATGATTTGCTTCGTCAGGTCATTAGGTAGCTTCAGGCTTCGCTGAAAGGGCCCGGAACTTGTTCTTAACACGACCACTGAAGAAACGTTGTTTTCACTTCTGATCACCTCATACTTTTATAACATCAATTTACAACCGTGATCACATCTCTTTGTGGGGGGCAGTGATGGGGGAGAAGGAGCTCGGTTGCTGTCACCCTTTGGGGGCATAGTATGTGTCCCTGCAAGCTTAATGGAAGGGCATCCATCAGAGACACTTGCCAACTTCCTTGGACTTCTCGTACTTTCTTGTTGTTACATTAATTTGTTGACTTCATAATCCAGAAGCTTGTGTGTGTGTTGTAACTCAGCAGACTAAGACGCGTTTGTGTGCAAGGGTGCTGTTTATATGAGCTTTGCTTCCTGCAGGGGATAATTCTATGTTAGACAGCAGCACAACAGATATTCATGGTGAGCATGACTGAGGCTGCTGACAGACAATTGATTTCAAGGAACATGCTCTCTTATAAGAAATCTCAGATTTGGGCCCTCTGCAGAGTACTAGGATCTCTGCTTTTTTCTAAAAGAGCCTTTCAGTTGCAAGGAGAGAAAATCATGGCATTTTGAAGTGATGCTTCATCTGCTGTTACTTTTACCGCTGCTCTTCAGGATGCAGCCTGAGCTCCACTTGGGGCAGGAGTAGAGAGGAGAGTTAAGGCCTGTTTGACCCACCAGCAATACAAGATATGTTCATTCTTCCGTTTTTTTTTTGGCAGCCCAGTCCCCCATCTGCTTATGGCTCCATGGACCTGCTTAGGGGTGCAGTCTTTGTGGACCGTGTCAGCAAGCAAGTCTGAAGAAACCAGAAACATTTTGTTGTGCTCTGCCAATTAGTTGCAAATGAAAGATTCCATAGCCAGCACTAGACGTTGGTGAAGTCCTGATAAACTGCTGCTCTTCCGGTTCAGCTGTACCTCAACCTCGGAGCTGCTCGGCTGGCCCTGCAGCCCCAGTGCTGCAGGACTGCTGCGTACTTCCTCTCTGCCGTGCAGGCTGCTTTGTGGTCAGGACACTAAGCCCTCTTGCAAGGAATTGCATGATTTTTCCAAATCAAGAAGAAATTGCTTTTCAAAGTATCCAAACACTGCTTAAAATGAGAAAGAAAAAAAAAAAAAAAAAAAAAAACCACTTTAGCCACAACTTCATCCAGTCTTCCTGAGAGGGACTGAGGAGGGTCACTCAGCATTACCTGAGTATCTTTCTTGTAATAGTAACCTTAGACAGACTGACGCAAAATATTTAATATACACTGCTACAGTTTGATGGTAAAATTTCTTTTTAACCATGGGAACCTGGAGCATTTCACACACAAACTTTTCCTACAAGAAGAAAAAAATGTAAATATTCTTCTTACCCTTTCTTTTCATTTTATTTGTTATGAAGATATTTAACTTTGCCTAGTGTGAGGGTCTAAAGGAATGGTAGAATTGAGAAAAAAAAAAAAAAAAAGTAGGAGAAATTATAATCTAACTGTTGAGGCAATGTGATATAAGACCTTTTTATAATTAATTTTTATAGAAACACCCAGCAGACTATAAAGTGCTGCATTTAAGTATTTCAGGCACTGAATACAAAACTGTTCTTGGAAACAGTTTCTTGGGAAATTTTACTTTAACTTCTTTAGTCTAGTTAGGTATCTTTTTCTATCATCAGCTTTGTCTGTCTCTTTATGCTTGATTCAGAGATCTTTGCAAAGAAAAGGATGTGTGCTTGTAAGACTTTTTTCACACAGAAAAAGAGCATTCAGTGCCATGTAAGAAAATAGAATTCTTGACCTTTTTGGTTTTCTTTCCTCCTGCTTCCAAATAAACTCTCACATCAGGGTGGGTAGAATATAATTCAAACCCCAAACTCACTCATTTCATATCTTGTCAAAGTTATACCTTAATGTTTATCCACAACACTGGTAAAATTAAAAATAAAGAGTGTTGTCAGGTCCGGAAATGTAGTTATTTCACTTGTCATTTCTTGTTAGTCCTTTCTTTCACCCGTGATCACTGACTGGATAAAATATTTAAAAGAATGTGCTGTGCTCTATCAAATACAGTTGAGATGAGCAACAGGGGCTGTCAGTAGAAGAGGTCATCAGGCAATTTCACCCTCCGCTTTCTTTGGGGGCCTTTGTAAACTAAAGTGTTGTGAAAATAGGCCAGCCACGCAGAAGGATCTGTGGTTTGTTTAGTACATAATATGTGTTTTCAGTAAGAGTTTGGCTTGGCTCCCAGGGATTATAATGACCTATCTCTGATGTGTAATATTTCAGGTCTCAGGGAAACTGGTAGAGCATAAAGGTTTGTTTGTGGGTGGTCCAATGTAAGTGACAGTTTGAGAACAGATTCAGATATTGTGTAGTGCACTTGCATACTATACCTGTATTAAGTGGATTGGAACATCTGTATTACAAACTAGCAACATGACACTGGATCCCAGTGGGAACCAGTAGTCTAAGATGCTCTGAGTAGTTGCAGGCAGTTCAGGATGACTTAGGTCTGATATATAACAGTCATTAGAACCTGTTACTTCAGTCTTCAACACCTTCAAAAATCAAAGATGTTTGAAGTTAAGTGCCTCAAGATGAAATGTCACCAATAACCAGCTTCTTCAGGGTGATTTTACATTCTGCACCAACTGCTCTATCTGGAAATGGATACACAGACATTGAAGAGCTTTTCTGAGTCAAGCCCCACATCTTCTATCCTGATTTTGACCTTTACACAAGCAAAATTGAGTTGCCTGAACGTGTGCAGCACGCTCTAGATGACTCTGCTTGTACACATCTGATAAATGTAAAGAATTCACCTCTGCCTAGCTGCTTAGGTCTGCTTTAGGGTCTTCTGCTTATTATATGCAGCGAGTGGTGATCTACATCTAGTAACGGCTATTCTGCATACAAACTAGGCATGGATACCTTTTAAATTTAAGAACCATTGACAGCATTCCCACTGTGTCAGAATGAAGGCATATCTAGGGTCCTGGTAACAGGCTAAGTTGTGCTTTGGCCCCCTGACTTCCCACTGGCTCATAAATGAATTATTTTAATACTGTGCTTGAACCTGAATGGTTTTCTTATTGTATAATGTTGCAACAGCCCCCAGTGGTAGAGCACTTGTTGACAGCATGACAGCAGCATTTCCATTTGTCCCTTATAAAGGGTCAGATCTTTTTCTTTTTTTTTCTTTTTTTTTTTTTTTCAGTCAACTGGAATTTCACTCCCAGCTGAATCCTGTCTTTCTAAAGACAAATATAAATCTCTCTTCCCTTCTTTCCCCCTCTGAGGGTCATGTCTATCTTTATCAGACAAATCTCAATTTCTTTTTAAATGTTGTGTGAATGAAACTCATGACAGCACCGAGATACCCAAGTGGGTACAACATCCAAATCTATTGGCTGATGTTCAAATGCATGATGACAGATGTCGATCTAAACACAGAGGAGAGAAAAGGAAACAAAGGACATGAAGTGATTATAGTCCAGCATCACACAGGAGGTCTTTGGTAGAAACAGAATCAGAACTTTCCTTTAGGTAAGATATACTCTGATTTGTCTCAAAGTATTTACGATGGGAAATGTAAAGGGTGCCTTTAGTTCTGCTATACCTATCGGCGTGTGTCCTGCCTGCCCCAAGAACAGTCTCTGTTTGCAAGGATTGACTTGAATGTAGCAATTATACAATTAGCATATTTACTCTATGCACATAATTATACGTAGTTACAGTAATCATGTCGATATGAGATAGAGGAAGAAAAACCTTGCATTTAATAAGTCCTAGTGAAATTCAGATGAGAAACTTGGTGTTAAAAGAACATTAAGGGCTTGGTACAACACCAAAATGATTCATATTCCAATGCCACAGAAGAATACAGGATTGCCAGAGAACTGTTGGTTTTAAGTGTTCGGGCATTTGCCTTCCACTGTGAATTTCCTTGACTGTATACAGGTTCACGACAGGCTTTTCTGAGGAATAAATGCTGTGTAGTGCAGTGACTAACAAATGCATATATACATGTTACACATGTGTAGACACACACAGATATAGTCTATAATATTCTAATCGTGCACCACCTCTCTAGTGGCTACTGCTGCCTGTTTGACTAGCAAGTAGAGCGGGTGGCAGTCTGTCCCACAACCCTGCTAAGGCTTCTTTCTATGTGTAGTTAGTATTTAGAAGCCGTCATTGACGTTAAACTGGCCTTGGAAACTCCGATGGTATCATGTATTAGGAAAAGCATCGTCAGTAACAAAGGTCAGATGTAGCTGCTCCAAGGTATAGCAGAGACAGAGCGATTGAACCAGAGCAGTCCAGCAAACCTACAGGGATTTTGTGTGAGTGGAAACCACGAAGAAAAATCTTGCCAACTTTCACCTTTTCCATTTCTGTTAAAGGCTGAACTGATGTTGTTTTGATTCTTACTGTTGTCTGAGGAGTCCACAGTGGTGAGTTGGGAACGCAGAATGTCTTGAAAGGAAAAGAATAGAAGTTAAAGTTGTGTTTTGTAGCCAAATTGATAGATTTTGAGGTGGTACTTGAGTGTTTTTATTGCAGTGGATAATAAGGCAAAAAGGAACTTTGAGAGGTCACGTAGCCCATCTCGCAGCCCCAAGGCAAGCTCAGGGTAGCTGAACTCAGCATGACAGGGAGCATCTCACCTCTTCTAGCAACCTCCAGTGTCTTCAGCTTCTATAAGCAATTGGTTTCAGAGCTTGATTATCCATTACAATTTATTAGAAAGATATTCCTACTGTCTAACTTAAATCTCCTTTGCTGCAATTTGAACTCATTATTTCTTGTCCTTTCATTTTTGCAGCTACCTGCAAGACTGTTGCCCTGTCTCCCTTGAGGTTAGAGCTATAGAAAGGTGGAGGGGGGAGGAATGCAGCAGCTTGCTGGGAGCTTCTCTTTTCTCCTCCTGCTCCTTTCCATAGCCTTTTTCAGTCACCTAGAGCTCTGCTTTTACAGCACGCTGTGAGTGAGCAGAGGTCATAGAGTATAAGGGCTTATTTTGGACACATAAGCCACTCACTACAGCTCTGAGCTACTGGAAATGCCAAGCAGAAGTGCAAAATACTAGTTATTCCAACAACTGATTCTGGAGATAGGCAGAGATATTGCATAGGAACAGCAGCGATCAGAGGGCAGTGCTGCCTGAGCCGGGCGCTGCCGCCGGGGGGCTGCGGAGGCAGATGGGCGTCGTGGGATTTTGTGGGGCTGTGTCCAAAATGAAGATGTAGAGCAGAATTGCCCCTACAAATGCTTCCCTCCCATATGCCAAGCGGAGGGCAGTTATACCCCTAAAAACACTAAATATCCACAAATTTGCGTATCTCTCTAGGTATCCTTTGAGATAAAATCTGGCAGAAGAGTTGCCTTACGAGTACAAACGTTGCTCGTTTGTTGAAATACCTGGCAGTTCCCTTGCAGGAGGCTGTAGCTGCAGCTCTCGCTTACAACATGCTGCCCACAGTAGATGCCCTTGGGAGACAATGCAGGAGATGACTACATCGTGGCACAGGTCCCCAACGGGGACCTGGTGGGGATGATCTGGGCATTAAAGCAGCATGTAGGACTCTGTGGGCAGCCTGGGAAAGCTTTCCCAGAGCCTGCTTTTTGTTAACGCCCCGGGTGGTAGAAAGCAGCTAGCCCTTTCAGAATCTTCCTTTAGGGAATTGTATTCTTACTTTCTAAACATTAACGTGAACTCTGTGTTGTGCGTCCAAAACAAGCTGGGTCATATCTGCAATACCTACTGGTGCTGGCTCTTTTCTTTCCACAAACCAATTAGTCTCCCATCAGGAGAGGCCATCCTGAAATAATACAAAGTCCCGACTAACTCTTCTTAATAGGTTTTGACTTGTCTCCAGAACATAACTGTGTCTAGGGGCTGTTACCAAACAAGACAGTACAGTCTGGTACCAGGTACTGGTTCAGCGTATGCAAACACAGCTGTTAAGCAAAAAAACAATAGTTTTGTAACTTTAATTGCTAATTAAAGTGCACTTGGTGTTCTGTGACCTTGAGGCTAGGCATTCAAATGCTAAAATTTGACCTCTGTTTTGCAAATCCTATTTTGATGTGACCTTTATTTCACAAGTACTATTTTAAGTGTTTGATAGCACTTAGAGCAGCATAAAATAAATTGTTCCTGGTTTGCATTTGTTGGCTGAAGTATATTATGGCGTTGATTTGTATGTAGCTCTATTGGAATGTTTGTCCAGGGTAATTCTGTATTCTCAGAATCGCATTGGTTTTTTTTTCCTTGGGTGGTTTTTTATCCTCACTTTTTGCAGGTTTGGAATGGTTTAAAATAGCTAAATTTTACAGGTTTAAAATAGTCAAATATGAGGAAACTATGCCTATGTTTTAAAGAAAAAGATCTTAATTTTCGTAAAAGGCCAAATTCAGAGGGGAAAAAAAAAAATGTTTAGCCATTGTTAAGAGGTGTCAGACTGAGGCTTTACTGTCTTGAGCGGACTTCATAAGCCTGATGCAGGATGGAGTGTGAAAGGACTTGCTCTGATGACATCTGCAAAAGCAGATGTGTCTTCTGACTTGCTTATTACCTAACTGTGTAGCACCCTTTTCAGCTGTGTGAGGGACTTGGCCCTCCATGAGGGTGTCTCACTGGGAGATGTTAAGTTGGTTTTAAGTGCCATCAAGGGACCTTAATGCCTTCAAAGAAGCACTTCAGAGGAGGGGATGCTGTAAGATACCATAGGCTGTAGCTCGCCCTGAAGATGATCTCTAATGTAGCCTGGAGTGCAAACCAAGAAGGGATAGTGTCCAGGGATGGAAAATTGTATGGAAAAATGGGAGCCAGATCTTCAGCTGTGCATCTCTGTAATTGATTCCAGTGCTAAATTACACCATAAAAATCTGGATATTGACTGGGAAAATGCAAGGACAAGAAGTTCTCAAGGAATCGCTGTGGAGCACGTGGCTCTTTGTCACCAGGCTACCCTGTGAGCTGAGCACAAAGCAGCTGCTTGGGGAAGAGCTCTCAAAATGTCCTCCTGTGAGCTCTGTGACAGCCTTGAAAATGGGGAGTGCGTGTGGTTCAGCAGCCAAGCAGAAAAATGTATTTAGAAATCACTATTCTGTTTACTAATTACCTTTGGGAACTCAGGAAAAGTGATGCTTTTTGAGCATATTCAGCAAAAAAGTTCTGTGTTCTCATACAATTTTGCTGAGTTTAAACAATCCTATTCTGTAGGAAAAGATGTTTTGCGGTGAAGATTTGCTGGATTCCCAATAGGAAGAGGGGGAAAAACAAACAAACAAAACCCCATTGAAATCCCTTCCTGAAACAGATTTCTAATTTTTAGTAATTTCTCAGCATCTCAGGATTTGGGAGCTGCCAGGTCAGCTTCCAGCTCCAACAGTGTTCTGGGATAGTCGGGAGGGAAGCTGAACCTGCAGCGTGGTGTACCTACGGGTGTACTAAAAAATGATTTGGATGTTTTTTTGTTTGTTGGAAGTCTAAAGAGGCAAAGCTGTGCAATACAGCTGAGGAACAAGAACTGTTTTCTCCCAGTTCTTGATATCTTCAATTTCTAAGAGACAGTTTCTGTGATTATGAGAGAGAAGGTAGAACTGAGCAGAGAGGTCTATTAGGAAGTGGCTTCTTGAGAAGATAAGGGTGTCTTCTTCCCTATGTGCTCGTAGTGTGTTTTAGTGTCTACTTAGTGCCCTTCAAATATTCCCTTTCACTTCTGGGTTCCTAGGGAAGGCTATAGAAAACTGATACAGATTTGGGATTTCTGGCTGCTGGTGGCTTTCTCAGTTATATGAGGTAAATCCCTTCTCCCTTTGGCTCTCTTTTTCCATGTATAAAAAGAGATTAGTAACATTTATTCTACAAAAGCTTAAGGGCCACATTATTATCTCAGATGTTTAATAACTGGGAACTTCTTACCTAGTTATATTTAAACTTTTATTACTAATAATGGTTGATTTCATGCTAAAACTAAAAAGAAGCAATAATAAACTTGGATTCACATCCAGCAGTTCCATGCCTTGCCCTGCTTTGCAGGGTTGTTTATCCTTCTTGTATTTAATGCTGAGGTGCAGGACTGACACCCTTGATCTGCTCTCGTGTAAAAGCACTAGAAAGCAGGGGCAGGAGCTCAAGTGTAAAATGCATCAGTCCCCTGAAGAGGGGAAATCTGTTGGTAAGAAAAAAACCCCACTGGGTACTCCTTTTCAAACCTCCTTAACTGCCGACAGGTTCAGAAATGAAGGCAAAAAGGTGAATCCTTGTGTTGATGACTGGACCTCAGGTGCCAAACAGGGCTCAAAAGCTGCGAAAACAGGCTAGGGAGAGGATGAGAGAATTGAGCAGATGACTTAATAGAAATGAAGGTTGGTAGAAAAGGAGAGATTTTTGCTTTCCTCACCGGTCTGGATGGCAGTGATTTGTGGATAGGACAAAGCCAGGGATTTAACAGAAGAGAAAGTAGTGGCTCTGCGTTGCAGCCAATTTAAACTTGAGTTTGAAGAGCTGTTGAAGTATTTCTACTTTAGAAGCGCATTTTGGGGTGTTTCAAATTCTTCCGAAACATCTTTAGGAGACTCCTGTAGACATCAGCAATTCGTGTTGATTGGTTCCTTATCCGTTTCCCCCATGAGCTGAGTCCACTGAACAGGAAAGTCTCTGCAGTCAGTTCCTCTGCAGAGCCCTGTTATGCTCCCGTTGGGAAAGGCCATGGTTTTACAGACTGCTAAAAATCCAGCGTGAGAGAGAAGGCAATGTGCTTTCAAAGAACACCGGGGTGAAAGAGCTGGCCCTCTGAAGATTTTTATGCTCTACTGTGGATTACACACTTTTGTTTTCCATGCAAGAAAGAATGATAGAAAATAAATGAGAAGTTTGGAGCTGCTCAGAATATTTCCATCAGAAAGACTATTTCAGTTATAAAACCGTTTTCCCGCAGTATCTGGTAAATCAATTTTGATAACATGTCTTTTTATAAACAAACAAGGGATCAAGTGTTTTGTATCAAAAGCCTATTTCAGTTTCTTTGGAAAAGAGCACTCTAGAACTTCAAATCAGCATTCTAGCAATGAAACACAAACATCAGGATGTTCTTGTGGACTTAAAAAGATGAGGAGCAGCCCCCAAGATATAGTTGAGTCTCAAGCCAAAGGGGAGGTGGGAAACAAACTTTCCACAAAATGAATTATTAACACTTTTGTATTAGTAAATATATGATGCTGGTTTTTAAGGACTAAAAAGCCTTTTGGTTTTAAGTAGCTGATGTTGGCTGATTCAGCATGGATGCTGGGAATAGAGAAGGGCTCTTGCTCTCAAAGCCTCAGGCTCCTGTGTAGTTCGTACTTATTTTGAACACATCTCCTTGCACATTTCTTTTCACCAAATGCCTTCCAGATGCTCACCAAGAACAAATCTGCTAATTCAGGGTGCCGAGTCTTGGAGCTGGCGATTCCTCTGCAACGTCCGTTGCGTTAAGGTTACCAGGAGGAAAAACGGAATCTCTCGGTCCTTGGCATGGAGAACAGGTCTGCAGTGCTCCATCCGCGTGCCCGTGTCACGTGTGTCCTTCGCTGCCTTTCCTGTCCCCGCTGGCGGTGGCCTCGGGGTGCAGAGGGGAGCCGGCTTGTGCGCACCCAGTGCACACAGCAGATGCCTTCTGGCACCAGCTTTCTGAGCGTTGTTTCAGTCCTGTGCAAGGCGAATCTCCCCTGAAGTTTTGTTTTCTCCGTGCGATCCCTCTCTCCTGGGCTGTTGGATGCTGCGCACTGAGACTCTCCCTTGCAGCGCCGCAGCCCTGCTGATTACTGTAGCTTTCTTGCTTTTAACACCAACAGTGCCCTCGCCCCAGCCTCCCCCTTGCTGTGCTGGTTTTGCCTCAGGAAGGATCCCAGACGGAGCCAACTGTCTGGTTTTGTCCATCCCTCTGCGCGCTGTGAGTTAGCGCTCGGAACAGTGTGACTCTCTTCCTGCTTCTGCCTGCAGCTGTGATAGTTCCTCTTTGCGGTTTATTTTGTGGATGCAGCCTTCCCATTATGCCTTCCTTTGAGAAAAAGGATCTGTGACTTTCAAATGATAAAAGTCTTGTTGCTGCAAAATTTTCCCAGGAGCATCACTGGAGCGAGGCTGCGCAGGAGACATCTGAACGCAGATAAGATGAAAACTGGTCCCAGTACCACGGCCTTATCAGAGCTCCTGCTTAGGGCTCCGTGTGAAATCCCTGGTGTGGCCATCGCAGAGATGCCTGTGTGATCCTTCCAAATCTGAGTGCAGACTAAATGCTGAATGTTTTGGTAAGCTTGGAGTGACCGCTTAGTGGGTAGGATGCTGATAAAGGTGAATCCCAACATCCTGGTGGAAGCTTTTAGGACATTTCCGTGAAATTGCCCAGAGCACCTGAAGTACTTGGTCCTTGCCTGCGTGGGGGGACCAGCTTGTGCAGGGCATCAGCTGGGTGCCCGGTCCCCCAGTGCGGTTGCCCGGCTGTTGCAGAACAAATGGGCTTGATTCTTCCAGTGTCCTTGCCAACAGAGCCCCTGTCTTGCTGTCTTCTAAAATAGAAGAAAATGGATTTCTCCCTGGATTTGTTCTGAAATAATTATGTAGGTTAAGTGTCCCAAATGAGGCATGGCCTGATTTACACAGAAGGCCAGATAGAGCCAGGTGCTAATACTTTTAAGTGCTTGTGGAAATCTCTCCCTTTATTTTCCAGTTCTTGCTGACTTGGCTGGAAATCTGCCTCCGTGAACAGCCGAGGATGAGTTTAGGAAGTAGCCAGGGTTTGTATTCCTGCCCTTCAGAGGTTATACTTAAAAGCGAGAAAAAGAATCCGTTTCTCAGACTGATCTGACCTGTACTAAATCATTAACCCTGTTGGTCTCATTCCCTCATTTTAAATGTGAGTGGGTACTTATTTATTTCTTAATATAGTTTTGCTTTTAAACGATTCATATTCCGTTTCATCGCTTTCATTGCACTTTATAGAAACTTGGCAAAGGCCTGAAGGACCTCTGCTCTCTCCAGCTTGTCACTCCAGATGGCTTTGCATTTCCACAGCTGATGAAATGCTTTGGTCATGGCAGCAGAGTTGCATGTATTTACTAATTCTCTTGGCCAATCTCCTGGACCCTTGTAGGATGCTTCTGTGCACCACATTTGAAGAGTTTGCATTTAAATTGGCTTTCAGAATTCATCTTTCATTTCTTATTTTAATTACTGTTCCTGCTGCTCTCGTACTTATTTATTAGACTCTCTTGGAATACTTCGGGACTATTCAGGTTCCCTGTGATTTTGATAATAAATTTGTATCTGTTATCATGGCTATTATATGAGGATCTAAATATCTAATTTCTGTTTCTGTGGGGGAATTTTTTGAGTTACTGTATGTGTGGATAGTCGGTTGCATTCCCTCTCACAAGACATTTACAGAAGTAAGCCAAAGGACAGTGTTTCAGTTGTATTGATGGTGAAATAAACCCCTGAAAGATTAACCGATTTGCCCCAAGAAGATGCTGGAGAGACTGTGGCAGAACCTGGGAGCTTCATTCTTTGTGTCCCACGTGGCTCTTGCCTCATAAATTCATGAAACCTTGTAGATGCGGTTCCTCACAAGTGCAGTTTCACTAAACAGTGGGAAAATGTTTCTGACTATTAATTTACTTTTCATCTCCATGCATCAACGTGAGGCAGAAGCTGCTGTTTGCGACTGAATCGGAGTTTGGGCTGTTTCTAGATCAGGCAGCAGGGCTGTACTCGGCCCCTTGAGGCACTTCATTTCAGAAAGTCTCCTCTAGGCAGTTACTGGGTGGCAAACACAAAGTCATGCTTTATTCTGTGTCTCTGCCAGTGGCTTTGGGTATCGTCTGGCTCTTACCTTGGGCTGCAGGTGAAACCACATGGTGATCCTGGTGCCTTCAGCTGTTCTGTAGCACTCAGAGAAAAAGTACTGAGGTACATAGAGAGGAATACAGAGGAAAAATAATTTGTGCTCTAATCAATGTTTTTGCTGCTCTTGAGGTATTTCCATACCTCAATATGTTGCATTTTATTCCACTTTCAGGGCCAGACCCTTTTTCCCCACTTGCTTGTTCTCTGAAAATGGTTTGGTGCTGGAGGTGGGGATATAGACATTTAAGACACCCTGCCTTGGGCTCTCTGCAGTTGGCTAACATGTTGCACAAAGCTTGCGAAAGGGGAGCAAAACAGTCCTGAGCTGGCTCTTTCACAGAAGGCCTCACGCGAGCGATATCAGCGCCTTGCAGAGAGACCCATGCAGCAGGTCGGCCACTGGGAGCCCCACGGCAGCAAAGCAGCATCTCCAACCACGGGCCCATTGCTGAGGTGCTGGAGCAAGAGGCTTTGGTACCTGCAATTTTCTGTTGCGCTGGTTTTGGCTCTTGTGATGTGGTGTGGAGAACGGGCACGTGTGAGGTGCCTGATTTCTTTGCTTGTGCAGGAGCTGTGTGGGAGCAGTTGGGACCAGCTGTTTTGCACCAGCTGTGCTTTGCAGTGATTCATGTTGCAAAAAATGAGCGTTCAGAAATCAAATGTGAATAAGGAGACTCACTCTGCCATTTTCCTAGGTCCTTACTGATGCATTTGGAGTCCAGATTTAGTGCTAGAATGAATTTTTGACCACCGATGTGGAAAGAAGAATTTGGAGCTCAGTGTTTCAGGCTGTTTTCTCTAGCCCTGAATGTTAGAAGGAGCTGAGTTCTTAGGGGCTGGAAGTGTTATTAGTTGAATTTATAATTAATCTGGGACTAGGATAAAGGAAATCCAAATATCTCTGAGAAGAGAAGATAGTGAGATGCTACCAGAGCATTTTTACAAACCGTTGTCTGTGTGGTGCCCAACTTTTAAGATAATTTCAGTCCTCAATTTTTGTATCAGACGATTCCAAACAGAGATTGTTTACTGTGGCAGTTGCAATTCTGTTAGCACGTTTCCTAGAAAAGGGAGATACTGAAGCTGATAAGCTCCTGATCCTCCGTCCTCAACCCTCTCCTTCTGCGACATGTGAACCTGCCAGAAGATTGCAGGTGTTTTAGGTTAACTCCCTGTGCCAAGGGGAAGAGTTTTACCTAACTAGTTCCAAACTTCTAATGTTGCAATCTATAGAAATATCATTACTGTCGGTTTTAACATTGTGGCTTAGCCTAACCCTTCAGTTAGACACTTAGAAAGTCACAGCCTGTCAGAATAGCATTAGTGTCATTTCCAACACCTCGCCTACCCGCTGCCACCTCAAATCATGCCTGAAATATTAACTTGTGTGCTCTCTTGTAGTGATAAAGTGAGGATGATCAGCTACTTGTCAATCAGCCTTTCAATCCAAGCTCCTAGCTTGCTCATAAATGATACTGCCATTAGCTAAAACAAAGTGGGTGGTTTTTCTCGTATTTCTCATCTATTTTCCCATCAGGAGAGAAATCCGAGGTGACGCCGCCGTGCTGGGAGTGCACGGGCACTACGGGCTGGGTTGTGGAGAGTCTTGTGCAGAGCTGGGTGGGGGATTCTCCAGCCTGTGCCATCGGCCCCGGCCTTTGCTCATGGACATGCTCACGTGCCAGAATAAGCATCACGATAGTGCCCTAGGAAAGGATCCACCTCCGTGCTACTGACCTCCAGGAATTTCTTAGTGTCCCTGCTATAAGTGACAGAGACTGTGTCTCTAGGAGATCACAACATTTGGATTTGTGTTTTTCTCACCAGGAAGAAAGTTGGCAAGGAGGGAGCAGTCCAGTCTCTCAAGACTGTCAGGAAGGGAATTTTTTCACAACTCCAGTCTGATTCATAAGTGCTCGCATTTCGGGCAGGATATGAGTTGCTGAGTATTTTCTTTCTGTCTGAGATAGAGGGAAGCAAACAAATTTTAAAATGATATCCTGAGGGGAGATAAGGACTCCAGGCCTCGTGGCTACAAGAAAATCCCTTAACGCTGCTTGGGCAGTTTAAAGGCGCCTTTGAGTAAACATGAAATCAGGTCTCTGTTAAGTGGCTGTGTGTAACTTCTTAGATTAGAGGAGGAAAAAAAAAAAAAAAAAAAAAAGGTGTTGTGTAAATCCCCCTAAGCAGTGCATACAATGGCATACTCTTGGTGGCAGAATTAAAGCGTGGAGAGTGTGGAGCTGTATTTCTTTTCAGGGATTGTGCTGCTGTAGGTATGCTCTGGTTTAAACCACAGGGTACCACTTCGCTCTCCTTTTGGCGCCGGGACGTCGGCGCCTGTCATTCAGTATCATTCAGTACACGGGGCTCGCTGGCTGGTGGTAGCAAACCACGCAGAACCCGCTCACCTCCAAAAGCCACTGCTAACGTAACAGAACTCCAGAGAACGGGAGCGCTGGAGATCGTTTCACCAGCTGGTTTCAATGGTCTTTCTTAGTTTGATATCAATTGCCGAGTTGTTGTTTTGTGTGCAGAGCCATCATTCTGCATGTTTGCAGTATGTTTGTACAATTGTGTGTTTAATTCACAAAGCTCGTTAGCCAAAATCTAAGCAGAACGCTGTTGGTTGAGTTTGCATGGTTAGTTAGAGCCTCTGTGTTGACTGAGACCGAAACTAAAGCTAGTTTGTATCATTTCAGAGACTGTCTACTAACCACCCATGTTTTATAGATAAGAACCAGGACTGCGTAGTTCCAGGATGCTGTCGGGTAGCAGGGATGAAAAGCTCTGGCGTGTGGCTGGTCCAGAGGTTTCTAATGAACCTGGAGCGGCTTCGCTCTCTTCAGTTCCCCCTGGGCCCCACCCTCCAGAAATCAGCTGCAGAGTTTATTTTGACTTAATGGTCTTTGATTTAGAAAATTTTTGCCTAAATGAAAATGGAACCATTCTTGATTCTTCAGGCTAATGTGCCCTGTGATTGTAGGAAAAAAAAAAAAAAAAAAAGGTGTTTTATTGAGAGGCATTTCCTGTACTCTGTGCTGCATTTTATGGTTATTCAGAGGCAACTTATGGAACAGTTGCCATAGTCACAACCTGAAAAGACAGAGGTAGTAGCAAAGCTCATGAGTTGAAAAGCAGTCTGGCTACATGCATGAAATCATAGATAAGTGTGACAGAATGTGACATCTAAGATATGGTTTAACTTACCAGTGAAGGACAAAGCCTAGATAAGACGCTGCTTCTGGGGAGGGAAGAAAAAAAAAAAAAAAAGAGTCACTGTAGGAATCACTTTGATTTTTGATTTTTTTGAAAGAAATCACAACACTGTATCCTCTAAAGTGATTGATTGCACTTTAATGGTTAAATCATCAGGGGAAAAAAGAATAATCTCCAGGGAAGCTACATTTGTAGTGGATGCATTGGATTTTCCAGTATTTCCTTTTAATGATTTCAAGCCAGATGTGCAGAAAAAAATGGAGAAACTACCCATAACAGCAAGGAATAACAACTCCACACATCTATTTTACTTGTGTTCTCTGTGGTTTATAGTGCCGGGGAGGCTCTCTCCATAGCATTTGCCCTTTTGAAGCTTTCTGTGTCCCATTACCCAAGACAGTAAAAACTGAGGCCCCCAGGAGCAGAAGATCCCATGTAAAAAATCCCTCTGAACAGAGCAGGCAAATACGGAGCATAAGAGGGTGTGTGGCTTGGTGGGTGCTCGCAGGGTGGTTTCTGTGCGTGGCAGCAGCAGTGCTGTAACCTGTGTTCATTTTGTGCACAGCAGTAATGACCTTGTGAAACCAAGGCGATTGCTACCTGACCTCTTTCCTTTCTGATTTTGCACATCAACTATTTGTTCTTCATAAAAGTGGTAAAAGTCTTAATGCCTTGCTCTCACGAGTAGAATCAAAACATTACAAAAGGAAGGGTAGCTTGCATAACAGTTCACAGAAATCTCGGGGTTAGCTTTAATGGGGGACAGTGATGTATGCAGGAACGGTTTGACTCCGCTGTCACCAGCAGAAGCCGCGAGTGCCCTTGCTGCAGATTCTGGAGCAGAGGTAGTCTGAGCATGGGCAGTCTGAGAGCAGCGAATATTGCTCCATAAACCAAATTAGCATGAGCTTCTGCATGAGCTGTGTTGCTGCCTGGGCACTTTCCCACAGTGCTTGCAGCTCTGATTAAGGCAGTCGACCACAAATCACCAAGGCACATGTCAATGAAGCCCTTACGATGCCACTGGGGATAGAGGAATCATACCCTCTTATTGCTTTAATCGTGAGGCTGGAGTCCATTAAAAATCCATTTAAATCTATGAACTGGTGCTAGTCTTAAACTGGTAATTTATGTCCAGTGGATATTAGCAGCATTTTTTTCTATGTTTGAACTATTGCCAACAGCTGCTCTAACTAACCTATGATATTCATGTGCTGGCTTATGCAATATAATCTCCTTCACTTTCTGGGTATATATCAGCAGTCAGCATTAATGGGTATTGTCTGAATCAAAGCCTCTTACAGAAACTTTGCAAACCCAAATGAAAAGGCTGGAATAGCTCACCCTCCGTACGTGGGAAATTTTCCAAATTGGGAACTGATCAGTCGATCTACTGCCATCATTTTCTAAATGATATCCTTCTGGGAAGGACCCAGAAGAAATCCAGAAGCACACTCACCTGTTAAGCAACCTGCACCTGTCAGGACAAGATGAACAGAAAATTTTAGAAATACTAAAGCAGGTGCTCTTAGGAAGAAAGACAAGCACTGGGAAGTTAATTCCTTTGTTTTTATTAGAGGGTTTTGGAAGCCCTATCCTTGGACTTACCCGTCCCCGCATGAGGACGTGTTTTGCGAGTGAAGAGGAAGGGCTCTTCACCTTGTTTGCTGCACGGTGGCCTTTACAGGCACGAGCTGCACCCACGCACCAAACTCCTTGCAAACGCCCCATCCTGTGCCTGGGCTGCTTGAAACAGCATGGTGGGAATCGCTATGTATTTTACTGTCAGCAAAACGAAAAACAACAACAACAAAAAGGAAGTGGCAGTAGCACCGTAGGCACCTGTATTGCTGGGGTTATGGGTGTCCAAGCAAGACAGACACAGGTCGCTCTGCCTGGAGCTCTGGGGCATCTGGTGGCTTCTGCGCTGCAGTGTGTGAAATGCTCCCACTCCCGTAAAACAATCCAGTGCCTCCCTTCTGTGCTGTAAAAAATCTCCAGATGCTCCATAGAGGTTTGCCTCTCCCTTTGCATTTTTTTTTTTTATTTTTTTTTTTCCCCTAAAGTGGATATAATTAAATCCTACTGGAAGCCTACCAAACTATTTGCTATTACTTCTGGTAGCAGCAGCCACAAAGGTAACCACAACTCCCTGGGTAGTCCAGGTGTTTGCTAGCAGGAGCAGCTGTTGCTATTTAAATAAAAAAAAATAATTAAGAAAACCACTTCTTTTCCATTTCAGCTCATAACCCAGATGACAAGCTTTGAAATGAATTAAAAAAAAAAAAAAAAAAAAAAAAAGCCCTCCAACAGACGCTTCGTCAAACCCTGGCTCCCTGCTTGCCTTTGCTTGGAGCTGTTCTGCTCCTCGTGGGCTTTGGCGCAAGGGGGCGGTGGCGGGGGCCGCACTCATCCTTCTGCATGGCCTTTTCCTCACTCATCTTTCATTCAGGAACCAATTTATTGTATTTATTTTTTTTTCCCTTCCTTTTTTTACTCATCAATGCAAAAGAAGCTCCTGTGCTGCCTTTTTAGCTGATGCCTTGGCTGGAGGAAGGGAAAGTGCCGAGGGGAGATGGTTGGTCCTTAGCAGCTGCTCACCTGGGGTGGAAAGGGAACAACAGAACTAACTTGTTCCCTCTGTCCTAATATTTTTGCTCTTTCTCTCATACAGAGATTTTTCTTTGAAGTGACAAGGTTCATTGACAAGACTTGAAGGCATCCCAATAATGCCTCAAAAGGCAAAATTATACATATGTCAGCAGCATTAGGGAACGTTAAAGTTGTGGATATAAGCAATCCGAACTAAGCCAGGAAGCTTCTGTTTGATTCAGGCAGCTTATGACTGGGTATCAGTGAAGTTCACACTTGACAGCTTCAGAAATGTATCGTTTTGATTTCTCAAGCACAAAGTCCTGTGGTAGCTCTTAAGTGAGGAGCGGGGCTTCGTGCATATCGCTAAGTAAGGGAAGTGCCAGAAGCTCTTGGGGATTATGCAGCACAAGGCCTGTTTTGTCCTTACTGCTGTTCGCTTTAGCACCAGGGCCTGATGCTGGTGTCGCTCCTGCTTGCTGATTAGCTCAGTCAGGAAGACGGACAGCTCACAGCTCCATCCATGCGCTGCAAGATGCAGCGCTCGGATGGCTTGAAAGCCAAGGATAATAGGCTTTTGTCTTGGGTTTGTAGAGGCAAATAATCCAAAGGAAAGCTTACAGATATTACATTTGGCCACAATCTACAGTGGAAGTTCACTGGGGGACTGATTTTTGCATTCCTTTACATCAAATCAGGCAGCCAGGGTGTTATACTTGCTTGATGATAAAAACAGAAGGACAACCGAAAGCAAGGCAAGGCAGTCGAGGCCGCAGAGGAGCCTCTTCCCTTCGGCAGTATTTTGTACCCAGTCAGAGGTATGTTGTGCTGGTGACCGGCATTTCACAACCTCCCTCCAGGCTGGGTGGTGCAAGGGGAACCCAGTCTCATGGTGACCTTTTGCGGCAGCATCCTAATTGCTGCGATCCGAAGGCACACCCCAGATTGTGTATCCATGCCGGATCCCGAATCCTGCACCCACTGCATTTCAGGCCGTTGTCACTACTGCGTCAGCAGCGTAGAAGATGACAGCAGGCTGGGCAGGGCAGTTAGCCTGGATCTGGCTGTAAGAGTCGTTGTGATAGAGGCTAAAGCTGGGGCTATGGGTTGGAAAACCTCTAATCCAAATAATTACCAGGTAATTATGCAGTTACGGTAAGGCAGGTATGGCTGTTTTTAGCAGGAGTCCCAGGAGGAAAAGAAGTGGAGAGGGTGTTATTCTAACATATGGCAATTCATCAGTCGCTAACACCAGTGAGATTTTGTTAAAAGATTCCCTTAGGATTCCCTGTGACAATGTTGCGGATTTGCAGCTGGTGAGGAGCATCCCTTTGAGTGGGGCAAAATACAGGAGAGGATGCCAAGCTCCTGCTTCCAGCACAGGCGAGCTCTGGTGCTCTTGTTCATGGGTGTTTGGTGATTTTGGGTACAGATGAATCAACTTCTGTAGTCTTGGGTGTATTGTGACTGAAGGCAAAATGATCCCTAGCAGTTTATATAATTGGTAAAGTATAACATTATGGGATCGGTTTGTTTCACACAGAAACTAAAGATGGTTGAGAGCCAAAGAGTCTACAAGGAGAAAACACTTTTTCATCTCACTCTTTCAGCAGCACTGGTTATACAGAGCAGCATAACACACAGGTGCTAAAATGCAGCAAATTAACAGTGCCGTGATGTAAAAATCCCTTTGAGGAAATGGTGACTGGTGGAAATTGCTCATTAATAAAGCTGAAAATGAGGGCGGAGCAAGGAGGCATTATGGAAAAGGTGACAAAAATGTTCTTTTGAAATTTAGTATCTGAAAGTTATTGGCAAGCAATCTATATTGCTTGTCCCTGTGTATTTTTTTTTTTTTTCCCTTTAGTAAAACGTATAAAGTGTGAAGTGCTCTGAGCGTTTCAACCCAGTGGCTTCATGTAGTTCTGGTCGCTGGGTCTGGCCACAGGTTCCACCGCCGGCAGGCAATGGCTGGGTGTCCCCAGGCCCATCCTCACTCCTTGCGGAGGTCCTGGCTCCGTGTGGTGTCATTCTGTAGTTTGCATTTTCTTCCAAAGGACCCTGGCAGTCTGGGCAGGGGAGGAGTGCGCGATCTGCCTCGGTGCATTCCTGTGCTGGGAGGTTTTCCTCTGGTCCTGCCTCAGAGCAGCCGCCTCGTGCCACGTGAGACCCAGCCTTATCCCCTCAGGTGAAATAACTGCGTGGCTCTCAGCATCTGCTCTTTTCCTTCAACATCCTGTGTGTGGTTGCTTCATCTGTAACTGGAGCCATCTTCCTTGTCCACTGCAAGGACGGGCTTGCTTCTTTCTCATAACTTGTGTTTTTTTTTTCTTTACTGAGTTCCTCTTTCTCTTTGGGAGCTGATGAATTGATGTGATGTGACAGTATAGCTACAACTGCAGAAAAAACAGGAAGAATAGCACATTTTTTCAGGATAGTCTCCATCCTCTTCAAACATTTTCTTGGCATGTTGATGCATTAATGCTTCACGTGCTGCAGTAACTGACTTTTTCATACAGAAGTTTTGCTAGAGAAAGCATTACAGAGGATATAGTGGCCAGCAGGATTTTGGAAAAGAGATGGGTAGGGAGGAGAGTTTTCCTTGTTAACAAAAGGCTGTAAACTCCAGCATGGGTTCCTACACATCAGCTGGAAGGCTCCTATTAAAGGTAAGTGCTAGTTTCTGGTTACCATCTGATGGTGTTAAAAACATTGAGAATATCACATTTTTTTGTGCTCTGAGTAGTTACTTTGTAGAGCAGATTAATAAAACGTAGCCACAGATGGGGGGACCGTCGTTCAGCAGGCGTGGCATTTCATGAACTTTTGGTAAGGGTCAGATTTTTCCAACCTTTCAGAGTTGATCAGTTTTTGTTGATTGAAGGGCTTTGATCTCTGCTTACCTGGGTGAAAACAAGCAGAAGTGCATGGAAAATTAACATGGGGCCAGGATTTATAAACTTCTGGTTTTGCTACTGGTTGTCTATTCATCAAATTTGTATTAAGACTTGACCACAGTGTTTGAAGCTAGTTAGGCTTAGGCTAGTTAGGTTGATAAACACCACTGTAACAACCTAAGGCTGAAACCTCCTTGTCTCTGGCAAAGAAAATCAATGTTTTCAAGTCTTCCATAACCCTGTTGCTCTGTTTAGCAATGCTAAGCCTACGTTATGCTGAAACTTAGGCACATAATTAGATCTTTGGGACCTTGGAGGTGTTTTATCCACAGTTAGAATAGGGATTCTCTTTCTGTGGTTTGCTGCAATCTTACAAAAAAGAAGAAAACCAAAAATTTAAGTAAATAGAATAGACCCCAGACCTACAAAGACCTCCCTGGCAGCTCTCTGTGCCCTGCACCAGCGAGACCCTAGTGCCAACATGCTCAGCCTTTCCTGATGGGGACTTCGCACTAGTTTTCCACTCTCGCTGGCAAAAAGAAGCCAAAAGGGAAAGATTCCGGATCAAATTTGGATAGTACTTCTGGTAAAATACTTCATTCTATAAACGGTCATGGTAGGATCAAGGCCATCTCTTAGAGAAGAGTAATATTCCCTGTAAAAATGGAGTTATAGGCTACAGTTTAATTGTGCACACAGTTGAATGAACTGCTTTTGGGGGATAGACAAGACAGGGCAAACACGGAATCATACCTGAAATTGTGTCTTCAGTAGAAATACGGATAAGGATTCAAGTGAAGCTGTTTGACTTGGCCAGATAATGTGTTTCTAGTGCTGTTTAGAACCCTGCCTGCTTACCAGGAGGACTTGCTTTGTAAACACAGATCCGTGTGGATCTTAAGGCTATTTTTTTTTTTTCCCCTGTTCTTTGTTTTTAATGATGGTAGGATATTGAGAGTAAAAGAAATTATTCATAAATATGGTAAGAAAGCATAATTTAACCTAATAACTCTAGGTGGGGCATAGTGCAGAGAAGGGAATAATGAGCAACACTCTGAGCAACAGCAGTGAGACTTGGAGGGAGCTACACTGGTTGGAAACAGAGGTGTTGGGCTCCCAGTTTGTCCTTAGTGCCTGCTGTTTGAGTTAGCCTTGAACTCCTCCACTCTTGGTATGAAACAAGTAACATTCCATGAGTCCCGTTCCTGACAACCACCAAAGTGAAATCCTGTAGTTCGCAACATCAAGCGAGGAGCACTTGTTTTACTGGCAAAACCCAAACTCTTGTGACCTGCTCATCAGCTGGGTCACACACTGAACTGTGGCTCCTTGAGTCCCACCCTGCCCCGTCGCTGCTCCGTCATGCTGGGTGCTCTGTGGGGTTTCTCTTTGCTCTGTGACTTTCAGCCTTTTAGCCTACCAATGCCAAATCTTTGTTACGGGTGATTACAGAATCAGAAAGAATTTGGATTGATACTATTTTGCATCTCTCTTGTCAAGTTTGGGAAGTTTGCGTTTTGGAAGTTGTAGACAATATTAATGAGAAAACTTGAAGTGTAACTGTTGAAAACAAAATGTGATGCACCACCAGGTGTATTTGCTCAGCAATTTTCAAAATGCAGTTGCACTGTTACCACTCCTTGTTCATGTTTAACTTCTGCTGACTTCAATGGGAACTAGTCTCCAAACCATTCAGAAGTGGCAAACTGCATGCCAAAAGGAAAGGGCTTGGCATGGATAAGACACTAGATTTGATGTCAAGGGATCTGGGTTTCTAGCATGCTGGCAGGTCTCCAGCTTTGGATTCAGCCACCCAATGTGTTAAAGATGAGCGAACTCAGTCAAGCCCTAGGTCTAAATGTTCAGCTCCTTGCTGAACTTGGCTCTGTGTGTGTGTGGCTGTCACGGTATCACCTGTGAAATGGTGCTAATAACAAGAGAGTTTAACTTGTAGGGACTGGAATATAAAAAGACTGAACATAAAAAGTCTGGTTAGGCTGGGTAAATGCCTATCTCTTGAGATTTATTATAGTCACAAACCTCGTGAGAACGTGGAAGAGTTAGGAGATTTATAAATAAGGAGTCAGGACTAACAGAGTGAGTGGTGAGAAAGAGCAGCTTTTGTGGATTTATAGCCAAACTGCGCTGATTTTATTCCTGGGTCTTTTTTTTTCCTCTATGGAGTTGCTATAGACACAGGAAATGATCACAGACTGATGGTGACCCTGAAAATCACTTTCTAATGGTGGTGAAAATCTACTGAAGATTTATGTGGATTTACGTGGAGTGAGGAAGCAGGTGACAATTTTTTTATTCCAAATAAATAAACACTACTGATGGGAATTAATATGCTTTGTTGAGGTTTTTTAATGATTAGAAAATTTCTTCATTACAGTCAGATATCTAACTACTAATTATTCAGTTAAATTGTGTTCTGGTAGCAGGAAAAATGCAGCAACAAATTTATTTACCTATTAAAATCTTTATGTGTCTATTACTGCCACCAGTCTGTGACTCCTCAGAAATATAGGCTCTTATTGACGGGATCCCAGATGCTAACTAGAATCTAATTTAGTTAAATGGTTTATGCTACAGATTGTCTTTCTCCATGGATGTGCACAAACAGAACAAGAGGAAACCATTACCAATTACTCAGGCTATTTTTTTCTACCTATTTGCCCCCTTCTTTCTTTGCATTGTAAATATTATATTTAAAGCTATCCATATAAAATGTGCTGTTTTGAATCAGGAAGTCTCATCCGTATGAGGAGAGCTGTAAAGATGCTTTCAGTGCTGTCGTTCCATTAGCAACTGTCCAGCAGTTTGTAAGACACTGCATCTGGCTCTACTTATCTTTTTAGTGGATTATACTAAAGTGAATCCTTAAGGCTAAACCCTCTAATTTACTAAAGCACATGCACATAAAATTACAGCTGTCTCACCAAGGCTTTCATTGGTGTGAACAGAACTGGGATTTATTTAAGTGGTTATAAAACTTAGATAAGCAAACTTCTCTCAAAATCAGAGCAACAAAACATAAGTAAAACACCAAAAACAAAACACCCTCAACCTGCCAAACAGCCCTAATTGCTCGTTAATTGATTGGCTCATCAGCAGGGTATTCTTTGTCTGTGCATCCGCTGACACCATTTTTCCTGGGTCTCTTGCTTCCCAGTGCATCCCAGGTGCTTCCTGCATGGAGAGACAGTCTGATGGTGAAAATATGATGTTTATTATGATTAAAGCATGGTTTCGCTCTTAGAGGTAATGGTGGAGATTGGGCAGGGTTCAGCTCCCTGGAATTCAGCTGTCTAAAAATCAGACACCTGACTAGGCAGAAGGCAAGGCCTGCACAAATTGCAGGTTACTTATAAAGGGGAACGGAGACCTTAGATGACTAATTTTTAGGCAGCTTAAGTTAGATGGGAGATCATTCCCTCCCTGCAGGTTTTCTGCTGCTAAAAGATCTTGCTCTGACTTCCTGCACGCTCTTGAAGTGTGAGGCGTTCTCCTCTGAAGCTCTGTGGGAGCAGTTCAGAGATGCATAGGAGATTTAGGAGCATCTGCTCCCCTGTCGTTTGGGAGACTGGCGTAAATCCACCCACCCCTACGTACACCCACTGCAAGCGAGTGTTGGATTTTACACCAGATCTGAGACCTCATCAGCTTCCTAAATCATAAATTGCAGGGAACTGGAGGGGAGAGAAAAAAAGGATGTAAAACAGCCAGGAAAAGGGAAATGGGTTTTCTTTAAAGTCTCAGTCAGAAGTGCTTCAGTTAACTTCCCAGGAACTATGCCATAGTTTCCTATTAGAAGCTGCATTACTTAGCTTTGCTTCTTTAGTGATATTATAGAGCCAGATGAGTGAGCCGTAAATCCAGAGCAACCCACTTCTCTGGTACCTCCCAGTGAGGAGCAGACAAAGGAGGAAATGTGAGATGTCAGTCACCCCACATAGCGCTCAGAGCTCCGATAACGCTGCTGGTTTCATGGAAGAAACCAGAACCCAAATTAAATCCATTTTAGAACTAAGGCACCAACTTCATAGCGAGAGACTAGGAATTTCCTATCACTATCTCTGTACTGGTGACTTGCATTTCCAAAAGATATATATGGGTTTGGTCAGAAGTTACAAATCTGATGAAAGAATTGGTGGAAAAAGCTTCTCAACTCATGTGAGAAATGATTATTTCAATCAAAATGTTTGAGAGGACTGACCTTGCAGCCCTTCTGTAATGTAGAAAAGTGGAATTTGTTCAAGGCTTCCCAGTAGTAGTATATATCCCCAGAGCAGAGGGAAGGAGGAAGATTTCTGGGGATTTCTGCCTTTATTGCTTCCAGGCTGGGAAGGGTTTGAGGTAGCAGCTGCTGGTTTTGGGACAAGTCCTCCTGCAGCCTTTCTTCAACATCACCTACCCCCTCGTTTGCCACATCTGGGTTTTGGGGCGCTGCTGCAGGCTGAGAAGGGTCAGAGATGCCTTGTGGTCCTGGCCCAGAGGACCCACTGGTTGGCCCTCGGTGCCAGGGCTCTTCTAATTCAAAGGTTCAGGGAGATTCAAAGGTTCGAGCAGCATGTGCCGCAGAAACATGGAGCTGATGGCAGTGTCTTACCTGCAACCACGGAACTTCCCATTCCTCTCAGTTGCGCAGGGCAAGGTGGTGGTGAGAATGTTGATTTATACCCGTGTATGAGAGATCTGCCCTTTTTGTGCTCTGCTTACTGGGTGCTGCATTTTTCTTAACACTGGTTTGTGTCATCTTTCCTCAAAGGATAACCACTCAAAAGGACTCAAAATGTTATTTTGCGAATGGCATAGACATAAAGATCCTAGCTGAACTTCTCCATCTTACTGAAAATGCTTTGTGGGCTTTCAGGAAACAGGAGTGGTAGTTCTGCAGTGGCATTTCAACCCTGCCTCTGCAAATGTGCTAGGGTTTGCTCAAGTTATCTGTGCATTTAAGCACGCATGTACATGTTTTACTGAAGCGCAGCATCCAGTTTAGGTTCATTATGAAATTTAATAAACATGGTTATAAATGTAGTGATTTCATCTGTGTCTGTTTTGGACAGCTTGGGGTGTTTAACAGCCACAGCTGTAAGAAAATTGGTCTAAAGTTTTCCGTCTACATCAGAATTGTAAGAGAAAGCTATTTAAATAATAAAAAGAACTTAATCTAATAATTTCCCAAAGAGATGGTAACTTGCTGGCAGAAGGTGGTGCTGTTACCTGATACTGAAAAAGATAGCTAGCTCTGGTGTCAGTCAACTTCTGCTAAAGAAAAGCCAGCGGTAGAAGAAAGATTTTTTCCCCACTCAGGCGTGGTGGCTGAATATACAGAGGAGGCTTTCTAGCCTCTGAGGTGTAATAAAGTCTTCTTAAGTAGAGAGCAAACTGCCATGCCAACATTTCCTGCATCAGAAAATAGGATGTCAAGTGAAGTTTGCTCTTTAGAGAGAGAAATGCAGCTAAATTGTGCTTTTTAAATGGAGTGGCTCATTTCAGCGAGCATACAGGGTCATGTGGCCTGCGTTTAACAAAAGTAAAAAGCAAAGAACGTGTGATATCGGGGAGAGCTGGAAGTTTTTAAAAGGCTTTTTTTGATCTGATACTTGAGTATCAGAAGTTCTGAGAGAAAATTCTGAAAAATTTGATGAGAGGTTTTCTGTGGGGAAAAAAGGAAAACCTGTAATTTCCGTTTTGTGCTTCTGCACATGGTTAAAGCAGTGGGACTGTTGGAGCTGGCGGGTTGTGTGTGGCCGTGGCAGTGGGAATGGAGCAATTCACATGTGTAACACAGTTCACTTCTGGGCTCTGCTGCTGACTTCAGCCCTCCAAAAAACTATGAATCTTGCACACATTTAAAACAAGGATGAAATATAATTAATGGCATACAAGATAACAGGGTTCATTTCTGAGCATTCATTATACACTCAGGTCATATTTTCAAGCCTTACATTATAATCACAGGGGATAGAAACTTACTTTGTTTCAAAGATATTTGTACCTAATTCTGTTCCTGTGGGGAAACCCCAAATACTGTGATACTTCTGACTTATGGCTCTGGAGTGAAACATAGGTATCAATAGAAATTGTTATTTTGTGATTTCTTATAAATTAGGTTATTTCGGTGTTATAAAATGTGTAAATTGAATGTTTATGTATTGGACTGGAACTAGGGGCTATTTGTAACGCTTTGAAATTACTGTACCCCACTTAGAGTTGATGATCTGCTGGATAATGTTACAATCTGAAAGCCTAAGAGAAAGGCTATGCCTGAAATATCCCAATTAGTAACTAGCAACAGAAACAGCTAATCTGTTTTCAGCAGGGTTTTGTTAATTTTTCCAGGTTCAAAAGATTCAGAAAATTCAGACATGCATCCAACTTTTTGAATGGTTTTCTGACATGAGACCAGTTTCCAAGTCTTTTAAATCCTTCAGTAGATTAAGCCAATTTTACATGTGAGCCTCTAG